>CM026275.1:7643280-8243280 GCA_014851415.1 Cnaphalocrocis medinalis | reverse complement strand
TCGATTTTTCTCTTACATTTTCACATCTCTAGAGGCGATGTTACGCATAAATCATTGCTAAGTGAGATCCGTCCCGATGTGTGAACCAGTAAATCAGCCGTGTAAACGAGGCCGGCCGTTGATGGTGGCCGTCTTTAAAGCGCATTATATTAATTGATCGGCCCTGGGGTCACTTAATCCCACATCTATTATGAAGGATTAAAAATTGAGGCATTGGGATGTCCCGATGTGAAACTTTTGTTGAAATGATGGTGTACACCAGCATTACGATACCGTACCTGTTTTTTTATTTTTTTTTGTTAACCAGTAAAAGCCTGATGCAAGAGTCTACCCCAAGTTTTTCCATTGTTTCCTATCCAATGCTCTTAAATTGGTAACATATTTATAAAAATCTCAACCTTATTCTTGGCTCGACGGCGTCCGCCGGTCCTCCACTGTTTCTATTATCATTAAAAAAAACATGTAATGAGTTTATGATTCCATTTGATAAAATGAAATGCAGAATCGAAATCTCTTGAATGTGTCTCTGGCATTGTACATTTTTTTTAAGTGTGGGAAAAGTAGCTTTCCTTTTACTCAAAAGGACAACCGAAACACTTCATCCAAAATATTCTATCGTATTCAATTTTCTTTTTAACTCTTACTGAAACATATGTTCGAGTTCAGAGCGGCACGACATTGACGTATTGGATATTATGTGGCCTTTTGTTAGAATGGGGCGATTTACGAATATTTAGCGTGTGGGTTGAAAGGCGAGAGTCGCAGTCGATACGATCGAGTGAAATCGCTTGTAAATCGCTTTTTTGGACGTAGTCTTGGAGACAAACTTATTATTATTATATTTAATTCAAAAAATTTACTTGTTAAATAATTCTTAACTTGTAGTTTGTTAATTTTTTCTTTCAGAAATCTTAGAGCGTTATTCCAAGTTACGTGCCAAGGGCCCAGGGCACGCTTAGGCCGTGATATAGGGAGTCTGATAATTACAATAAAGTGACTGCCGTCTGCCATAAGCAGCCATTTAACAGGAGATCCAGTCTAATTGAATCATGGTTACACGTTTCAGAAACTATCCAAAACCTGCAGGTTTCACGATGTTTTCCCTTACCACCGAAGTAATGGTCGAAATATGCACATAGATTTGAATGACCCCCCATATCCATGGCGCGTTCTTATTCAGTGAGCTACCATTAGCTCTTAGGTAGGTAGATCGTTTATTATTCTATGGAAGGAGAAAACAGAAAGCTTTTAACAGTTCGTACTTAATAACTAATTACGTATGTACATATCGTTATTTACTAAAACCGTAAGCTAAACTGTTATTAAAACCGTCTTTTAGAAAGCTACTCATGCGTTTACCAATACTACTGCATAGTATATAGGTACATGTAATTCTCTATAATGGCTACGCTAACGTTCGTTTGTCAATTTATTTTACGCCAAAAGCCGAAATTAGAATAATAGAATTTGATCTACTCAATTTGCGGAAACTTAACAAAGCATTCGCTACTTTAAAAGGTATTTACGATCAAAAGGTTGAATTATAAATCATATTTCAAGCCTATTTTGAGTGAATAGGGCGCCTACGCAAGTTATGCGTAAATAGATAAATCAATTATTTTCACATTGCTGCAATGTAATAAACATGTCTATACTATATGAGTAAATTATGTTCCTGCTATTGCGAGTTTGATAATGTAGTTTTGAAACTTTACTAATTTCTATTCACTAATGGGTAACGGTTTTGATAATTTACAATTTTTGTTGCGTGCTGCCACATAAATACAGTTTTATATAATGTCATCTTTCACATACCATCGAGGGTGGCCACTAGGTGGCGAGACGAATCAAGGCGAAAAGATTTAATTCATAATTCATTAACTGGTATAAGATCTCCTTTTTAGGACCAAAAGTGCCTTTTGTTTCTCTTTAGTCTTTATACGGCTTTAGAAATCTTTCAATTCTTTTAATGTTGTACTCGTAAAGACATATATTAAGTTGTTGAAGTGATTTTATGTTTTATAATAAGTTATTTTCTTCAATAAACTAAAGGATGCATTAAAATGAAAATAAGCTTCACCTGCATGGCGGAATATTATTGTCAATCATAGTTTTATCTTTGATTTACAACTCAATTTGGTTTTATTGGCTGTGTCTCTAGTATGATTCAGTTATTATTTTATTTATTAATTCATTTATGGCAACGTAGGTCTGAAGTCAACGGTTTCTCTACGAAAGTTATTACCTGTGAAACGCCAAATAGGTATGTTATCTCTTCTTAAAGACTAATCTTAAACATAAAAGGCTGTAGATTAAATAACTTATAACATTTTCTCCAGACAACAAAGTCACACGACGGAAGCACTTAGAATCACATAATAAAGCGTGTTCAAATGTAAGCAAAAGTGACACTTTCTACCAAGGAAGTAAAGCTTATTATCCCTAGAAATTACGCGAAATTTGATTCAAAGTAACGTTAAGTATTAATTATTGAGTTAGTCGCTTTAATTACGGTATTTACGGTTTTATTATTAGGTTGGTGCAGATTATAAGCTGCTGAATTCAGCGTATTATTATTTGTATCTGAACCAGTGAACGATATAGGCGTAGGTATGTATACTTAGAAGAAGTTGGTTGGCCGCAGAATAATGTTTATTAAAACATGTATGTTTCTTTCTGCGGTGTTGGTATCAAGTTAAAGGAGCTGATAGAGTTGAATGCTTAATGTGTTTGCCTATTTCAATTTACGTTCACGAAATATATTTAATTTTTGGTTTGGCCAGGTGAAAAAGAGTTTGTGTTTATAGAAAACATAGCCAGTTTTGTGGTCTTAAAGACTGGTCACACTTGACAGTAAGTAAAATGTATTTTTCCTTAATCCCACGAACTCAGTGCAAAAACGAAAACGCTCGCGCGATCTTTTAAGGTGATCAACTAGGTATTACCTACTTGCGACTAGCTGACGTTTTAATTCGTTAATAGATTTGGTAAACTTTCTTACAAAACTTTATTTTATAAGCTTTGTAGCGTGAAAATTTTGTATTATCATGCAGTTTTGCGTCTTTCTAATACTAAGAGCAGGTGTATCGGAGTTAGGCTGCGACGGACGCTAAACGAACGAACAGAAGAAAGAACCCCTTCAAAAATCCTATGCAATATTATTTTCCACAACGTAAAACAAAAGTCGTTCAAAATGATTACTGTAACACGTGGTTAAAGGATTATGAGACTTTATGAAGCTCAGTATTTTATCGCTTTTCGTGTTAGTTCAGAATACATTCTTGTAGCCCAGTAAAATTATGTACAGTTACTAGGTATAGACATAGTATTTGACAAGAGCCAATGGAAACTTATTTACTGTCTTTACTTTTGAGTTCTCAACCCTTGGTGTCAAATTATTATGTCCAGTTTCCTAGAGTTAATTTGCTATTAAAGGCAGTTAATCTCTATGCGTGACAAGGATAAGGCCAATACGCACATGAATTTTAGATAAATTATTCAAAAACCAGACCCCAAGGTCTTAATATAATTTATAGCTTATAGATTTTAGAGTATAATAATAGCCAGTAGTAAGTTATATCTGACGAGATGCCCCTTGGTAACCTCGTATACAGACGGTTAAGGTTTCCAAAACCTTTCCGTAAGCGGACACGCACATCCATACCACACATACACACAAAACACAACGTGCACTAATATGTCCTCCAGCGACAGCTCTGCAACCAAAGTAACTAAAGTAAAGTGAATGCTTTGATCGATTATCCGTCCTCCACCAGTCATCCTCAGTCAGTTAAAATAATATGTGTAACCTCTAATGGGACTAGTGATAATGGTTATTTTAACTACGAGCTACGTAACTATAGCATGTGTATCAAAACGTGCTGATAATAATCAGCATGCTTGTTTTGAGTAAGTATGCCAAAAAATTTGTAGTTGTGTGAGTTTTTGAGCATGCTATCCGCGGTTTGAATGGAGGGGAGGGGGAGCATATAGTAAACAGGTTTACTTATTATTGAGCATCCTGCATTTTATTTTCATAATATAACTCCTCTTCCTCTAGTCGTATTCCTCATTACTGAGGGTCATGATTCCTCCCGTGGGAGCTCAATTTATCCGTTATGATAGTCTTCCATCTACGTCTGTCCTTTGCAACGTGGGGGGCATTATGGAGCTTGGTTTCCAGCGTCGAGCGAACTTGGCCTGACTATCTAATTGGGCCACGAACTCGGGGCCATAGTACAACTAGACGCACGCTTAAAGCTGGCATGCGATGACAAATTTCACAGTTCATACACATCAAGTCTAGCATGCTAACCTTATCTCTGATTTGGCTTTTGAGAGCTATTCAAATTGGGTCAAGCCACTACTGAATCTATACTGTGGTACCACAGTACTTAAGGAGGTGCCTATATACCTACCTACTTCCAAAGCCCGTAGACAAAGTTTCCAATGCGTACAGATTTAACACTGTTCGATTCAACCGGGCAAAGTCCATATTAATAGCTGTTATTTACGACTCGCAAGACGCCTAACTATTGGTTTACTCCACCCGCAAACTTACTAGTTAGTTACGACTATGGGTACTTAGTTCTAGATTTAATTACTAGTACGTACTTGTAATTTATGTAGATAGACGCCGTATGGTTTACTACTTAGATTTTCTAATTTATAGAACCGTAATAATTTAAATCTTTTCGAGGATTAGCAATGTGCATAATCATACTCCTTTATGTTAGAAAATGAAATGGCGAATAAGACTTAGCAACATTATTTTGGGTATTTTGTTACGATATCGCTAGTTTCATTTATGGAGATCAATACTCGCATCTACATACATGCGAACAAAGTGTTTAATAAGGAGGCACAAAATAATAATACATAGAAGAACGGCGCCTAGCTCATCTTGATATCGAAGATTTCGTTATAGCCAGCAGTAATAAGGTTTCGTGTCTTTCACGCACTTTTGTTTCTGTCATTTACGCCGAAATACGAAGGGATTAGTGTAAGCACGCATAAATGTGTGCGTAGAATGTTTAGCTCGCGATGCATAGGTAGCCATCTTTCTATGTATTTATTATTTTGTGCTAACGGATCTAATACACTTTTCACTAGGAATACAGCAATCTAACTGCCCGTTTGTTAGGTGTGCAAATAAGGACAGCGATAATCGTAGCTACTCAAGTCTACTGTCACGATTTATATTAAGTAAGCCGCTAGATTTGCATGAGCTACCTACCTATATGAATTTGTTACTTGATGGCCTACAACAAAACAGAACTCACGACCAAATCTTTATCTCCATCCCGTTCACACGCACTGTGCGTCTCGTTTGTTGGTATGCGGATATATAGTCTCGTTTGTTACGGACGGTTTTGATATAGGCTCCTGTAGTAATCTGATTTTAGAAATCAGACCTTGACATGCAGGTACATACATGGCTTTGAAAATACGCCACATCCACGCAGGATGATCTGGGTAAACTGAAAAACTAGAATCAAAAGGTTTAAGACGGAGATTTTCAGGGGCAGGAAATAGGCTGACTTATAAAGACTAATTACGAACTAATAATAAAAAATAATATCCCCAGATTCGGCTACGGCATAACTTAGCGGTTAGCCACGTAGTTTTTTAGAGTGTACTATTCCCTCTTATCCTCATATTTGAGTGTGACCTAATGTACCTTTATGTGAGGACATTGCTTGGGAAGCAGCAGTGATCGGAATTAGGTGTGCATTTTTTGACGAAATCTTAACATGGGCACGCCGACAGCGCTTATAAAACCATCAGTAGTTTGGTACCAGTAGGTATTTAGGATCTTTTCACTGGATCTTATTGTAGATTAAGGACATTCTGTATGCCTGTTAAAAATCGCAAACATTGACGCATTATTATCGATCGTAAATCCATGTCAAATCATTAGGGAGCGAGTTCGTTATTAAAAATATCATTAATCATTTCCAGATTGTGTTCGTATCATTTACCCACGTACTCGTTTGATGTACGCGATTATTTATTACCCAACAAAGTGTTAAATCATATTTTATGATCGGTTAAATGCGAAATAAGATCTTTACGAGCTTGTTCCTGCTTGCGCGCAGTGGCGCCATCTATACAGGATGATAAACAAATATCGAAGAAAACAATTTCAACCCTTCAAATGCCGGGCCAGTTTTTGTAAAAAACGCTTTTTTCTGTGTTTTTTTCCGTGACCGTTTCAAATTTTTATAAACTATTAATTTGTTTTTTTAATATACTATATATGTAGTTTTTTATATGCTAGTGAACAATAAAAGGTGTTTATTGTCGTTATTAGAAGGTTGCGCCAAAAAATTGCAAATAATTGCATTTTTTTGTTAAATGGAATGATATAATGCATTACTTACTTTATACCCCTACATACCTGATATAATGTAATGTATTTTATAATCCTTCCATCTTTTCATGAGGTTTACCTTCACATGATGTCAGATTAAAAGCGTTTTAAATAAAATGTTTATTTTAGTAACTTAAGATTCCCAGATAAGATTACCATTGAGAAATAAACGATTAGGCCGATGTCAATTGCCGATTAAAAGATAAACCAACCAACCGTATTGACAGAGCGTCCTAAAACGAGTGCGATTAAATAAGCACCACCAAGGCGATCAGTTCTTTACTTCTTAACTTACACTAAGAATTTACTTTGCTCTGAATATTTCACACCCAATTCACGTTAATAAGTCCCTTGCGACTACTAACATTAAAGACCTAGGTACTATTAACCGTGGGAGAGCCATGCATGACCATGATACCATGGCTGAACAGAACACCGGCGTGAAGCAGCGCTGTGTTTTGCCGAGTGAGTGAGGGTACCAGAGGCCCAAAGGGGTTAAAGTTAAAGGTTAACAGCGCACTTGTGACTCCACTGGTGTTCTGGGTGTCTATGTGTAAAGTGTTGAATACCTGATACTCACGGATCTTTGTGTGTTCTTCAAGAAACGAGCCTATACCTTCCTAAAAGGCCGGCAACACATCCGCACTCCTTCTGGTGTAGCTGTTTTCCATGGGCGGCGGTGTTCACTTACCATCAGGTAACCCGCTTGCTCATTTGCCTTCCTCTACTATAAAAAAAATGAAATTTTTATCTCTTTCAAATTTGTGTCACTCTGTTATTTCTCATATTGTTTTTTATGCGTGTTTAATTGTTGAAGTGAATAAACTAGAAAAATATATAACTAGTGGCCCGCCCTCTACTTTGTTTTGGGAAAATAGTTTGAATCACTTACATCGCGCAGGTGTTTCGTGTTTTCGGTTTACCTATAAGCTCTGACGTGGACTATGAGATTAGCCTTTTTATAAATAGTACGAGTAAGAGTAAGAGTAACGGCTGCGGAAAAACTAGGTAGCTTGCAAAGGACTGCCTGCATTATGGCGACCAGAGCGATGTCAACAACGCCGAAGGCGGCTTTGAATGCACTGCTCAACCTGACGCCTCTCGACGCTCACATCGTCAAAGAGGCGGAGGCTAGCATGTACAGGATAAACGCACAGGGCGAGACGAAGCTAATCTCACTGAGGTTGAGATCTTTACTCAACTCAAGAAGTGGGACGCCAACATGAGCATGCTTTCTGATGCGCTCACAACAACATACAAATTCCAAAAAACTTATGTTGTGGAAATACCTACTAGAGATGACTGGATGAACGGGCGTATACCTTGTGAAAAAGACAGTATAATCTGGTACACTGATGGGTCTAAAATGGGTCCCAATGTAGGATATGGAGTATATGGAGGGAAACCCAAAATTAGAATAGCTCAAAACATGGGCAATTTCGCCTCTATATTTCAAGCGGAGGTATACGCCATAATTGAGTGTGCGGAAACCAGTCTGCAAAAGAATTACACAAAAAAAACTATCTACATAAACTCTGACAGTCAAGCGGCACTACTAGCACTTAGGGCGTACTCCACAACGTCCAAGCTAGTAGAAGACTGCATGACTAGACTAAACCGTCTAGGTCAATGTAACAGAGTAACACTTAGATGGGTTCCGGGTCACGCGGGGATTGGAGGCAATGAGATTGCTGATGAGCCTCGCGAGGCAGGATCAGAGGGTATATTTTACGGCCCAGAACCATTCTGCGGCATACCCAAAAGTCTTGCCGTCTGACACTGGAAAACATTTACACACCACAAATCACACGAATCACACACCAGGATTAACCCACTCCAAGCTACTCATAAAGCCTTATAACCGCGGATCCTCCGTCGCGCTTCTTCGGCTAAGTAGGAACAGTATGCGCATCCTAGTGAGAGCTCTAACCGGCCACTGCTGCCTTAACAAGCACATGGCCACCATGGGACTGAGCGACACTAGAATCTGCAGGATGTGTAACGAGGCGGATGAAACCCCTTTACACATAATCACCGAATGCGGACCACTGATGCGTGAACGTAGCATGCATCTGGGAAAGCACATTCTAAGCCCCAATGAAGCTAAGGATCTCAGTCCCAAACAATTAATTCACTTTCTTAAAAGTGCAGGATTTGAGACTGAAATGTAGCATAGCGGCGATCACAATAGATCAAACTGGTCGCAGTGATACTGGTCTGAATAAGACCTGCATAGCCGCCCCGCTTAAAATAAAAAATAAAAAAAAAAAAGAGTAAGAGTAAGTAAACATTTATTGACCACAACATATTTACACAGACAAAAAGACAAAATAAAGAGAACATAGAAGTTGCGGCCAACGAGGTTCAGCCTCAGTATGATGCTACAGCCGCCGCAAGCAGCTGCTGCAGCGCTGGTTTTCAGGCTGAACCTTGGGTGACGCCTTAACATAAAAATATAAAAGAGAAGACATGCACAAAACAACAGATACAAAAAAAAAATATTTAAACAGGATCACATACAGATAACGCCCCGTTGGTCTAGTGGTTTAAGTACCGGGCTGTGATATCGGGGTCCCAGGTTCGATTCCCGGGTCGAGCAAAAGTATGTTTCGAATTTTTCCGAACATAGCTCGGGTTTGTGATCACCAATCCGCATTAGCGTGGTGATTAAGCCTAATCCCATCATAGTAGCGATAACTTGATTTCTATGATGGAGGCCTTTGCCCTGCAGTGGGACAGTAAATAGGCTGATACTTTCCTTTCCTTTTCTTTTACATACAGATGCAATGCAGAGTATAGATTAAGAAAATATTTCATAATAAGTTCTGAGAACACACTGTCTTTATCTCATCCTGTACCGCCAGCGCGGCGGTCTCTGTTCTCATGTCCGAATGTTATGAGCATGTTTGATGGTGTTTTATTGGCCGAGCTGTCTGCTGAGTACACAAACATGCCGACATTGCTTTCGAGCACGACTTTATTAAATGTTGATGCATGTGTTTATTCGAAATAATGTCTAGAATGAATAGAATAATTAGCTTTATAGAGTTAAGTTTTCACTGTATTTTTCTTAAAATTTTAACGAAAATGTGGTGATTAGGCCTAACCCATCATAGTAGCGATGACTTGATTTCTATGATGACAGAAAACCGGCATGAAGCAGTGCAAGTCGCTGTATTTCCACTGCGTGACTGAGTGAGGGTACCGGGGGCTCCAGTCTATGGGGAAGGGGGGTTAAAAGTGAAGGCAGCGCAGTGTGGACACTACCTGGTGTTGCAGGTGTCCATGGGCGGCGGTAATCACGTACCATCAGGTGATCCGTCGGCTCGTCTGCCACCAATATCATAAAAGATAAATAAAAAATCCCTAGTTGTCTCTTCTATCCTGTTAAAGTAAGGGACTCTGAAACTCTGACAGCATAAACATTGTTAGGTAAGTCATCATTTCAATGGACATTCAAAATTAATCTAGCATCAAGATGCTTTCAGAGCACTAATGCTTAATCCGAGCTCAGCGATCCTTATTCCTCAGGGCTTGCGTTCCGCTGAACTGTAGCAGTGACTTACCGCACTCCGGCGTCTCCCAGAATGCGCCAGTGATGCGACGCGACTCAAATATCGCCACTCGCTCTAAGTATGTGCTCACATATGTACTTAACTTAATAAATTTTTACCGATCCGTTTGGCGCAGTGGGTTGAGCGCCGGTTAAGACACAAGAGTCGCGGGCTCGATTCCAACACCAACACAAATGTTTGTTGATGAAACAGATATTTGTATTGGGTCTGGGTGTTAGTGGTTCTTTCGTTGTTTCTGATTTCCATAGAACAAGGAAAACGATAGTTTGGGACCAAGACAATGTATGTGATGTTGTGTCAATTTATTTGTTTATTTATTATTTAAATGTTTTTATAATTTTACTCATGTAATAATATATACCTACCATTAAGTTGTCTTCAAAAGTTTTGGCAGTGATTAAGACGCAACATTAGTCTACTTTTTCTTAAGGGATAGGCGTTAGAAAAAATTTGAGTGAAAACATTATCCTATCTTTATCAAAAGTAATATGAGTTACTTTCCCCGAAGAGAGTTTTCGATGGGCCCCAACAATTATTTTCTGTACACAACGTGTACAGAAAATAAGACGTAGATTCGATTTCATTAAAAATATTGGATCACTCTAATTTTGTTTTAATTAACTCGGTTATTAGAGTGAAATTATAAATATTAAAAAATTTCGAAATAATAAAGTGCAAAAAAATATGAAGCTACATCACTAAAGTGCATTTCCATTCGAGTTTATGACTTCTTTCCACGAACTATCTTTAAGATTTTTCTTCTAAACGGCAGAAACCTCGCTTATAAGGGGTGAGGAAAACAGATTAGCGGGTTGTCTCGAGTTTTTATTTGTGTACTGAGCTTCAAAAGAATACAAAATATGAAGAAAGGGTCACTGTAATAATTTCGTAAAGCTTAAATTTTTCACAAAGTTTTTTTATCACATGACGATGCTAATGAAATAATGAACAATTATCGAAACGCGAATCGATCGACTTCGCAGGTTGAAGAGAACAGTAATAAAGTAAATAAAACATGTTTTTAAACTTTCGCGTTGCATTATACAAATACTTTAAACGGGACTAAACGCGACGAAATTAAATAAGTACATTTTAGCACTTACTGCTTGACGTTTCAGCTGCGTTACAACAGCCGTGGTCGCAAGCGAACTGGAGGCGCACGGCGTCGTCTGCTACGCCCGGCTTGTGCATCTTCAGATACCCTCTCATTTTCGATATTTGCACTGCCATAAATAAAAACATCTCAGTATTCTTGGTTCTTTAAAAAAATAAAACCAAAAATTCTTTCGACTAGAGCAAAATCAGAGATAACCAAATGAAGTTATAACATTTTTATATTTTATCACAAGCAAATACTCTTAAGTTACTGGACGTAGTTATAAATCCTTCATCTCGGGAAAACATATTTTTTTCTTTAAGAACACCACTCGTTGAGAATATGTGAGATGTTGTATAAAATGAAATTTCATGTAAGCATGATGATCGTATATTTTGCTAATGGAGAACATCTTATTCGAATATCTACGCATTCATGTTAGAGCTTTAATACAGACATCGTATCCAACTAAGATTATTTTCTGCTTAACAGATGTGTACGTTTATGAACATCCATTTTGAATTGTTACTTAGTAGGAAAATGGGGCTTGATATAGTTTAGTGCATGTAGTTTATAAACTGGTAATTAAATTTGTTTTTGGCATTTTTTTTTTAAGGTAGCCGTAAAATGAAACAAGTATTAATATACGCGCAGATTTTTACTTATTTCGTAAGAACTAAAAACAATTTAAAGTGACCCACACAAAAACGTGATTTTATTGGCCGTTTTAGTACTCGATAAACAATAGAAAGAGAAAGATGCTTGAAAATATTCACAGAATTTTATTTTAGACTTATTTTATAAATTACATACATACTACAGACACAAAAGTAACATCTCCATTTCAATAAAATATTCATGTCCGTTCAACCACGCAACCAAACCGTAGTATCAGGACTAAATACTCGAAGCACGGTAACAACATAAGCGGTGTTTCAAACACCCGTTACGTGTAATTTACTTTTCAACTGTTTTTTGATAACAAGGTATTAACAGCCAATTACGAAGAAAGCCCACACTTTAACTTAAATGCCGGGTTAGGTGCTTCAGTCCGAGGGAAGGTGATGACTGACAGACGTTTTGACAGGGTATCGTTGTTTTAATGGAGCGCCCGTATTGTGGACGGGTTATTCCCAAACGCTTCTTTTGTTTTGAGTGGAGTGATTTCTGGCTTTATCGTCGCTTAACATCAGCGAAAGATTAACGACTTTCTTGTTATTGCTTAAAAATTCTCCGGGAAACTTTTTGCGCTTAATTTTTTTATACTACAACTTTTATAGAGTTTTGAAACTAAGATTTAAAATTGTGTCTACAATTTCAAAACAAAATGTTTGTTAAAACGAAATTTCTCTACATTAAATAAATTGATCATATCTACAGTAGAAAACTATTTCCACTTATTTCGGTAGATAAGCAATAGAATATAAATAAGTACTCATTAGGTATCTTGCGCCTTTCGATAAATATGTAGAGCGTCTTAAATTATTTTGGAGGAGTTTTAGAATAGGTCGGTTGCTTCGGTTGGGGCAACCTTTGATTAAAAGCGATGTATTATTTATTTCTCTGAGTAAGAAATTCCTCTGATAACATAACTTCTGATTTAAGAATCTGTAAGTAAGTATTTAAGATTCCCGGGTTGAGCAAAAGTATGTTTCGAATTTTTCGAACATAGCTCGGGTTTGTGATCACCAATCCGCATTAGGCAAGCGTGGTGATTAGGTAAGCCTAATCCCATCATAGTAGCGATAACTTGATTTCTATGATGAGGCCTTTGCCCTGCAGTGGGACAGTATATAGGCTGATACTTTAAGTATGTAATGAAATTACTCTAATATTAAAGAACATGTTGAGCTTATATATGTACTTGAAAGCCTCGCTTTGGACCCCGGTTCGCTTAGACCGTAATTCAGGGTTTGGAGATTGAATTACAATGAAGCGACTGCCGTCTGACCTTCGAAACCGCGGTACGGTCGCATCAACTAGACCAACTGAAACACAGTTACATGTTTCAGAAAGTATCCGAAACGTTCAGGTGTCCTCACTATGTTTTCCCTTACCACCGAGAGTGGCCGAGATGATATAGAAATACGCATGTGCGTAATCTATGTAATCTATGTAGATTTGAAAAATCCAGAGGCGTACTCGGATTCAAATCACGACGCATGGAAGGCGCGATTATATATCCACTGACTTATCACGTGTGGAACTAGATGGCGTGGTATAGTACTGATGGCAAAGGGATTGAAAGGAAGAAAGAAAGAAAATACATTTATTAATTTCATTTTATTTTGGTTAATTTTGACGTGATAAACAACCAATGCTGTTAAAGTTAAACCTCAGTGAAACTGTATTGGATTTTTCAAAGGCACACCGGTTAAATTATGACATGAGAAAAGAATCATTAGTGTATGTATCTTTTAGGTTATCAAATATAACGTAATATTTTTTTAAGTAGTCATTGTTTTATTGCTTTTGCGACCGGCGGAAAAGCATGAACACAACAAGGGCGGAAATCAATTTCTCGAGTCGACATGCAAACGAGTTTATTTATTTGTTCGACAAACACAACACGGCACAATTTGACGCGCCGGATCCAGCCCGGATGTCGCCGCCACGGCGAGTGTCAACATTATTTTGCGGATTTTTTTACGTTTATACAACTTTTTCTATAACGACTCATGTGTATTTGAAGTTAAAACCTATGTAGCCCTGTAAGGAAACTACATAGGTACTAATGTACCTCAAATGTTTTGGATAGATTGACGGCCTCGATGGCGCAGTGGTTAAGGAGTTCGCCCTGAAGCGCGAAAGGTCCCGGGTTCTATTCCCAGTCAAGTCAATTTAGGAAACTACATTTTCTAAGTTGTCTTGGATCTGAATGTTCTGGATTGACGCTCCCAGTTAATTATCGGCATCTGGTACTCATAGTTCAGGGGCTGCCCTAGTTTGAGACCAGGATGATTGGTGTGATTATCTGGCGCATACCTATATTTTATTTATTATTTAGAGGTAACACCTATAAAGTCTTATAACATACACGGCAGCAAGATTTCCGTAAATAACTATGTTAGTGATCCTGAAAGTTTCAATTATTGCCTCTTTATATATAAAATATCCATGATAATAAATTCAGAATGTCACCACGTCTGAGCTGCTTATTGCATTAATGCGATCTAATGCTTTCTTAACCTTGAAAGCTAACAAGGCTTATGCAGTATGCATTAGACGCAGTATCCCAATGTCCAACCAAAGATTACCAGGCACGTTCCCATCTGTAATGTTGCCAAGAGGTTGTTTTTGGTACCAAATAGATAAATTCTTTTAATGCTTATTATAGCCTAAAAATTAACGTTATATTGTATAGTCCTATGACGTTAATTTTTAGGCTAACCCTTTACCCCCTTTTGGGAAGTAAAATTGGAATGAATAGACAATTTTTTAAATAAATGGAACTCAATAATAGGGCAAATTATTCTTAATATACTTAATGACAGTAATGAAATAGAATTTACTAAAATATCATTAACTAGTGGCCCGCCCTCGCTTTGTTATGGGACATATTTTTGCTATTAGTTGGCCAATAGATGGCGGTGTGTGTAGATTATATCGCACAAGTGTTTCCAATTTCCGGGTTGTATATACGCTTTGTGGGTTAAACAGTATACCTACATACAAGACAATATACCGAGGAAAGCATCATGACCGACATCTTGTCAGATTTGAGGAAAAAATGGGACGTGACGGCTGTGCGATGGTTATCACAACCACACTGGACTGTATTTTATACTATACTGTGAATAGGTAGGTAAGTGGTGTGATCGTCATGGTGATTTAAATAAGTTTGAGCTTAATCTAGATGTTTGAGATGTACCTAAGGTAGGTAACCTTTTTACATTCATATTGTTTTTTATATGAATGCAAATAGATCATCTGATGCTAGACAATTGCCTTGTGGCCACTCACAATCAGTGCAGTCACAAGTGCAATACCTACCTCTTAACTCCCTTAACTGCGAAACGCAATGCAGGGGCTGCTCCATGTTTGTTTTTTGTGACGCCGTGGTATCACTCCGGTCAAGTCAACCCATCCACGCTAAAGAGATGCTCTCCCGCGTCCAGTTTTTTTATTAACACTTTAGGTTATTATCACAAGACCCACTTGGCAACATTACTCCAATCCTCCAGCGCTCTGTGCTCTACTAGAATGTATTCTATTAACATAAATTTCTACTACTAGAGGTATCCCGAGTATTACAATCTTACATCTTGTATTATATCGAATATTAATGCAGAATGGCTCAAAGTTATGTAGGGGGCGAGAGGTGGTTCTATAATCTCACCGGTTCAAAGACACTTTCACGTTTATGCAAAAATTTTAAACTAGTTTTTTCCTTTTTGTATACCAACCAACATATTTGGACTTTTTACAGATAAAGATGGTACGGTGGACGAATTTTTCGGTGTACCGGCGCTAGACGATAATCGCTTGTACACCCAACGGGGTGGGCGAAGCTAATCCCTCCATAGCGCTGTGCAAGCGATTTTAGAAGCTAACTGGAACATCGCTACCTTTTGCTGACTGTACATGTGTACTTATGATATTCCATCTCTTAAAGAAAATGAACAGTTTATTTATCCACCTTAAACTCTCAGATTTGTCTGTTGGCCTTTTTTCCAAAACAGCTGGATTCAAATGGATAAGATTTTTTATAGATAGGTTATAGAAGACTTTATTCTGTAATATTTACTTTGATCAAAAACACATAGGTAAGCTTAAAAAAATATATTCGAAAACCTTAATATACATCGTATCTTAATGTATTCATATAGGTATTATGTATTAAAGTACCTACGTACAAGAATGTAACATAATGTACTTTTGTGTGTCTAACTGGTTTAAGTCGTCCTGTCAGAAACTTGAATCCTATCTCTTTCTTTATTCCGTTTACGGATCACGTTGACCATCCATAAAAACCTATCTATGGGATAAAAAAGTTCGAAAGCGTTTAAATTCATTATAAGTTCCATCCATCACCTTTAAAACGACTCGTTCAACTTTGAAACGGTCTATCGACTATCAATAGGGAAAACTAATTAGCGAAAAAAAGGCGCATCTTTAAAAACTCCTCAGCAAAGTCCATTAGAGATACTAATTAAACTTTTCTAAATTCTCTACGAGTAGTTTACTTGTGAAACGGTTCCAATTGTGCTTATTTGTTTTAGTTTGTTGTAATTGGTTTCACATTCAGGCAAGCTTTTTGTGCCTATACGGATTTCGAAGCAGTTTTGTTACATTGGAACGTTTTATAGACTTCGTGGAACACTTTTAAGCCTTATTGCTACATAACTCTATTCCACTGAATGTTCGTTCTAGGAATAATACTATTGTCTTACGGAAATATACAAGTAATGTGAAAATGATTCTATAGCGTCCACGCGAGGCCAGGGGTCGAAGTTCGCACCTGGTTTCTGATTTTTAACTTTGATGCATGATTCAGTCTAGTAGTCACTTCTAAAAGACTTTAGTCTGACCTTGGTAACTCTAAAAAAGGGAACCCAGATCAGTGATATACCTATAGTTACACGTCAAAGAACTGTCCAAAACCCGCCTGGCTAATGTTAGAAATACGCAAATAAATTACCAAATACGCACATAGTTGACACGTCCTTATCCACTCCGCTACCATCTCTCAAGTTCATGTTATAAACAATTTGGATCCCAAAATAATATCTACTGAATCGAACAAATAAAATGTTCACAAAGCATTTTGTTAGGAGCTAACTTACGTTACGTCACAAGAGATAAATCACGTTTATGTGACGTCAGCTGCCACAGCTGAATTTATGTGAGTGTGTAACTGCGCTCACTTTAATGTATTCCTTTAGTAAAATGGAAGTTCTTTTTTATCTCCCATCTAAAATGTATTTCTGCAACATCTGATTTACTATTATAGTGACAAGCGATATATCTTTGCCTGTAACTTCTAAGTCTTGATCGTTTGCTTATGTATAATGTTACCGGAAAGTTGATAAACTACCCAAAAAAATTTATCAACTTACGATTCTTATTAGTTATATTCCGGTGGTATAAATACCATTAATTCTGCGTCACAACTGACTATTTATAATATATTATTAATGGTGTACCTTTTATTTCAATACATGTCATCTTTCATCTATGAAAACGTTCTAGAGCCTTGAAAAAATGTGTGAAATTAAAAAAAAAACCAAATTGATGGAATTAAAATATACTCTCAAGTAAAATTTAATTAAAAAAGCGTGTTTAGGAAAATGGTAAATATTAAACAAATAATAAATTCAGAAGATTTTGAAAAGGCTTTATCGTTTCTCATATACGAAAACGTTAAAAATAATTTCTTTATAGGTACAAAGTCTTTTAGAAAATGTTAAAACCATAAATATGCATTTTATCGGCGCATAATCATGTTATAAAACTAAAACCAAAAAACCTCGTAGCTCGAAAACACTCACGTACGGGGATGCAAAGTATAAAGCAAACATAATTTTGTATGCACATAAAATGATTATTCAGGACGTATGAGATATAATGAATAATGGTCTTTAACAACTCAATATCGTCTTTGTTCTGAACCGCCGACGCTACGTGACTCGATTTAAATAAAAATCTCACCGAATTTGAACACAAAGAGCAATAATTAGGGCCGATAATAAGGTTCCATGGAGCAGTCGACCGGCTATGTAAATGATTATGATAATATAGGATTTAACATAAATGGAGCAGAACTGTGGAGTCATGGTGTGAGGTTTCCTGGCTCCGCCGCCACGGGCGTGAGGTGATGCAGCGAATACGGGGTGGCCGGGGGTCTATGGCATTAGAGCGAGCGGAATCAAAAAGTTGTAGTAAAACATTAATAAACAAACATATAATTTATGCTTAAAGGTCATATTGCAAAGGGCAGATAAAGGAAGAAATGTGTTCTAGATGTGAACAAGTAAAAGGTATGGATTCCTCCAATCATCTTGTCTGGGTGTAAAATGTGGGTATGTATTCAAGTATTACTATTTGTAATTCCTCCATTTTCTGATATCTGTAACACAAGTACTTAAGCTACTTACTACGAAGTCAGGTATGTTTATTTTTTGAAAATGTATTATTATCATTATCTTGTCTCAAAATAACGCATCCTCTATTTATATATCCTGAGTAAAAAAGTCCATAGCATTTTATCCTCGGGAAACCATTATAGCCAGCATCTTTTCAAAAGTGGGGAGTAAAGTGGTGTGTGGGACTTCTGACCACTTTAAAGTGGTGTGGGGTGTCTTGGTAGCATTCCTCTCTTGAGCAAGCCTCTCTTTCATGCCAATGTAGTCGCCTCCTTCTTCTTTCTCCTCTGTCGAAAAACTTGGCATATTCCCAACATGTCGTAAGAGGTATTCTACCATACTTAAAATTAATACGGGGCGAGTACTATTTTGCAGGTTTATCTTATAACAGCGTCGAATGAAAGCTATGAAACGCTTTACTAAATACTTACGACCTTTGCGCCCACGGTACTTACCGCACACAAACGTGACTACAAAATCAGTTCGACTTGACGTTACGACGATTTATTTCTATCAGCAATACCGCAAATCTGTGTAAATTGCCCAAGCTTCTTGGCATGAATAACTGATATCAATAATAAGCACTCAATGTGACACTATATTTAGATTAAATTGATTATGGCAATAAATAACTTTAGAACACTATGCAAGACAAATTCAGGGTTACTTTTAGTAAATGCTAAGCTAAGCTGTCGCCGTATAGTACCTATAGTTAAGTAGAATGTGCAGAGCCGGTTAACCGAACTAAACTATTAAATTGATATAATTTTCACTGTAATGTGACTACCATTGATTTGATCGTGGGAAAGTCACGCTTTGGCATGAATGGACTGACTTGACCGGAGTGATACGGCCTCACAGAATTCCGGCTTAAGCAGCGCCTGCGTTGTGTTTCCCTGAGAGGGTACCGGCGGAGGCCCAATCGGTTATAAGGTTGTCAGTGCACTTGTGACTCTACTGGTGTTGCGGGTATCTATTGGCGGCTACAATCGCTAACCATCAGATGATCCATCTACTCGTCTGCCACCTATCACAAAAAATATCAGATGCTCGCAATGCACTGTGGTTTGTAACACGTCGACCGACAACCGACGACGTGGGATGATCAATCTGACAATAATGAGCTGTATGCAAATAATACAGACTAAACTAGATATACATTTATAGTAAAATACTAATAAGCTCCGTGTAAATATTTGGAATCCCTGACATAATCCCTCAAAGCAGGATTTGTAATCCCCGAATACTAATTAGAATCGCAGCTATCATTCGATTTGATCTGTTTAATGGCTAGTAATTATACAGATCTAATCGAATGATAGTCACAAACTATCTTCAGGCCTAGGGTCTGAAGAGAGTTAGCGATCGACCTGCTAGCAACCTTACTTTTATGATATAGATGGCAGACTAGCCAACGGGTCACCTGATGGTTAGCGATAACCGCCGCCCAAGGATACCTGCAACACCAGTGGTGTCACAGGTGCACCTTACCTTTTAACCCCTCCCCCTGGATTGGGGCTTCGGTACCCTCACTTCCTGTAATATAACATCATGTATCACAACCCTCACGCTCTGTTGGTCTGGTTATTTAAATACCGCTCCGTGATCTCGGGGTCCTGGGTTTAAAAAAAAGTGTAAATTTTTCGAACAAAGCTCGGGTTAGTGTTCACCAATCCGCATTAGGCAAGCGTGGTGATTAAAGTCTAAACCCATCATAGTACGACAACTTTATTTCTACGTCACGGTGTCACTGAAGTGGCATACGCTGAGTTGTTATTAAGACAAATCGTTCTACTCTCCTTCGAAGTCTTTAATATGCTACTTTTAACATATTCTTACCATTTCAGTTTTTGAAGGCGAGTCACTGGTAGGATTATGTTGCTACTTGAGACCTCTTAAACTGGAAGCCCATAGAATAAATCTTCACCAGTCCTTTCCATTATTACACAAATGGCAGAAGAAGCTAAAGAGATTCCTTTTGTCCACATGCTTCATGAACCCATCAGGGCCCTATTCATAAGATAAGATACGGTCAACAATAAATAAGATCTTTCCAACTAATATTTATTGACACTTGACTAGCGTTGCCGTTATAATTTAGATTATCGATAATATTTTCAAAAGTCTTTTGTGACTATAATACGTTTCGAAGTTACGATAATATTTTAAAAGTTTCGGGATACTATGACATTTCAATGGAATTAAACTCATTAACATGGATAGCATAAGAAAAGTCAAGCTATTGAACCAAGTTCTATCGAGGGAAATAATATAAGTAAGGAAAGGAAAATCTAAAAACAAAGATTCATTTCTAAACAAAATTTAAATTCAATAATGAAATGTGACTAAGTAGCTAACAATAACATCATTATTAATCTTCGGACATGTAAATTATTTTTAAAAATAAGAAAATATAAATAGAAAAATATCTTTATTCAAGTTAGGTCCATACAGAACAAATATGAATGTCAAAACATAAAATCCACTGTTTGAAAACGTCGATTTTGCGCTGTCATCTATTCAGTACGAATAGTTCTTGTAGCAAATGGAATAAATGAAGCTGTCATGAAATTACAATCATTATCATGTCTCAATGATCAGTAGGTAATACTATTAATATTTATTCCGAAAAACATTGCGACTATCTTTTGAACTCAACTATCGATAGTCAAACAATTGATCTCTCAACACTATCTCATACTTTTCTTTAGTCAGTTCTCGCGTTATTTCCTGCGTGGGCGTCATCGTCAACTTTTCTGTTTTGTATCAAAGCTCTTTATTACTTTGATATTTAAATTATGTATGAGAAAATATCGTTGCGTCATTCATGTTAAAGAATTCGATATTATCTCTCGATTTGACCTCAAAGTAACTTTTGTAATTGGACGTCGAGAATCATTTTATAATAATATTAGTACTATAATTAATGTTTAAAGTAATTATTTTTACCTAATTGGCTTATTAACAAATTAAAATATAATTTAAGTAGATGTCATTTCAATAAAGTGGCGTCTCTTGATCTCGGCGGCTTTGACGAGAGTGGCGACGACAAATATTATTGGTTTTAAATGAGGAGTTTGGTGTTTAGGTTTGTTCTCGTATTACCCACCGCCGATACTGATTGCTGATGTCAACTCGGACCGGTTTTGGGTCACACAGTGTTTATTATGTTGTTTGATAAGGAGCCCTTTGAGAAAGCAGACGGTTCATTTGGGAAGATAATGATGTAAAGTCTTGAGGTAAAAGTAGAGTAATAGGCTATTAATGTCATTTTATAAAAATGGTTGTTAATGATATAGTGCTTGTAAAATATCGGTCATTTAAATTTGATCCTCCGTAGTCCTTATTCAGTACTCAGTTTTACTTACTTTTAGGTATAAAAATACTCTATCTTATTCTAATATAGTTGCAAATCACCTGTATAAAGTACGGTTACGGTATGATTAATACACATTTGCAGTGATCTGAACCAACATCTTGCTTTGACTATCCATTTTTTTTTTAAATTCAGCTAAGCTTGTGTTGCCGTAACCGAATTGGGTTCACTTAAACAAAGTGTTGTAGGTAAAGTATGCCGTGCAAATAAAATTTAAACATCCTGAATCTTATGCCAGGACTATAAGGTTTATATTTGAATAAGGTTGTGTACTTATTAGTGCACGTGACTGTACCTCCGTGTTAAATCGAGACATCTAAGTATGAGACCACTCAAACACTAATCTCAAAAGCAGTAGGCAGTTGCAATAACAAATAGAAAACGCAGAGCTACCCGACATAGCAACCCAGAGATCGGCGACCACTTTTAATATTTTGCATGTTAGTTCGGCCGCAGCCGGTCGCGGGGTCAAATACAACGCTGGAGCAAAGAAAACCAATAGCCCAGATTCACACCACTGGTTTTATTGAAAACCCTCGTACACGCTTATTTTTGCACTCTTTTGTTTTCTTATGCCATTAAGGTTTGTTCGAGAGATTGCTAACTGCTATCTCGATTATGTTGTTTGATAAGGAGCCGTTTGAGAAAGCAGACGGTTCATTTGGGAAGATAATGATGTAAAGTCTTGAGGTAAAAGTAGAGTAATAGGCTATTAATGTCATTTTATAAACTAAAATGGTTGTTAATGATATAGTTGCTTGTAAAATATCGGTCAGTTTAAAATTTGATCCTCCGTT
Organism: Cnaphalocrocis medinalis; assembly: GCA_014851415.1. Taxonomy (NCBI): domain Eukaryota; kingdom Metazoa; phylum Arthropoda; class Insecta; order Lepidoptera; family Crambidae; genus Cnaphalocrocis; species Cnaphalocrocis medinalis. The sequence continues at coordinate 8,220,978 of CM026275.1, read as the reverse complement.
AGTCCTTATTCAGTCTCAGTTTTACTTATTTTGAGGCTTAAAAAAATACTTCTTTTTCTATTATAGTTGCAATTCACCTCTATAAATTACGGTTACGCTATGATTAGGTAATACACATTTGCAGTGATCTGAACCAACATCTTGCCTTGACTATCCATTATTATTATTCTTTAAAAAAGTCAGGCTATTCAAGCTTGCGTTGCCGTAACTGAATTGGGTTCACTTAAACAAAGTTTTGTAGGTACAGTTGCGTGCAATAAAATTTAAACATCCTGAATCTTATGCCAGGACTATAAGGTTTATACTTGAATAAGGTTCTGTACTTATTAGTGCACGTGACTGTACCTCCGTGTTAAATCTGAGACATCTAAGTATGAGACCACTCAAACACTATCTCAATAGCAGTAGGCAGTTGCAATAACAAAATAGAAAACGCAGAGCTATCCGACATGCACCCACAGATCGGCGACCACTTTTAATATTTGCATGTTAGTTCGGCCGCAGCCGGTCGCGGGGTCAAATTACAACGCGCTGGAGCAAAGAAAACCAATAGCCCAGATTCACACCACTGGTTTTATTGAAAACCCTCGCACGCGCTTATTTTTGCACTCTTTTGTTTTCTTATGCCATTAAGGTTTGTTCGAGAGATTGCTAACTGCTATCTCGATTATGTTGTTGGAAAAACAACCATTTTAGACTCGTACTACAAGCTGACTTGGCAGATATTCCAATATTTTACGGTCAAACATAAACGGTTGCGTACACAGTAAATGTTTTTTTGGTAATGGTTGACTGGTAAAAATTAGATAGAATATTTGTCTGTCACAACTTAAAAAAAAAAGAAATTATACATATTTTTAAACTGATATTATAATCATACCATACTAATACAACCAATCGTTCATCATCAGCATACTAATACAATCAATCGTTAAAATTTGGTTTTAAGTTATACTTACAAAAATAAACTTTTTACCTTTTATAAATAAGCCAGCAATATTTTCTTCCTTCACCGTGACTTTACACCAATATTTTTATTTACCTCGTCTCTCAGCAAAACCGTAGGTTTAAGTATATTATTATAAATTCATGGCCATGATCACCGTACTTCGTAAAGACAACAAGGATTCCGACAAAAAGTTGCATGTGTTTGGATTACGTGAGCCGACGCATGGAAGATTTCTTTTTACCTTTTATAAATAAGCCAGCAATATTTTCTTCCTTCACCGTGACTTTACACCAATATTTTATTTACCTCGTCTCTCAGCAAAACCGTAGGTTTAAGTATATTATTATAAATTCATGGCCATGATCACCGTACTTCGTAAAGACAACAAGGATTCCGACAAAAAGTTGCATGTGTTTGGATTACGTGAGCCGACGCATGGAAGATTTCTTTTTACCTTTTATAAATAAGCCAGCAATATTTTCTTCCTTCACCGTGACTTTACACCAATATTTTTATTTACCTCGTCTCTCAGCAAAACCGTAGGTTTAAGTATATTATTATAAATTCATGGCCATGATCACCGTACTTCGTAAAGACAACAAGGATTCCGACAAAAAGTTGCATGTGTTTGGATTACGTGAGCCGACGCATGGAAGATTTCTTTTTACCTTTTTGTTGTTTTAAATCTTAACGTAGGTCCAGGAGAAGCTATTGTTTCGGAGAAACGAGATAGACCATCGACGGGGCTCAACCATGACTCATAGGTTTAGTTTTAAGCTTTAAAGGGGTCGGATGAAGCTTTTTTTCCCAATAAGTAGTGTGTGTGTTTGCTTATCGGTTTCTGCTTATCATATTCGTACGGCAAAGTTGCGTCTCAGTCATATGCATTTTCAAATTATCACAGATAGGCAAATCTTTGCAGATAGATTGTACTTTCACACATTTTAAATATATAAAATAACGCTCACTAACTGTGTTATAAAGTCCTTATGAAAAGCCTACAATTTTAAAAGGGGTAATCATGTGGTTGTTTGTCCTAATGTTTTGTTATAAAGTGAGAAATTATACTTGTTTTGTTTTAATCGTTCAATATTTAAAAACGGAAAGCCTATCGAGATAGATAGATGATTTGTTCGCTAGTTTATGGTCGTTAATAAAAAAACGTCATCAGGTGATTCTACTTTTGCTTGACCCGGGAATCGAACCCGGGACCCCGAGAACACAGCCCGTTACTTAAACCACTAGACCAACGGGGTGTTTCAAAAAGTATGATTCGAATTTTTCGAACATCGCTTGGGTTTCTGATCACCAGTCTGTATTAGGGAAGCGTGGCGATTAAACCTAATCCTATCATAGTAGCGATGTGTATGATGGAGGCCTTTGCCCTGCAGTGGGACAGTATATAGGCTGATACTTTACAGGCGGTTCATCTGCTTGTCTGTCACCCATCACATAAAAAAATAATTTCCCTTTTATACAGGCCAATATCTATTTTTTACTTGCATTGTAACATCATCAATCCACAGAGTACTTAATTAAATTGCAGACCATTGAACACAATTTAACCAGCGATCTCTATACAATTCGTTGGCCTACTTCAGTTTTAGGAAAAGTTCCGACAGAAACCGTTCAACTGTAAAATTTAATTATTTAATAAATAGAAACCTTGTCACAGCGATGCATCTTAAACATAACGCAGACGTGCACCAACTAATGCAGCCGCGACTTCGTCTATTAGTTCCAACTTGTCGGGCTGCAGAAACTTTGCTGGCTACCTATTACTAACTAATGTCCTACTGTTTCTGCTCACTATTACTTACGAGTTGTCCTATGTGAGCAACAAACACGATATGATGCGATATTGTGCGATAATAATTATGTAATTATTATGATTAAGATTTTTTTCATATCCTGTTTCACATAGATAATTCATTTAAATTTTCAAGTATGTTATGTTATATGTTTAAGGCAATACGAACTATCATGCGTGATATTATATTTTTGTAATATTTTTCAGCAAATATGCAGCTTTGTTTCAAGAAATTAAATTATTACATGATTAATTGGAAAAATAAAAGAGTAGTTTATTATTGGCATTAAATGTTTTACATTAATATTGAATGAATTTATCAACGTATAGTACAACGTTAATATAAATGCTTTTAATACATAAAGTCCCTTAGATGCATTTTATCGCAATATGCTTAATTGAATAGCTTTATTTCGCTTGCGTAGCCTACCTAGGACATTAAGTTATATACGTATGTGCGTTTGGTACACAATACAGAAGAAAGTTCAAAGATATCGCGAAACAAATCGGCAAACTGCGAGGGAGCCGGAAAACTGGGCCAGCTGAGATGGTCAATGGGACAGGTGCACAGTGGTTCAGAAAATATAAAACACAGACATAACAGAGGCACGAATTTTTTTATTATGGTTATGACGATTACTAGAGCCTTGGCTACTAGTACTAGTTTATACACAGCCGCTCATGCACACACACAGTTTGAAAAAAGTTTTCCGAGATAATTTGAAAAGTATGTTGTCAGATATTTATGTGAAGGCTATTTACTGGCCAGAAACAGAAACGGTGACCCAAAACAAGATTACAGGTCTTTCAATCCGGGACAGTTAGATTTTTTAGTATTTTGTGCATAGGAGTATACAGATTAAGAAAGACACCAAATATCCCACAGAGTTGTGGAGCTCTGTGAAAATGCTCTTTGATAGTAACTAAAAGTTTAACTAAACAATTATACCGTAATAATGAAGGAATATAATTTAATAAAACTAGGTACCTACCATACTTTCTCAAGCTTCAGAGCAAGATGTTATTTAAGTTTGTACCATAATTTGGTTCGGCCAATTGCCCAGTGGCGGGACCACTGTGTTATTAATGAGTGTGGGTCAGCTGATAAAATACATTTCATTCAAAATAAACAAGCGGACATGACGAAGCGGGCGTGAATATCGCATTATGAATCGCGTAATGTTCGTTTGTATGATTGAAACCACAACTTGCAATTAATAACGATGGTACATAAAATCATAAAAAGTAGGTGCCTAATAACATATTCATAGGAATATTTAAAAAATACGCTCTTCTTTTAAATGTTCATAAGCCGTAGCCGTCAAAATATCGTTTTCTTATTTTATTTCAAAGACTTAAGGGTAATTTTATACCTTAATAGTATCCAGGAGTACAATAAAGTCAAATAATAATGTCGTTAAGATTATTACACTCAAACAACGCGAGCATTCATTTAATTCCGACGCAGTAAGTAAGAATAGTCACGTAACATTTTAAAGCGCAACAAATATAGAGCTTTCTTTTTAGCAGGTAAAGAATTTAATTCCATTAACGTACAGCTCTATCGCCGTCTGGGGACAGAAGCCAGTTAATCCATTAAACAATATGTCGGCACATTGATCTCTACAATTCCACTGGACCTTATAACTCTGTGGAAAAGTTAGAGCTAATATTTACAATGGATTTCGAATTTGTTGGGGATTCCTATTTCAGTTGTTGTGATTGGGTGGCTGAGGATTTTGGTTACGGAAAAAGAGAGACGTGTGTTTGACTTCATAAGGTTTTTGAAACGCTATTGGCTTTTTGTTTTTGACGACCCGTTTGGTTCAGTGGTAGTGAATGCTGCGTCCGGGCCAAGAGTTGCGGGTTCGATCCCCGCACAGTACAAACATTTGTGTGCATGAACATGTTTGTTTGCATTGGTCTGGGTGTTTTCTATGTATTATAAGTATGTATTTACAAAAGAAAAGTATTATACGTATATATTTGTAATTCCACTGTTGGTTCTGATATCTGTAACACAGGTGCTTGAGCTACCTATTTCAGAGTCAGACCAATGTATGTGATGTAGTGAAATATTATTATTATTATTTTTGGTGCAGGAAACCTGTAGACGTGAAGGAAGAAACTCGATGTGAAGTTTTTCAATTTAACCCGCAGTGGGCAAGAATGGTGAGATCCCCAGTGGCTCGCTCGACATATATTTTAGCCGTCTAATAAACTTTTCGAGGGAAGTAATGTTTAAAATAAACATTTTTCTCCTAAGAACTAACAAATTTTCGAAACTATGGCTGTTCAAAACTTTAAAAAAAGCACTCTCATACTACTTTACTACGGTGGCTACGCGATCCCAAAGTGGGTCTTGGCCCTCACGACGTCAAAGTTCGCCATTTTTTGCGGTCCTGTGCCCATACAGCCCAAATCGTGCACGTGAGTGCTTTTTAGGTCCTTGGCGACTTTCGTCCCTCCAGATGGTATCTGGGGTCACGACCCACAGGACATCGCCCCATTGGTCTTCCCAGACAGGCTCTTTTGGCTGCTCGATCTTCTCCATTCTCCTCCACGTGTCACGAGCCACGTAGTCCGGGACAAACTTATAATTGGTTAATTATTTTTTATGTGATAGGTGGCAGTCGAGTAGACGTATCACCTGATGGTAGGCAAATGCTGCCGCCCATAAACACCTCCAACAAGTGGAGTCACAATTGCGCTGCCAACCCTTAACGCGCCACCGGTAGGTACCCTCACTCACTCGGCAAAAACAGTGCAGGCACTGCCTTCACGCTGCTGTTCTGTTAGGCTGTCACTCCGGTCAAGCCGGTCCATTCATAAAGATTTAAGATTTGTCGAATTGAGTCTAAGACGAAAAAGTATGTAGAGTATAATTAAAAGAGAAGACAGCTATAAATTTAAAACTTATATTTATAGTATTTTTTTCAGGATTTATTTCTTTTTTATAGTTTTAGGCACCTACTTATAAACAGTTTCTTTTAAGACTGAACTTTGATCAAAGGGATTTCTACCAAACTCCAAAGGTGCGTTGGTTTCCTTATCAAAACATTGAATATTAATTATTATCTTCTTTTGTTTTAGGTACGGTGCTAGATGTTGGATACATCACTATCATGAAACTTCGCGGAAGGAAGAAGGAAAGCAAATACATACATAGTAGTGAACAAATTTGAAAATACAAATAAACTATTTTTAGCATTAAGTTCAACATTAATACAGTACGGATATTCAACAATCCGTACGCCAAATTAAGTATGATCCAGATACCAAATTAAAGACAATATTGACTGACTTTTGACATTTTTGGTAGTGTTCCTGCCTTATGCCTAGAATCGCAGGTACGATTCTCACTCGGACAATTCGTATGATGTACACTTATACTGATGAAATTCAGTATCTGCGTGCCTTATAAAGCTTTTCAAGTACCTACCTCTGTTGTATGATACTGCAAATCAACGTACTATGGAATCAGGTCAACGTATGAGATATTGTATGAACAAAAAAACAATAAAGAGAGAAGGTTTGAGGTCGATTACGTCCAGACCTCAGAATTTGCTGCGGCATTATCATGGCTATCACCTAACACTTTAGTGTTGTGCAATTCCATTACTCCAATAGGTACTGACGGGTGTAATTGCATCATGTCACTCCTAACGGATGAGTTTTGTTGTTGTTCGCATGTAATTTTTCGCAGCGTTCGTTACGGTATAAAAATGTAAAAGTTTATAACTAAATTCGATTTGACTGGAGCCTGAAATCGACACTGGTGGGCAAGAAAAGAGAAATAAATCCACAAGTGTTTTAAAACCTAATATGTATAAAAATACTATTACTGCTCTCACAAATGGGACAAATACGTATCAAGTATGTGACGGAGGCAAAATAGCTAACATATTATTTGCCTTGACTATAGTGTCAAATAATATCTACTATTTACTAGCATGGAAACTACTCACCACCAGGCGCGACAGACATTATTTGTTGTAGGTACATTATTTGTGTATAGAGGTTTACCTACTTACGTACTTCGCTGGCTCAGCGCAGTCAGATTCGGTTCAGGTGATACTCTGTGTATTGGCCTTCCTAAACAAGAGAACGCAACTTTGGTCCATCCTGCAATCTACTTATTGCCAGTCATTATCCTGAAGTTCTCGTAAAGTTAGATCATTTTCGACGACTGTCTTATCTAGTGCACAAAGTTTGTTTGGCCTACTGGTCGGCTCTGGCATGCTTTCTTCGCGAGATGATTTAGATGAAAGAGGTTTCCTAGCAAGTTTATGCTTTAAGACATAATTCACGAAAAAGGCTCAAAGTTCGGAACTATAACTAATTCGGTTTGCCACAAACAAAATGACATAGCTAAACATTCCTTCCCTTAAGCTGTTAAAAAAGCAGCTTCTTGTATTAATAACATAACATTATTAATACATGAGAGTAAACACAATTACCTGTACGTTTCCCCGCCTTCAATATTTGCGAGAGATGTATGTAAATATTTTTCTGAGCGGCGCTTACTGATGTTGCGACGAGATGGCAATAACGCCAGCAGACGTAATGAGGAAGGCTGGTTGTAAACCTTGGCAAGTTTAAGGAGATGTTGGGCATGTTCTTAAAGTTTGGATAATAAGGTTTGAATTTGCGTTTTTGGGTGGTAAAATTAGGTTTGTGCGCAATGTCCCGGCGCCGCGGGGCTCTCGGTAACGAGGCGGCGCCGGAGCCCCAGCGATCGCCGCGAACGTTCGAGGACGCGCCTCTTTTAAAAATTAGCTCTTGAATTTTAACTTCAATGGTCGCCATCTTTGGAAATAAAACACGGGTCTTTGCCTCCGCCTTCACCCTTCGTTGGGCGCGGAGTACTAGGGATAAACTTGTTCGTGCCGCAGATAAAGATGTCGAGAGGGCTGGGAGTGTTTCGGCGTTTCAGGCAGTTTTCGTGGGACTTCAAATTGGCTTCATTTTATTTTAATTTCTTGTGATGAGATAAGGTTTGACTAGATTCTTACATAACTTAGGAGTTTCGAAATATTTATTCTTCATTATGTCAAGTGAAAATTTGAATGAAGTATAAGAAAATAACTACGCTCGGACGCCGACACGTGGAGAGAAGGGGAGAGAATCAAGTGGCTAAAAGAGTTTATCTAAGTCAAGCAACGAGATGCTGTCCTCTGGGTCATCCGAGATATTGCTGGACTTCAAAGGAGGAAGGAAATGGCCGACTACCTTATGAATACCCAGCCATCAGGGGGGTTGTCATTGTCATGTTATGTGAGGCTCTCCCTTGGTGGGGTCTTCTCTAAACGAAAAGACGGCCAGACGCATACCCTCCGAACCACCCTGCGGTTCTCACTCATCATCCATATTGGGGCAGTGTCATGGTGATATAGCCCAAGAATCAAAAGCATTTAGTTTAGCCTGGGTTAAACTAAATAGTGTTCAGTTGACATGAAACTTTCTAATCTAAGTTACTTGCGCATCGGCTCGTCGCACACTCGTTCCTACGCCATTGCCAGTTATGCCCTAATTAATTGTTGCTCGTGCGACATAGTCAGTTTAATTATAAGTTCAGAACGGTTGCTATAACTAACTGTACGATATTGTGGAGTTGGGTTACTCTTGTCAGCACTGACCTGAGATAGCGGCTGGCATCGATCTCTCGTTCATTATCACGCAGAAATATAGGTCGGACTGTAATCAGGAATTGACGTAGGTTTACGTTTGCATTAAAGCGTCTATTTTATATGCGAATACTAAAATAAATACAAAGCCGAATACGTGAAAGCGAAAACAATGGATTGAGTACAATAAACTCATACAATTTAATAAGAGACATGAAAATTGGATTTTATCCAATATTATATTGGATTTAATAATAAATATGGAGTTTCACTTCTAAAAGAAACAATCGCTTACCATCAAGTAATCGTTTGATTGTCGGCCACCTGTTACATAATAAAAATAACCAAGGCACGGGATGATATTGTGCGCAGACCTTTTGTAACTGGATAAAATTACTTCAATCCAATTTCAGCCAGTATACATAATTACAATGAAACTTTGACATTTCGCGACTTGGACATTTTGCGACTTGGACATTTTGCGACTTGGACATTTTGCGACTTGGACATTTTGCGACTTGGACATTTTGCGACTTGGACATTTTGCGACTTGGACATTTTGCGACTTGGACATTTTGCGCCTAAACGCGCGAACGTTATCACGTCCTGGTACTTAAACCACTAGAGCGTTAATTTAACCAATTAAACATAATTTAAACAAAATCACAAGATACCCGAGTTGAAGTTAGATAGTTGAGTTCAAACTTTCTAATCTAAGTTACTTGTGCACCGACTCGTGTTCCTGCGCTGCTTGCTGGTTGTAAGTACTCTAATGAATTGTTGCTCATCTGACATAGTTTACTTTATAAGTCCAGATCGGTAGCCATAACTAACTCTATGATATATAGTTGAGTTACCTCTTTCAGCACTCACCAGGGATAACTGCAGTTTTGCATCAATCATTTATTTTATGTGCTAGGTGGCCGATTCCGACAGATAAACTGATGGAAGTGTTTGGCGTCACTCATGGATATCCGCAACACCAGTGGAGTCACAAGCGCACTGTCAACCAAAAAAACAAACCAGTAGCGGTGTCAACTAGCGGCAGTGCTAACGAATGTGATGTCGTGCCATCGCGCTACTCAGAAAATCGCATCAAAATTGGATAAGCCTTTGGCTGCCACATTTCTAGACACAATAGAAAAAGTATTGTTTGCCGGTCACCGGTTCAAAGAGTTAAGTCGAGTTTAGTCGCGAAATTATCGCATAGGAACATAACACAAAGGTATCAACCGATGAACTACTAAATAGATAGGAAAAACACTCATGTTTTGATTAGTAATATTGACATTGTACTGATACTTTGGGTTATGACTGGACAAATCATACAGTATTGTGCTAACAAACTGCACAGGCAGACTTCAAAATCAAATTCAAAACTCAACCATGACATAACTATACTAGAACAGGTTTCTTGCTATCACAAAAATAGGAGCTAATCTTGGTAATAGCATTTTTGCGTCGAGTTCCTTAAATACGCCCCGAAAAATCTTGGTTCAGTATTCATGTGTAAGAAAGCACGGATACGAATATTACGCATCCCCACGTATATGAGTATACTTTTACTTATACGAGAATCGTGCGTTGTTATCTTTAAGAGTGGGTTCCTATATTAGAAATGTATAGATATTATAATAGATAACAATGATAATTTGTTATTGAAAATCGTGTTACATTAAATACGTATAGCCTACTTGTATCTACTAAAGTCGGGTGCCTACAAAAATAATGATTTGATTAGCTTTAAACATAAAATTTATTTGATTTATTGGTTGATGCAAGACTGGTTTCCATTTATTTTTTTATCTTGTTACCACGAAAAAAGTTAAGCTCAAAAAAAGCTGTGCAATGTTTAACTAAATACTGAACTAAGACCTTTTCCAATAACATTTGTGTTCTTTCTGTTTATCTTTGCCTTAATTAGTAAAAAAGTAAAATATTATCTTTATACACTGTCCCACTAAAACATTTCCCTGTGGCCTCCATCATAGAAATGAAGTCATCGCTACTATGATGGAATTAGGCTTCACATAACATCTGATAGTACATTGACCGGATTCCGAACTAAGGAGCTTAAGCATTTGTGTTACTGATATCAGACAACAGAGAAATCACAAATATCAACCATAATCACAAGTAAATAACTATACGAAAAGCGTGAAATATTATTCACGATAAATATTTAATTGTGGGCACATAAAACAGGATAACATAAAAAAAAAATTTAACAATTATCAGTATTAAAAGTCCGCCGTGTCTACTGATGTGGGCAAAGGCCTCCCTACCCTTTCTCCACATTTCTTCTATAGTCATACCATAGCCGCCTACAATCGTGAAATTAACAAAGTTCATATAAATATTGTGACATTTACACTGTGTGAGCGCGTGGGAACTAGACCGCGTTGAAATGCAGGAAATAAAACGGTGCTCCTTTCGGGAGAATTCGTAAGCTGTACAAATGAAGTGGGTTGAAACATATATTTTTTATCCAAGTGGATACATTTTTTAGTATTTTTTGATACATATTTTACAACGTAAAAGAACTGAGATGTGTTTATTTTTTAATTTTTAAAAGGACTTGCGTTTGGTAGATTTTTTTTGGGTATAATATTACCAATATACTAAAATCTTTCATTTTGTTTCTTGAAATAAATAATATTAAATGCATCCATAAAATATTTTTAGTTTGAATTAATTAATACATTTACAAGAAAAATTGTATGAGTCTTCGAGCGTAGTTAATTTTAATGGGATATTAAAATCATTAAAGCCAAATGCGAGAATCGTTTTTATCATTAGCAAAAGTCATAAGTTTGATCATAATACATGGATTTATTCTCTCATTGTCTTAATTTTTTTTGTTTTATGACAAGTTGGGTGATTTTTACCCAATGACTGACTGAATATAAAATTGAATGAAATAGCGGAACGTCACTTTTGTGTGATGGTTAATAACCTCAAGTTTCGAGTTTGAAAGCCTTCACTTGTTATTGACTAATCACTGCAAAATAAATATCACATTGTGTAAGTGAATGTCCGGGTCAACTACGTGGTTCATTATAAGTTATTATGAGAAATAAAATACAAGTAATTTGTTTCGTGGGCTCAGGTGTAAATTGTTTTGCTTTAATAGCATGTCAGTTTGTACTAAGTTGACAGATCGGCCATCATTTGTTAGAAAGTTACACAAAAACATAACATTGTGTAGATAAGTGTACCTTTCAAATAATGAGTAGAAAATAAGCAAGCTTAAGGGATATTTTTCAAGTTAATGTACTTACCTAATAGACTGTCAGTTTATTTTGATAGATTGCAGACTCGTACGGCTCTGATTGGTAGAATAGCTGAAGTTTAAACTATTAACACACAAAACACGAATTTCGGCTTTATGGAATAACTATCGATCAAGTGCTTTTTAAAACTTGGGTAGTTATGGTAATAAGCATATAGGTAACTACCAGTAGGCTTTATTACACTTATAACGAAGGTGTATAATGCATTATATTGTCCTAGTTTAGTAAATTTATTCCGAGTAAACTGCTTTTTAAATTATGTATTTGCAGTAGTACTAAATTTTTCAGAAACCCGTACCATAAAAATTCAAAGATAAAAGCTTTTTGCGCATAATTTAACACACATTGCTTTTCCGCAGAGCAATAAAAATAAAAACGGACGAAGTACAAGAAAAGCGAACACCACAAAAACCGATTCGACGTTTATCCCCGTTCAAACAATTCATACTTCAGATGTCAGATTAATCTAAGGCCGCGAGTACACGGTTGATTGTGCGAATAGTAATCCGGGCTACGTTTCGTACAGGGAGGGAAGCGTCGAGCCCAGCGCAAAGGAACAAAGCCTCCAATTACCCGAGCGGGCACGCCGTGGGCTTTTAGTGAATAATGAGCCAGCCGCTTATCCCTGGATGACGGTTTCACTAGAATTGTTCTTGAGTGGGCCGCGGACCACCCGGCCGAAGCCCGTGACCTTAAAAGGGACAAAATAACTTCATTAAAACTCCAAGACCTGTCCTTTGATTGCAGCTTGTATTAATTTACTCGTTCGCTATGGCGCAACGAATTAATAGTGATTATGGGACGTGTTCCTTTTGTGTCTGTCAGCGTATAAAAAGGCTTAGTCCCGATCATCCTATTAGCCGTTATTGAAATTCATGTTTTCTACCATCGATAATTGAGTATTCGACGTGCATATATTTTCTTGGATGTTTTAATAAGTTTTTGTAGACAGGCTAAAATAAAAATTGAATCACTTGAAAAAGTTAAGTAATGAGAATTTCTCAATTTGACCGGTTTAATGAGATGTTCAGAGAAATCGTGATTCGCTTAAAAGGTAAATCAATTACCCACACACGATGCTATTAAATACAACATATTTCAGGAAACAGCATTAAAAACTACATACAATAATTTAAAACATTTTTATAATTGAGTTCCCTACCAAATAACTGAAATAGCTGTCTATACGATCAATAAAGGTAGGTACACGTAATTATGCTATTTGATACGGAGTTGGGTCCAAAGATTTAAAATCTTCGGTTGGTATTGGATGTTGTAAAAAAAACTTATTCATTTTGTCAAACATTTTAAGGCTCTTTGGAACCTAGGGGCATTTCTCGAATTTTGTTCTCGTACACTCTACTTTGAAGTCGAAGTAGAGATTTCATACGTTCGTTCATACAAAGCTCTAATTGCTAACACATTTATCATACTTGAGGATACTAGTAGGTCATCCTTTTGGTTATTACGACATACATTTGACTGTTTGAATATAATGAAACATATTATATTATGAGGATTATATAAATAGTTTAGCGATTAGCGATGGCAGGTAATGTGTGTGTGGCGCACCTTTCGTTCGGGGGGCTTAAGGTTCGAATCCGAGCATGGATTTTACAACACATTTCTACCATTCGCTCGGCGGTGAGGAAAAAATCGTGAAGGGACCTGAACGTTCTGAATAGGTTCTAAAAATTGTAACCATGATTCAGTTTGAGTATAAAAGTAATATGATATCACAGAAAACTTCAAACACCCGTAAAAAAGGTGCTAGCTAACTCGATGGATTGACGGCCTTCGATGGCGCAGTGGCTAAGGTGGTCTTGTTTGTTAAAATTGTCTGAAAAGCTGATTATTACTAATTACCAATTTTACGTTTCTGGTTTTGTCGTCGTCTTATAATGCAATACAGTTTTATTTAACTTTTTAACGCTTTGCATTTTATTAAGATATGTTAATCACACCTTTAAGTACTCGGAAGTACAGTGGTTCAGAATCACATGTCTTAATACTAAAAGACAGGTGCATTTTCAATTCCACGTACCGTCCACGTTTCGTACAATATAGACGTTGCTTTACTACCTCTCTTTGGGCGCGAGTGTAACGCAAACGTCCCGTATATGAGCCCCTGCGGACTGGGTTTACGTTCTTATACATTGCAGCTAACTCCCAGAGTAAATGTACTGACTTAGTGATGCGACTTCAGTTGTCTTTCACTCGAGTTACCTCAGAACTTAAGTACTACCACAAAAAATAACTACGGGTACCCACTTTGAGAGCTAAATAGGCCACGCAAACATGCGCGCTTACAGTATTAATCCCGGTATGGTTCACAAATGACAAACGCTACGGAACGTACGTAGAGATACTACACTATATACGTAATAATGCTAATACGTAGGTCAATTAACTCTTCAATGTTAGCTAGATCTGACATTCCGTTTCTTTTTTGGTTCTGGCTTAACATTTCAATCCGAAATATAATTTGCACCCCAGTATGTCATGGAAAACACGAATGAGCTGTACAAAACAAAGTTATCAGTAAGGTAGTGTTGGCTATAATTTATAGTACGCTATCGACAGGCTATTAATAGAGTATCGATAGTAAAAATAAAGCGATTCTTTTGATAACACCAATACTATCAATAATATTGGTAATTTAACGTCCGATACAATCAGTAAGTAGTTCCGATGGTATTGTAATTTCTAACAGTATTAAGCAAAATAATCGACAGAACATATCATTGTTCTACTCTCAGCTATGTTCTGATTGTATTCCGCACTGTTAGAAAACATAACCGAATATTAACTATCGAAAGTTCAGAAATTACAGCACTACAGTAGGGAATAGAATAGAATAACATGGTAAATACCGCTAGCGTCCAAAGCCGCGGTTTTAGAGACGGGGGTTCGCTTTAACCATGATCCAGGATTTGTAAATTCTGATAATAAATCTGGCAATAAATTTTTGATTCTGATTCTGATAAGTCCACTCAAACGAAATGTAAAAATGAACTCAAATTACTCGAGTGATATAATTTAAAGTTAACCAGTTACATCACTACCCTGTCTTTAAGAGCGTGTACCAGACAAGGTAAAATATAAGCGCAGAGCTAATATTCTAACGTGCATGTAGTGGACCCGCAGTCGCATAATTTAGCTTTAATTATTACGGTAGCTTACGTGAGAGTTGCTATATTTGTTAACTAATGAGTCTTGGTACATGGAAGCGGGCGCGCTCGACGAAGAGTAACGTCGTCCTGTAGTTATGAATGGCAATGAATGGAAATAATTATTTCATTACACGATTTGAGAGTTTCCTCTGCCAAAAAATTATGTACCTCATCTTAGCGTATTATTTTCAGCGGTGTCTAGCCCGGGGCAAGCTTGGAAAATAATCATGGTTTGGTCTGGTTATGTAACTGAATGAATTAGGAAATTTCAAATCACATGACGTTATTATTATATTATTATTATGAGCCTGTAATGTCCCACTGCAGGGCAAAGGCTTCTCAAAGACTCCCTACCCTTTTTCCATCTGCTCCGGTCCTGGGCTACGGTAGACGTTACGTTTCGAAAAATCGAAACTTTTTTTGTTCAGGACCCCGTGGTCACGGCCCGGTATTATTATAAGTAACTAATAATAGTAAGAGAAAATAACAGTATCAAACAAATAAGTTTTACTCACACATTTGTAATTATTTGAAACGTATGCATGTTTGATGGGTGCGGATAATAGAAGCTAGAAGTTTATGTGAAATAAAAAAGGGATTAAATCAAAATTTGTTTTTGAAGAAAGGAATCCCTCTCAAAAGCTAAGAACCCTTTATGGGACTCACTGGCCCTCATTCCACGCAGGTAATCAAAATGCCTCATTGTTAATAGGCAGCGATTCTTCAGCGTTTCCTTAACCCGCGCGGCGCGGTGGGGTGGCACCGGTCATGACCGCCGCGGTCACTGCGTTGACACAATTTCGCTTTGTTTTCCAGTCGAGTCGCACACTGGGGTCTGTGTTTTTAATGAGATACTCGTAGGTGGCAGACAAGCAGATCACCTGCGTCTTCCTGCGTCTTGGTAAACGTAGTGTAGGACGGCCTCAGGCCAGATGGAGTGACGATCTGCGCAAGAGGGCTGGTCCCTCCACCAGCCCATGGTCCTTCCTACCGTCTCGGCATACGGACCGAATCTTGGGAGACGCTCACCAGGTACTTGCTAAGGGCTCTTTCCCCGGTGCGTTTCTTCACTCCCTACAAAGTCTGTGTCTTTAGCCCATCTCAATGTCACTTCTCCCCAAATGGGGCGTGAAACACCACAGCACAAGCGACTCGCGCTCGGGCAGTTCCACATCAAGAGGGCTGGCTGGAGCTGGATGCGAGTAGCCGAAGATTAGAAGAAAGTGGCGAGCATTTGGAGAGTCCTACGTCCAGCAGTTGACTGCAATATGCTGATGATGAGCAAGCAATTGCCACCGCCCACACCTGCAACACCAAGAGAGTCACAAATGTGTCGTCAACCTTTAACCCCCTTTCCCTCTAATTGAGCCTCCGGTACCTTCACTCACTCGACAAAATACAGCGATGGTGCCGCTTGACGGTCTTTTGTGTGTGTTTGGTCTGTTTCATTGTTAAAACATACCGCGCTTGGTGTTCCGGGCTCGATCTCGAAATCGTGCCAAAATCGTCTCAGTGTCAGCCCGAAGTCAAGAAGTTGTCGGTCTTGTACCTCCGTGCCTTGGAAAGCACGTTAAGCCTTCTGTACCTGATCCTTCTTCGGTCGTGACCGACTGATGTGTAGATAGTAATCACTTCTTAAATCCTTTTTAGACAAGCTACAGCCATTGCTGGGAATTTTGGGAAAAAACAGTATCTGCAATCAGTACAATGCAATCACCCTCTTCAACATTTGCACCAACAAGATGCGGTCGCTGGTCATCGCTCAGGTCTTTTTTCAATCATGCGTTGTTATATAGTACAGTTCTCTACAGTACTTATTTAAAAAAATACATAAATACTCTGTAATCAGTACAGTATGCGTCAGCGCTTATCGTCCCCCTCTTTGACATTTCACACAAAACGGACGCGGTCACCGCACAGGGCTTTTTCAATGTCGCGCTGGTACGGGTATAATTTCGTTGGAGGTGAGTCCTTTACTCCTCCATCCCCACTTCAATTATTTTCCTTGCAATTGAAATGTGATTTTATAGGTAGCGTTACGTATACAACTGGTCAATGACGACATTGGTGGTTTTGTATCATAACACACTTTGACATGATACGTCCAAATATAACCGATTTACTCGTTGTTGAACCAGTCGTCATATAGGTACTTATATACTATAGGATTATTCATTTGCCAAAACGTAATATAATAATAGAAGTAGTAGATGAAACTCCCCACGTATCGCCACTAATAATATTTTAGTGCGATCATATTGTACAATATTTTTAAATGTACCTCATGTGTTAAAAACATGATAGGTACTGTTTTTATCAAGCTCTGATAATGCGAACCATAAATCAGAATTTACTACTTATATTTACAAGTCACGCCAACCTATAACTCAAAAAATAATATTGAATAACTCTTTAATAGAGCCACCAAATTCTTTTGAAAGGATTTTTAGTCTTTATTTGAAAAGAAAAAAAATGTGATCAAAAATTATAATGGGCATAGATCACGACAACCTTCAGTACCTGATTTCTATAGAATTCTTTTATGTCCTATGGTGTCTAATAGAATTCGATAGCATAGGAGTTTTTAGGTAGCCTTTTGATAATGTAGTTCGTGATTGATTAAGTGTTCGAACAAGGTTTAGCAAGTAGAGTAGCACATATTGACACTAAACTCATGACCTACTCAGCGATAGCAACAACTCGCGGTTTTCATATAAGTAAGAATTATGTTTGATGTTTAACACGGTTGGGAATCAAGTAATCAAAAGAAGTTTCATTTCCTCAAAGACAAAGTAAAACGTACCCGTTACCTATATTGGGAGAGGAATGATAATGCTAAAAAATATTTTAAACGAAAAGTTTAACAGCGGATCGGATAGTTACGATGAAAAAAGAAACGACAGTTTCAGTGAAAAATACAACAATACCTAGAAATTATATATATATTCCTATATTCTCTACATCGTTTTTTACCGTTTAAGTTGCGCAAAATAAGAAAAATCTACTTATTGAGCTGGAACAAGCGATTGTTACTACGAATTCAAAATCTTAATGGTTCTCATTAAGACAAGGTAGGATTATGAAAATACCTTAGAAATTTCTTTAGAAACAAAATGAAGAGAACGACATACAAGCACCTTTGAACTTATAAAAATAACAGAGAAACAGCAAGTGGGGGATAATAACGGGAATGGAAATGTTTATTTGTCTTCAGAAAAATGTTTATTCCAGTGAATTCTGAGTACGTTCGCCTGGAATATTATTTTATTTGCGTAGTTCTGAAAGAACGACGAAGTTTTTTAAAATAGTTTGTTTGATTAAATCGAAGAAAGTTTATTTAAAATATTATTTATTTCTCTTCTCATTTTTACACTGAATCTCGTTAGACATGTCCGTACATAGGTAACAGGTAAGTTTTTTGTGTTGTGAAATAAAGGATATCACTTTGGTTCGGGTATCAAAATGTATGTAATGTATGTCCGAATCATTCCGATAATTGCAGTAAAACGAATTTATTTATACGGTGTGAGGTTTATTTTTTGGAAATAGGTTTAAACTCGGGTGTGTTGGGAGTTCGACATTTTTTTTCAACTTACTATTTGGACTTTTTTACGGCGACAAATACAACTGCAATGCTATCTTAACTTTTCATTTTTAACCAGCAAACAAGCTATAAAAATAGTTGCAATTTTTAACGAACAAATTCATGTATTACAAACGTTTGTTAGTGTCAACTTTGCTGAGATTGCGTTAAAATTACGACCTCGTGAAATGTCGCTTTACCATAATTCACCACGGAATTAAGCATATATTTTTTTGCGATTGCAAATGTAACAAGCTGTTACAGTTGTTTAAAATAGGAGATCGGCAATTGTATGATACATCAAATAAGCTTATAAAAGAACTTTTGCTTGATAAAAATGAATATGAATGCTTTATATCATTTAATAATACCTCACAGCAAGGATTATTGGGATAGAATATATCGCTTGCCCTCTGAAAAACTTTCATAACAATATATTTAGATATTTATATATAATCTGGAAACTAGTTTATCAAATTCTACATCAATTTAACTAATAAATCGTTAAAGATCAGCATTAATGCGTTTTTATCAAAACTCGATTTTCTGTGTTATTATGATAGTTTTTTTTAAAGATTTGTGATATCTAACGTCTTCTCTTAATCACAGGTTCTAATTATAAATAACGACTTTACTGAGTGTAAAAGTGGGAGGCATACTACGATTCATAAGAATGTAAAATTTGTATTTGCATATTTATCAGAGAATACTACAAGTACCTAGGTTCCAAATGTTCAGAATAAAAAGATATTGAATTTAGAGAATAAAAATTAATTCAAGGATTTTAATTTTCACCCGACATTTATCCTTCGAGGTTCCTTTCAAGTGTCGAGAGTCAGAAACTAGCCAACGTTTCCAAAATTTATAGTAAGTAATTCTCCAGTAAAGTAGCCCAATAAATCACAGCCAACTATCATTTACTCACTGGAAATAGAATTTCTAATATATTTGCAAACAGCCTCAAGTGCATTCTAATGTACTCCAATTTATCGTCCTTTAATAATTATTTACGTCCAAAGCTTAGTATAATGGTGCGACAGTAAACCTTGGAAACGCATGGAAGTGCCTTTTAATGATTTCAATGAATGATTGTCCTCAACATGAAACACAACTGTTGGCTTGTTTCACTGAGAAGCCATTCCTTAAACAGGGAATAGCAAATTAAAAGAAAATTCTCGTTTTATGACGCCGTAATTTCGGTGTTTTGGCAATTCTGCTTTTAATGCCAGTAATTAAAATGTTCCGAGTTTTAATATTTGAATTTGACACGAGTAATTCTGCAGGAAAAAGTTCTTTGAAATTCTAGCTGAGTCTCGGGGTAGTAGATATCGCCGCGTGCTCAGTACATTAAGATTTCCAAACATTTCTATTATTATTTTATCTCCATAATCAAACCTTATATTAAAAGCAGTTACGATCGTGAAAGGTACTATATATAATTTACAACCAAATCACGAAAGTAATGTAAAAATTTAAACATCAATTCCCACAAGTTGATATTTTTGAGTTCCATCTTTTTATTTTTAAGAGAGCGATTGTAGTTTCAATTACATATCTGTTTGCACATAACCTGAAAAAAAAAACACAATATCAGCAAGCTTGCAATAATAAGTAAGTAGTTTTAATGTACAATTTCTTATTGTTAGCTCTGCGATTATTACGATTCATATCTCATGTCTATTTTAAAAGCTGTGAATAATTGCTCTTACGTCCTTAACGCGCTGTTACGCCTTGGTGGATTATAGTAGTTAAAAGTATCCTTTATTGCAAAAAATGAACAAATAGACTGATTATGGGTAGGACTTACCTGCAGGCAATGAACCACGTTATGGTATTTTTTATTGACCTGCATATACAAATGACGGTATGTGGTGACCTGCACAATATTTTACTATCTTTTGTTACGTTAGGGGTGATAAACTATGTTCGGAGCACAGTTTAGGGTCAACGTCCTCAATTATTACATAAGAATATGCCGCCCTCAAGATTCCGAAATTGTCTATACCTACGTTGTCAAATATATATTTTCTTTTTACAAAAGTAAACAGATACTTAGTATGAACTTTTTGCGTTTGTGGTCAAGCCTGATAGCCTAGTAACGTTTCAAAAATGCTACTGTACCTATAGATTGTAAGTTACAAAGTGGCAAGCAACTCTAGAATTAAGTTTCACGGTCAAATCAAATTTAGTCGCAATTATTAATAAATGCCGCTACAAGAAGCTAGAACGTTAATAAAAATAAAGCCTCCTCAAGCCAGCTTCATTTCAAAATCGGGTGCGCTATTTATACTCATGTTGAGATGTGTGTTGTCTGTTCCGTATAGCGAAGGCTTCGCGGTGCTCGGTCGGATGTAATTTGTCGACCATTTCTCTCTTATGCCGTGCGACACTTTTGTGCTTAAAGAATTGTATTGATATACTTCAACACTGTTTTATGACTCTTGACATATTTTGTCAAAAGTTGGTTTTAGATCTATGTACTTTTTTGTCTTCGTTTTATAAGACATCTGCTTCAAGAAGTAGGTATTTTGTGGTTTACGGATAAAGAAATTTTAGAATCAGACTCCTCGAAAAGCACTAGGATCGGAAAGGATTTTAGTAGAATTGTTCAATTCAATTCAAAATACAAAATTATGTTTAATCACAATGATTTTATTATTGTGTAAATTATTGTCGGTTATATTTATCTTTTCTTTTATTATAATAATTACTTTATGGTCACTCATATTAATATGTTGCAGTACTATCTATAAGTAGATAGAAATATTCATTTCCACTGGTGTTGCAAGTGTCCATGAGCGGCGGCAATTGCTTACCATCAGGTGATCCACCTGCTCGTCTGCTATCTACCACATAAAAAAAAGAAAAAAAATATTATTGTAAAAACAGAGCGTGAAATAAATCTCTATACCATAATAATTACGATTTTATTAAAATAGGAAATCATGGGGGTCACATCATTAAACTTTCGTATAAATAAATTTATAATATAAGAATCGCGCCTATAAGCCATCCTTGCTAAGTGCCTATTGTTGTGAATATTATGTTAAGCAGTAAATTTTCCAAATATCAACGGGGTTCGGCTCGTTTTATATGTGAAGACCGTGCATAGGATCGTTTATTCAGCCCGATATGTTGTGGACAAATTAATAATATTTTCAAGTGTTCTTTATGGACCTAAACTGTATAAACTATTCTCATGTCATTTCATTTGATAATATCCTTGTCTATTTCAATGCCAGCCATTTTGGAGTTAGCTATATTGAGAGCTAACTGTAATGGACTTGAACTGTTTTACATTCAGTTTGCCTAAACAATTAACGTACCTAGAATATAGTGAATCATTGTTTTCTTAGTATGCATGTAGCAAATTTTTTTCGAAATTGTTATATATATTTTACAAATTTGATTTTTGAAATATAGTCCGTAAATGCCTACACTTAGATGTGCTGTGCTTAATTCATATGAGCAGCCTAACAATGAAAGTAACAAAAATGTATCTACGTTTAAAATGTAAATACTCCTACGTCTGCTATTCAAGAAACATTGTCATTCTGGAATATAATACAGTCTTCAGAATAGCTCCTAGTAGGTACTAAAGCAAATTTACTAGTGCATTTACCTACAATGTCGTTTAAAAATTCATTGTTGAGAATTTTTCTGGCGAGTCAAACGGGCACTTTGTTACCGTGGCCAGTTGTGCATAAAATAAGCATTGATGCCGCTGAGCATTGTATTCGGGCAGCGCCGTAGTGAGATGCAATTTGTCCGGCATTTCTCTTATGTGTCGCCGTAACAAGACTGCGAATCCAGCAGACGGAATATCGATAACTCGGGAATTAGTGGCTTTGTTCTTATTTCCCAGGACTATACACTATACTCCCAGCAACATTTTTGACAAAGAATCGCCGTAACTAGCGTCCTGTCGAGCTGTCTCGTTAGCCTAACACGATAAACGTCGAATGCTTGAAATAATTCCAGTCTCAATCGGACGGAATAAAAGCGTCTTCCATTTTTGTTTTTAATAGATTGGTTCAGTATATTTCTGGATTTGAAATAAGGAGTGCTTTTTTATAGTTTTGCACATTCTAGAATATATTTCTGTAACTGTGATCTCATGCGTTGTCCGATATTTTAGCAAATGTTAGTGGCAGACATCGGGTAACAGTTTAATATGACACTTAGGTATCACAAGCGTAGTGTTAGCTGTATGGGCATAGCCTATTGGCAAATATAGGGCAATTAACTTGTGGGTTTGAGTCAAAGATCAAAATTAGACTTTCCTGGTAAAAACTCCTTCAGTGGTTCGCTTTGATGTTACGTTATTACAAAGTTAAATTTGAATGCTGGATCGCTAGGTTAGGGAAACTAATTAATATCTTTAAGTATATTAGTTAATAAACACTTATCGTTTTTCTGAACATATCAATTTACTTTTCTATTAGTAATACGCATACCTAAATAAATAAAACTACCTTACTTATTTTATGAGCTCTTAAACCGTATGTTATAGGCATTAAACGTTATAGCAGCCTAAATAATACTCTTACTTTATGTTTTTCTCTTACTACTCTTCCTTTAAAACTTAAAATCTTGTTCATTATTATTTGTATGCAAGGCCCAATTTTTGCTGACCAATAAAATAAAGGTGCATACACAGCGTATATGGCATTGCGTATTTTGTTAAATAAAACAAAACAATGCAGCTACCGATGGACGTTACTGTTGTAGGCAGGCATACCTACAACATTCCTTCAAAGCCTTTCATTGTTAGACGTTTAGTTTAGTTTTACTGGATGTAGTAGATAATAATGATTGTACCTATAGTTTCAAGCCAAATGTAGCCTATACCAAAATTTAAGATTTGTAAACTTTGTGCAATAAAGAGTATCTTTTTATCTTTATGTTAAATTTTGACGAAAAACCATATGATGATACAGTAGATACTGTATCCAGTGTTAATTTTTTGTCGTTTTAATCTTGAAGCCTTTATAATATTTACACGAATAAAGAAATAAAAATCTGCTGTTGCCATGTTATTATTGCCTGGTGTATTTTTTTTTCAATTTTTTTTTTTTTGTAGAATGTAAGCTAACTTATACAATGCCTGCGATATTTACGGACCGATTCGACCCGCAAACTTTCAAAAAGAGAGCGTATTTCTTTTAAAAGGTCGGCGGCACGCTTGTACCTCCTCTCGTGTTGCGGATGCCCAGGGGCGGCTTTAATCGCTTACCATCAGTTGATCCGTTTGCTCGTCTGCCCCCTATTTCATATAAGAACGTGTATTTAATCAGTGTATTTTGTTGTGTAGGTATTGTGAGTAATTTAAGTTCTAAGCGCTCTACATACGAGTAGGTACATCATTATTTTATTAAGCTTTAAATTAAAAATTTCTAAGTTTGCGTAATGCTTTCTCAGGTCTCAAACAAAACGCTAGCCAATTAACTCAGACTGCGCATCGTAAGCGTTTCAACAAACAATTTAGTTTAACCAATCGGGATTTCTATAAGAAAACTGAAGTTTGTTTGCGTTCCGTTCCAGCGCGCGTGTTCGCGACCAAGTGGAGCGGCGACCACAAAATTCAATTATCGACCGATGTCCGCGGCAGCTATGCCAGGATTGCATTCCGATGCACCGAGTATGAGCGGACCTACCCTAGGCTGCGGAACATGCCCCGGTTTGAGATGGTTTAGCGGATACTTGCCTGCTAAAACACAGGCTTTAGCTGATGCCGAGGGTGAAGGATGTGTGACTTTTGACGGAGTTACGTTGCGATTTTTTGGAACAGAAGCTCAGCGGATAAGAACGTTAAAGAATGTCGAAGAAAAATACCGTCGAAACTTGCTAATTTTGAATAGTGTATCAAAACGTAATATTATTTACAATTGTTGGGATAGTGGTTATGGTTGCCCTGTCGTAGTTAGAACAGGCGGCAGTTGCGTATTTGATCTGACTCTGATTTTTTTTAAATCGGAGCCACCGCGATCCTAATTTAGCGGTATTAACAGCTCCATGTTTTATTTAGGTGACAATTATACCTACCTAAACAGAGTTTATATACAAAATCTTCCTACCACTAGGTACTGGTAGCTAGTTAATAGAAATGATTAAAATAAAAAAACCTAGCGGAGGCGCGCTATTTTTCCTTCTTTTTTGCGCTGTTTGTCATTGGCCAGTGACACATACGAGTAGACCTTGACAACCTAACTCATTTTTCAACTAATTAAGTACGTTTGTTTCTCTTTCTGAATTTTCTTATTCAAAATGAAATTATTCATAAAACAATGTATTTATGTATCAGCCACACAATGTGAGTCATGCGTTCCCTATTACGATGTGCCCATCTAATTTGTGCAAATAACTTCACGGGAGACTTAACAAACGCATTAAGTTATAATGCGAGGGCATATCTAACTTTTGTCGGTTTGCATTCCCAGGGCGTTTGTTTGCCTGGGCATTACACGTTCCAGTTTAAATCGCTTTTCTTCGCTCTTCTTCTATATCTAGATGCGACGTCAGGTTATGTTTAACTTATGTTAATCAGTGAGTTGGTAAGTTCATTCCTATCTGCCTGGAAATCCTGGAATGAATTAAATGACTACTCGCACGTAGGAAAGTTTAATTAAGAAACTTCATTTATAAAAGGCTAAACATAGCTGGCTTAAGAGTTAAGCAGCAACATAGTTTAAATGTTCTCAGTAGCAAGACAGCCTGGGAAAAGAAAACTAAAAGCTGACGTGAAAATAACCTTTTCTTTGTATTAGAGACAGCAGCCGAGTAAGCCACCAACTAGATGGCAAGTGATGATTGATGTCCAGCGTCTATGCTTAAAAACATTATAGTGCTTAAATGTGTGCGCAAACACGGGTTCACTCCCTCCTTTCTTTACCAGAGCACACGACCGAAGAGAGATTAGGTGCAGGACCAACAGTCTAACGTGCTTTACGAGGCACGGGGATACAAGACCACATACCTCGAGACTTCTGACACTGAGAATTTTTGAACAGAAAAACTGACTGCTGGTGACAGCCCTAATGACTAGAGTAAGAGGAATGCGTATATTGACGTACTTTCCAATGCCCTATTTTATATATTTTACCATTTTATCAGACTGTATACTTCATAGTTATTCTTTCTTTACCAGTACACTCATCGATTCACTAGTTATTTTTTATACTGCGCCATAGGCATTTAGCAAATGTTTTACCAGTTATGAGTAATGAAAAAAAGGAAAAAAGACATAATAAAAATATCAATTCTGAATGTAAAGAAGCTAAGAGTCCCCGTTGCGAATGTCTGTGGAGATATAAAAACCGAACATGGTCATTCTTTTCCAAGTTATTAGTTTCATAGCGTAGGTTACAAGTGAGATAAAGTCGAACTTGACACTCTATTTGTTGTCGTTACAAATATGTACTTAAGTAGATCGCCCGATATCTTTAAGCCTTGAGAATAAATTAAATGCAAGTCAGACATCGATTGCTGTTTTAAGTGAAAAGCGGAATACATAATACAAATTAATTTGTGTGCAAAAATTTAATTAAGAAGTTGTTTCTGTCCATTTAGATATCAGAGTGTATGGTGTCTCCGTGTCTTTTTCATTTAAAGACAGGGATAGAGAATCAAAAATCAAGGTTCCGGAACTCAAAGAGGCGAATAGAACGCTTACTACTTTCTTGATTGATCATCCTCCAAGTAGTATGAAATCGGACAATGGTTCTATCACAGAAAAAAACTATTATATTAGGTACTTGTATTTTCGACCCGATATGGCGCATTTGGCAGCGACTCATATACATATTTCAAATGTATTACATATTAATAAGCTATGTATTAATTGTAATCTATTGATTCGGAACTCTTCGTTGCTCATATAAGTACCTACCTACCGCATAAACATCTAGATTTCAACAATGGGTTAAAAAGATGTAACAAGATTTATAAAGTCTAAAATCTTTTCTCCATTTGTATTTTGCAGCTTACTCAGCTCAACATTCACACTGCTTTGTTTGGCGAAGCCTTGTTTGCAAACTACGAGACTCTGAAAGATGTCACCTCACATTGTATTCTAAGAACGTATGATGTTGTAAATCGCTTTACCGGCCGCTCTCACGATCGCGGCTTGGACCAGAGTCTATGGCGTTTACCACTCGTCCGCCCACGCCGCTTTACGTGCACCGGGATGCACGTATAGCTCTGTCACTCTTTGTCGAACCCCCGCACTAAAGTAAACCTTATTCCTCTACATGGAGAACCAAAATAGCCTGTATGTCTAAAAAAAGAGAACAGTGTTGCTGCTTGCACGTCGCACGCTAAACCTTGGCGCTGGCTTCGCAATTTGATTACGGTTCATATTTTCGATAATCTGTTTTAAGGCCAGCACAAATAAAACTGTCTTAATCAATTTTACTTTTGCATAAATACTTTTGGTACTTTTGCATAAATATTAAAACAGTAGTACAAATTTTAATGGATAAAACTGGTTTGAAATGTGCAAGAGTTTGCATTGTACTTTACCTAAAAGTCTGTCGTCGTTCAGTCGTTTGATATAATCATTGAAAATTGGAATCAATACTTTAACATGTTATTGTGTTAAGTGATTTCTAATGTACTTATTAAATAGTAACTTGATTTAAAATGACGTTGTAATGAAACCAAGCTGCAATTATACATAGTACCATTTTTTTTGCTTCAACCTGCAAAAACACTAACACCAAGTCTAGTCTCAGTGGACTTCAATACTGACTTTGTTACTTTTCTAATGAAAAGTCTATTCAAGAAAATCAATTAAACGTAGGGTAGGTACGTTTAAGTTCAACTTCAGTTTTTCAATCTGATAACTTCGTCGATTGTTGAACCAACGGATACGAACTCTTAAGTTTTATTTTACTTCACACCAAATGAATGATTCTGATCTTATAGAGGCAATTTTGAAATACGTATTAAGTAAATGTTTTGTTATTTCTAATTTCCTCTAAATAAAATAAAACTTTTTTTGAATAGATTCTGTTACATCTGTGATTTTTATTATAGTCTGTGGATTTCAATCATATGATTAACTGTCATCACTATTTCAGATATAGACTTGAAAAGAGACGGCAACCTAGACGACTTGCCAATTGTTAATTATTATTTTAATAAAATATATAATTATAGTTCAAAAGAAGTTTTACATCAAGCCAGTACACCTCCAAATAAATTATACATAGAACATTTTTATATTGTTCAGAAATCCTTTGTTATCCTGAACTCATTTGATATTCATGTCAAAAATAAAACAACGCAGGAAGTTGAAATACTTCCTCCCCATAACAGAAATGATTAATTAATGAAAATAATAAAACCTGACCCATTTCTCTTAAAATTCCTATTTGAAGAAAAAAAATATTTGATGTGAATAGTTTTAACCGGTAGAGTTTCAAGAACGAATCTTACCTACATAATAGTCTTAATTTAAATTCAATGTATACCTTGAAATTCAGTTCATGTCTTAAGGATTAGATTGCGCTTAAACATTCAATTGTGATTGCATTCCTCACATTTGCATATAGATACCCACCGCAGATGAAGTTGTATCTACCATGTAACGTATGTCGTTTCGTTAACGTGGTTGGTAGTACCTAAGTGTTTCTACTTAACAAGTACCTGGTGCTTAACTTCAAACATGTCACACTATAAACAAGTACTTAACAGTGAAGCTTATTCAAACAGAGGGTGTTAGTGAAGACTTGCATCTTTAAATCGTAATCGTAAAAGTTTGAATGTTTGTCGTAGTAAAAAATATTTTCTTATCTTCCGTATGGAATGGAATATTTCTTTTCAAAATCCTCAGTTATGGCGGGAACTTAATGATAAATTGGTATTATATTTTAAAGATATTTTGAGAACACAAATCGCAATATAAACTGTTTGTTTGTTATCAATTGAACGAACTCTAATTATTTATAAAGTTCGTTCAATTGATGTGTTTTTCGTAATCTTAAGTTGATTTCAATCTTTATAAGACTGCGTTCCTTGCAAGTTGCAAGTCTGTAACCATAATATTTTGGTGTGTTGCTCAGTTAGGTGATAATGTTGCTGTTACATCGGTTTAGGAATATCAGTATTAGTTTGTATTAGGCGACCACTTGTTAGTAACACTCGGATTGTAAGATCATTGGCTGAATTGGTTGATCCAGATTAAAAGTTCCAGTTCAGACCTAGCTCGGCAATGGTATTGGTAGAATCGTCAAATTTGAATCTTGGTTCATTTACATATACCCTTTACAGAAACGGGATTATGAAGTAGAGGAAATATAAAATAGTGACTCTTGGAATAATTTACGAGGTGAGTGTCAATGAATAGAAACGAGTTGGCTCGCTGTATTTTATTCCTACTGTACACAAGTTGTGGATGTTTTCACTTGTCCTTGAAAGCTGCATTCTCACAATCGTTCAAGATGCGTAATGCATTGACAGTCAAGTCTACCTTAAGTAAAATTTATACGGAACCTGTCTCTCTGACTGACAACTGGTTTCTAATGATATTGGCAGGTTATTGAAACTTTTTTCTTGCGTCGTTACCTTTTATGTGGCTATTACGTAGAGTTTAATCTGCATTAATTATTATGAGGACACTTAGTCATAATAAACATTTTATGGTATCTTATTAAACAAATAGCTTAATAACGGAATATTCTGATCAGAAGTCTGCTTTGCAATCTGCAACGAGAAAAAGATTACGCAGGCAAGTTAACTATTTGTCAAACAATACAGAGAATTAATATAATATTCTAAATTGCATGCATTTATCACGTGATGGGGTCAGATGAGTGGACGGATCACCTTTTATGAGTCACCTAGACCTCTGCCGGTCTTTAAAGGGAGTAAGTAATCTATTTATTGAAGGGCGTATCGGTCCGGAAATACCACTGATCAATATTTCATTTCACAGTTTTGTTATGAGAGGCAAAAAGTTTCTTAAGACACTTTGTGGACTGCCTGTAATCTCGACGACACGTTGGACGATGCTATGATGAAATGAAGCAGCTAAAATTGCGAATAGTTCCACAAAACATGATTGATAAAAGTTCCTATAAATATTATTGTATAATTAAACAACGTACTTTAGATGTGGATACTGAATTTTTATTTAGGAGAAACATGTCCACAATATGATTCGCTAAAACAAGAGTTTTTCTTACTAGGTTTAACATAATGCTAGTGGTCAGCTCTCCAAAAGTTGTCCCAATTTCTTTTTTTAATTAATGTCACTAGATAAAACAGTGACAGTTGCGTAATTTTTTTTTCGCAGTTTACCTAAGAAGTCAAGATAATATGTCAATTTATTAAGTAGGTAGGTACTTTCTTCTTTCCAGTCCCGTTACATGTCAACAAAATTAATACCAAAAATTTGCATAGTACTACCATTGCTACGAGATATCAACCTTGTCGAATGTTTACAAACGGCGTAGTGGATCCGTTTGAGATTACCATACAACAGGTTGCAGTTGCAGCGGGGCGATAAAGCCTCCAGTCGAGCTTAGCACGGCGGGCGGCGCGCGCGCACCCAACCGCTACACGATTTACAACATCGATTTCAGTTTAACGTCTTCATACTTACCTCACTATGGAATTACTACACAACCAGTGACACATGTATATCAATAATGTTTAGTTTTTATCGTAGAAAATAGACGAAAAAAATACACAAAATGACTAAGATTATTTTCATCCTTATACTTTTTGTGTTCGTATCTATAGATGCAAGTTTCGTGATAAAAGGCAAAGTGAAAAAACGCAATACTATCATAAAGATAAACGATAACTTCCCACCTCCGTGCTTTTATAACAACTCCATATTCAAGAATAATAATACGTTGAAACGAATAGTGTTTTCCGCCGAGTACATTTTCACGGGGAAAATTTCGAGCGTCCAAAAGCGTTCGAAAAACGGCAGATCTCGAAGTGTGTTCAAAGTGTTTATACGAAGGGTTCTGAAGGGTGACATCGGTGAATTTGGTGATTTATTGAATTTTGAGACAAGGACGAGCAATTCGTCGAGTCGAGCGTTTCTGTTCGCCGAGGGGGGGTACTGGAGGAAGGGATGTGCCGGGGCCAGTGGCTGGGCCGCTTTGCTGTTCGGGGAGGAGTTCTCGGCCCCGCTGAAGTTGTTGGTTGACCCTATTCCGACTAATCTGGATCATGTGCGGCGCGTCAAGGCGGCTATAAAAGGTACAGTTACATCTACCTTTACTTGTACAAACATCTCATTGCCGAGTGAAAACCGCAAACGGAATTACTGAGTTACAATGTAAGTTTTCTGAATTTAGAACCACTCGCAATTCAAAGTATTTTTAACGTGTTTTGGTGAGCAATATACTTAACAGGAAAAAATTACATCGTAACCATTTTCATAAAATCTTTTTGGAATTTTATTTGGATTTGGAAAATTAATGAAATAGTTGCTTGTCGAGATTAAACGCAATAAATTATTTACAGCACTATATTATTAACGAGTTATTTACTATTAAATGCGTGTAAAATAATACCTAGTCGAAAATTCCACTTAGTAAAAAAAAGCAAAAGAATAACTAAAAAATAATGTTATATGAACTAGGCTTAACACCACGCTTGCTTAATGGGATTGGTGATTACAAACCCGTACTATGTATGTTCGAAAACTTCGAAACTATTTGCTCGATCCGGGAATCGAACTCGAGGAGCCTGAGATCACGGCCCGGTACTCAAGTCACTAGACGGGCGTTGTTATTACCCATTATAGGAACAAAAATTACATACACAATGAATGAATCACCGCCACGCTAATGCCATTGATCTCGGTTCCAAGCGCCACTTTTAAACCTAATTTAAATTTTATTAAGCGTAAAATAAATTGCTATAAATATATCCAAAAACGATCAAGACTGATCTGGGATAATCCGATTCCTCTATACAGTTCAGCGCTTGCGTTTCTTGTTTTAAGCTGCTATAAAGCTTTACAGCCCCTGCTGTTAAAATGTCGGGTGAATTTAAATCAAAATATTGGGTGCGGCCCCATTTTATTTTGTTCCTTTCGAAATTAATGTTATATTTTTTTACTCGCACTTGTATTTGGAAATTATGAGTAGGAATAAGGTGTAGAACTTAGTTACTATTGGTTTTATTCAATGTTTGATTGATTCGCAGATTTAGAGGCCTTAAAAATTGGTAGTTTAGTCGCCCAGGATCGTGAAATTTGGAGGAGGGGTAGGGAGGTCTTTGCCCAGCAGTGGGACACGACGGGCTTTTAATAATATATGAATACAAATCGAAGATTTTTAGGTCTGTTTTTTACTTTCAAAT
Organism: Cnaphalocrocis medinalis; assembly: GCA_014851415.1. Taxonomy (NCBI): domain Eukaryota; kingdom Metazoa; phylum Arthropoda; class Insecta; order Lepidoptera; family Crambidae; genus Cnaphalocrocis; species Cnaphalocrocis medinalis. The sequence goes on along the minus strand of CM026275.1, from coordinate 8,189,217 downwards.
ATCTAGTTTACCGTTTTAAAACATCTTTCACTATTAGAATTACGTAAGAAATCAGACGTTTTCCATTGAATTTGTACTAATCAGAAATAACGTCATTTTCTGACTATCAATTTATCGGAAAACGTCTTATTCCGTATTCTTTTTCCCATGAAAACATGCGTAAGTGGTAGTCGGAAACTTGTTAACGTTAACATGTGTATTACAAATATAAATAAACCCTATAACATTTTAAAAATCTCTCTACAACGTTTCCAATTACATCACAAATCATTGTTATCTATCAGCACTATTCCAGAGCTAAATTTGTATTAGTTGATCTCGAAATTGCGTACCATTACGGTATTAGGTCATCATTATCATTATTCATTATATTATCATTTATCTAACTAAAGCCAGCCAATAGTGCAGGATTAGCTAGTTTGAATTCAAATTTGCTCGGATCCCTACTAATGTTAGTAATATATTTGAATAAATACAAATTCGAAACGTATTATGTATACATATTTTGATGATTTGCTTGTATTATGGGTAGCATAATAAAAGTTTTTGTAACTGTCACATATTATTAAGGATTGTTAAAGTTTTAAAAACAAAACGAGAATTTGAAAAACCACCTTGGCGAGTTTTTAATCGCATTTGCAAGTGTTTTTCTTTATCTTCTCTCATGTTTTAATCTTTAAGAAATCAACTTTTTTGGTACCTACCATGATTGACCTTGTCACACACTTATTGTTTTTTAATTTAATTTAGCTGTGGCACGGCATAAAGCCCGTGAAAACGTGTTTACCATTGATTTTTTTTTAATTTGAAGATAATGACAAATGAGTGTAGATAAGTAACTAAATAGATGTTTTAATTCAAAAACACTTAAGAAACACAAATTTGCAACCTGGACGGTGAAAATTCCGCGTAGGTATGGCTGTCGGCGTAAGAGACGTAACTATCACTATGCGCTGTTGTACCACCACTTAGCAGAAGCAAATAAGTATGGTTAAAATAATCGTAGACGAGTTTTTAAAATTGTTACAAGCTGAGAAAGCAAGCAAGTTACTCTCCTAGGGTAGCAACATTAAAAGAAAATTAGCTTCCTTAGCTAGCCTCGTGTGAAAGTGGAAAAAATATCATTACTTGATTATATTTTTTAGGTCATGTAAGTACACATGGCATCACGTAGAGTTTCTCCTTATGGACTTAAGACAAGCTTATGTCTGAGACATAAGTATTTTTTCTGCACTTCGAGGATACCGACCTAATGCCGATTGTAGATACAATAATTAATTTAAATAGATATTTAAAGAAAAAAATATCTCATAACAGTATATTTTGCGGTTATTTCTGCTGAAAAATTTACCCCTTAGTATTTACTAATAGGCTATAAGCAATATTATATTGATAAATCTTTTGATAGTATTTCGGCTGTGGCAGACGCAGCTAATTTCTCACATCAGCTACATACTCAGAATATTACAGTGCACAAGTGTGCTTGCGGGTACAGTCGAGTTCAAAAATACTGTATACATTTTAGGACCTTGTCACAGTACATATGTATAAGAAAACGACTTCCACTTTCTTATAAATATGTATTGTGATAAGGTCCTAAAGCGTATACATATTTTTGAACTCGACTGTACATCAGTAAGACACTTATTGAAAAGAGCCTAATATTTTTCCGCAAGTCAATCATTATGATCTAGGGCAGGGGAGAACCAGCAAAGGGGAATGCCCAAAGTTCAGAATAGTTTTGGCCGAAAAGCGCACACCAATAATTTTATGCGTAAATATAGTATATAATGTAATTATTGTTGTGAGGTAATCATCAGATAAGTAAAAGTCGGAATTTCCATTTAAAAAACGTTCTTTATTCATCGTCATAAACAATAAGGACGTCATCCAGAAATTGCGCAGGTACTGCTATATTACTTTCTTGGCGAGCCCATCCCAAATACCAGATCACCGACAAGACGTGGGCACCGCATCCCACAGTTCGACGGCGTACAATACAATTGCAACAGTACCTATTGTTGTATTGGCAGCACCAACCAGTATTATTACTGTTGATCAAGATCAACACCGATCAGATTTATCAACACAAATAAATGCAACCTTAATAAAGTCAAAAACTTACCTCACGAGGTGTAATTTGACGAGTAATATCTTGTCTAATACCATCCACACGAGGTGTGGTATTTGTCAATGTGTGTGATCTTCTTCGTAAAAGCTACCGTCCATAGGAGATGCATACATGTGTATGACCAACAATTGGTGCACTTTGTTGATCTGCAGAAGTAGGCTGTCTTATTTCACTCCAAGCTGCTGTCCAGCAAGAATAATTCTTGTTAATACCTTAATACTTTAATGTCGTCGCTTGTTAATACCTGTTGCAATGAAAAAGCCCATATAATACAATCATATTGTCCACTGTAAATTGTTAAACAATCAAAAGATATTACGATAATTATTTACCACTGAATTAATCAATCTTTGAATGAGATTTTGCACCTCAGCGATAATGGCGGGCGAGTGGTTGCGGAGGAAGCGGGAGCGGAATCCATGTTCAAGCCAAGGTCTTCAGGATTAGATTGATCACCGGAGTCCATTTTTATGCAAATTCGTTGTTTTACTTAATAAAAATATTATACTCAATTTCAAAAGTTCAAAACTCGAGAGCTAACGTGAATTTTGAATTTACGTAAAATGACGTTTGACGTATTGTAAGTGGGGTTGCCACTGCAAATATAACAATCGATACCTATTGAATAAATGAAACAGTAATCAATATCGATTGTTTCAAATTATTAAAAAAAAACATTCATATTGTTTGTTGTGTACCTAATTGGTGTCCTGGGATATTTATTTATTATAATTTTTTATTTTTATTGACTCCATTCAGCCTGGTGGTAAACAAAATGGTAGCCAACGGTAGACAACGGATGAAGTATCCTCAGGGTATCCTATCCGTTGGCATCGCCATACTGGCCCGCAAGCGTGAAGCAAGGAATCTGTCACGACACTGGATAAAAAAGCGCGAAAGACGGTAACCTCTCTCTCTTTCTCAAATATGGTAAACCCCCGCTGAGTCTCCGGCCCCCTTACTCACTGAAAAAAACACAGCAGTTAGGTGCTATGACGTGGATGTTGCCATTGGGAAATATGAGCTGCTATACATTTGTTCTATTTTAAATAAATAAAGAAAATAACGCGCCTAGGTTACTCTTATTTAGACGCCTTAAAAATTCCGCCCCCTTGAGTGGTGGTGCGTTACTCTTCGATAAGAATCGATTTAATTGACGTTTGGCTCTAAAATGGCAACTGGCTCTGACACTTCCAGGAAAATGATGATTCATGTGTTCTGGGGGTCAATCAAAACTATTAATGTGATAAATTATTCGTGGACTTAGGGGGGGTAAAAAGAATCTGTGCCATTAAAAATAATAAAAAACATAATTTTTAAACCAAAATCTTTTTTTATGGGTGCTATGGCCATTTTTGGCTCGTGCTTTGGAACTTCAGTTTCTAATACCAAAAAACTCAGTCATCCATCAATCGAATCTGGAACCACGAACACAGACGACGCTAATGTGTAACTCACTAACCACTGCGCCACAACACGATTAATAACTTAATACAGCTGGTGTAGCGCAATCAAAGTAGGTACCTACTCTTCATTAATAAAGGTCGTGTCCGCTTTTACAAGTGTCAGAGATATCAGTTTAATAAATTATGCTCCCACCAATTCCACATAAAAATAACATAAAGTCAAAATAATATGTGCCAGTACCAATATTATTGTTCGGAGCTCAAATACATAATATGGCAGCATCATATTTGCGTGGGTGCTGTATAACATTAGCTCAGAGTAATTGTTATTTATATTAGATACGGCGTATTATTATGTATATCGGACGAAACGTGTTTCTAAACTAGAACATTTCATTTCAGTCATGAAAATGAGACGATATTTTACAGATTTACTCTCGTAGTTTCAAAATGGATGTTCCCTTTTGACAGGTACAACAATATGTTTAGAAGTATGTAAATCATATCGTTCGTAACGTCATACGCCATATAAAACTACCTAATACATAAGCGGCATCGTTAAGTATTTTCTATAGATGGCGCATTAAATTAGTAAGAGTGCTTTTAAAAAATGCCTTTAGGACTACTTTCAGGACACAATGATACCTACTTTAAATTGAATGGTGGGCCTATAATAACCACATTTTTGGTAACATTCTCTATTTCAAAATGAATTTGTTGGTCCAACTTTGGGAAATCATACAAGAAGTTACATGAATCCATACTAATATTATAAATGCGAAAGTAACTCTGTCTGTCTGTCTATCTGTCTGTCTGCTACTCTTTCACGCTAAAACTACTTAACGGATTTAAATGAAATTTGGTATACAGATAATCTAGACCCTGAGAAAGGACATAGGCTACTTTTTATTGCGAAAAGGGGGTTGTAAGGGGTTGAAAGGGGGGTAAAAAGTTACTTTTCTACGCGGACGGAGTCGCGGGCGGCCGCTAGTATACATATATTTCAATGAGCTAATAATTTTCGATCAAAAAATTTTAACATTTCATAAATGCTTTTAAACAATTTTAAGATCATTCGCCTCTCTTAACACAAAGATCTCATCAGAGCTTTTTAGGACAGCCAACCATTTTCAGTTATGATCTGACGCCATCACCGCTTTCTGTCAGTTCGTAATATTATCACTGTTTTAGTACTGCATATATTTACGGTAAAGTAACATAAATACATTTAGATTATGTATAAAGTACAAGTTGGCCGTGGGCGGTGCGTTTTATCTTGGAGATGATTATCAGGTGTGAATGGATGAAGAAACCTGGGATGATGTTAACCACAAAAATATCAGAAAATATATACTTTGAGAGAAACTGAGATTGCATTGCGGTCTCGGACGTAGATATTATACCTAATAAAAATAAACTTGTAAAAGTGACCACTTTCGTTTAGTAAAGTCAAATCCAGTGAAAATACCTATAAAATTTTCTATCATACGACTTTTGTGTCGACATTTTAGAAATACATTTATAAAAAGTGATAAATAATGCGTAGTTATTATATTTATAACCTTCTCTAGGGTTTTTCCTTCTGGTATCCGGTGAAGATAGCCTTGCATCACTCTGCCTCGCCAAAACGCAAGACAAGTCAATAAAGTTCATATCCTATCATATGCTTCAATCGGCAGTCGAACCGGCAATGTTCTGCGCTTGAACAAAACCCTTATCTACGGAATAATCAAGATTTTATATCTAGGCAATGTATTATAGACTAGAATATAAAACATAAATATATTTGTCTCATTTAAAGGTACTCATATTATGTAGCCACGGTTGAAGAATAATGTAGAAAATATTGTACGACAATGCAGTCATACACCCATAACTTAAACATAGGTATGCTTGAGAGTAATTCCGTAACAATAAGAGTAATTTCCGTGAAACCATAAACCATAATACATGACGTCATAATTCAATGACGATAAATTTCTCTAACATAATTTGCGTCATTCACTTATTCATATTATGCTTAAATTATGAACCCGAAGCTCCACTCCTTGATTCGAAATATATTCGTAGAAGCGACCGTGTGGGCGGGGTCCCACCGTGAGAAAACAAATCCGAAAATTGTACGATTGTGCCTTTATGCTGTCAAGGGAAATCCGGACACATTCCACTTAATTTTGGATACTCATTTTATGGCATTTGTCAGGCCAATCATGCCGCCCAGCTGATGCTTTTACGGCCATAATTATAGACACTCAAAACACTGACATTTCGGCTTCAAGTTTTTTGTTCACTAATCCCTTCCCCCGGTCAATCACACTATGTTTTACGATCCAAGACGAACAAAAGTACCCTATTATCTTAAAATTTTATTCGTCATTAAACAACAGACTGGTGTTAACTTCGACAAGATAGAAACGATTCGAACCGATAAAGCATTTAGAAGATATATGTAATGAAGACAAGGCTGGCAGATAAAAACACGCACCCACCATCCGGAACAAGGGTCCATCCTCTGGGATGTGTCGCGCGGGACGACCATGTTTACTATCGGACCACCGACGTCGCAGGACCGCTCCGCCGCCGCCGACAAATTTATTGACACTCTTTCAATTAAACCTATTGTTGCCGCAAACACACACAGCGGTCACAACAGAACAAAACACGATAACTCGCCGCATGAATTCGTAATGCGTCCCCGTATCGACCCGCCGCTCCGGTCACCGTAAAAGGAGATTTATTAAAACTATTTGGAAACTGATTCGATCGAAACCGAACGATTTGACATTTAGATAAAGAGTAAAATTTATTTTTCCCTCGGATACGTCGGTACGGCGGAGTGACAATGGAATAAAAAGGTTATAAAATGCGGCAGTTGCGGCGTGTGTCGTCCCACGGGTGTTGTCGGGTGTCCACGGGCCGCATATCGTGGAGGCTGCTGGCAGATAAAATGCGATGAGTGCGTTATTATGGCCGCCTGGTACCGCGAGCACGTGTAAATTTCTATGTGAGAACAGAGCAGATAAGGCCAGCCGCCGTGCGTGGGCGCAGGCAACGCTGGCGCCGCGAGAGCCTCGGGCGCCGCCGCTCGCCCCGCGAACTTCACGCTCTTTTTGTACAAACAAGCCGTAAATGCCTCTATGCTAATTGGGTACCGTAGATAATGTCCGTTTCTACAATTATATTGCCAATGTAAAAAATCACCTATAATAACATCACAGAAAGGTCTCGTCCTTTTATGGGGCAAGAAACCTTCGACCTTTTTTTTGATATAAAATATATTTTATCTTATTTCATATAATAGCTATAACGAAATATTCTTATAACGCCCCTTTGGTCTAGTGATTTAAATGCTGTGCTGTGATCTTGGGGTCCTGGGTTCGATTAACGGGTCGAGCAAAAAGTATGTTTAAAATTTTTCGAAGATAGCTAGGGTATGTGATTACAAATCCGCATTAGACAAGCGTGGTGATTAAGCCACATCCCGTCATAGGAGCGATGACTTGACTTGTATACTTATGATAGAGGCCTATGCCCGCCGTGGGACAGTATTTTAGGCTGATAGGTACATATATAGCTACAATATAATATTGTTACAAAGTATGAACTCATATCTATATATTATCTTCATAAACCTTCATAACTTCAAAATATATTTTCCAACATTATAATACTGACATCATTGATGCTTAACATTACTTACAATATGTTAAAAACGTAGGCTAAATAATCACGAACGTTGTAAATAACGCCTACAGCAACTGTAAATACGTGCTACCCATTGTTGTAGGACAGGTTTACATCATCATAATAACATATGGCGAAGCAATAAAATAAAATATTCAAAGACCAAAAGATGAGATTTCCAATTGTATTGTCTCTTGCCTTGAGGTAGATCAGTTTGTCGACCATAATCTCCTTACTGGACGTGACCTGAGAATAGAAAATTATGCTGATTCATTTCTAGAAGCGTAAAATTTTCTGTCTTATAACGCTGTCATGCTAGAGAAACAAATCAAGGAACTGTATAATATTGACTTTGTCATCAATGTACAGTCGTGGCCTGAAATTGTTTTTAGTAAGTAAAGTATCAGCCAATATATTGCCCCACTGCAGGGCAAAGGCCTCCATTATAGAAATCAAATCATTGCTATGTTGGGATTAGGCTCTTGCCTAACGCGGATTGATATTTACAAACCCGAGCTATGTTCAAATAATTTGGATGGCCTTTGTGTTCGACCGGGAATCGAAACCAGGACCCCGAAGTCACGGCACAGTATTTAAATCACAAGACCAACGGGGCGTTTTTGAAATTGTTTATTGACTTAAAATTTGTTTCTGGACGGGGACACTTACGTCACAAGATCAGCATATTTTAATTTGATTTCGATATTAAATTAAAATACCTTCTGGGCAAAGACTTGTCAAATTTTTTGGACAACTAAAGACCACACAAAAGAGGCAGAACTTCTACGGCTTTTTGAATCCTCGGGTTCTTTAATCCAAAAGACTTAATAATATCGATGACACAAGATTTTTTGTGAGTAGGAGTGCAAAAGATTGGGGAGTTATATGTAAGTGGCTACCGTATCCCAGGGTAAAACCAAACATTAACAAAGTAGATATCAGAACCGAAAACTGCGTGCATTAAAAATATCTTATATGTATGTATATTAAAGTCATTTATGTAGCTATAGGGTCGACTTTCTCCATTAATTTTTTTTTATAGGATAGGGGGCAGACGAGCAGACGGATCACCTGATGTTAAGCGATTACCGTCGCCCATGAATACCTGCAATTCCAAAACATTACCCCCATTTAAAGATAAATAAGATGTTTACTTTACAAAATGATGGTAAAGCACGTATTCTCGGTAATTATTATATACTCGTAAACTATGATAGAATCATCACTCAAATCTTTATCAGTATAATGGTTTAACTTCAGTGATTAGTTTCACATATACTTGTCAAACTATAACTACTTTTCATTGTGATTAATGGAAATATAATCATATTTACAGAAAATACAGAAAGGGGTAAATCTCTAAGGTAATATTAGTTTTCTATATTCCTCACATGCTTTTAGCTGAGTAGCACATTGTGAATGTTAACACGCAAGCATGAATTTCAATTGAATGGTAGAACGCGCCCGGTGCTCAGTGCATACGTGTAACATTCTTACCGTCGAATAAAATTGGGAATATCGACAATCAACGCTCACACGACGCCATTATGGCCGGCAAATTTCAAAACCATCACTTGGACTAGTAAGTTTAGATGTTTGCCTAATTTACATATTCCCATTGTATCCCGTCGCGTTTCCATAAAATTTAACAGCACCCGACTTCACGTGTCCTGCGAGCACCCAAGATGCTACTTTATGGCGATCCTCGAGACCAAGTTAAGGTTATGGCTATAATTCAGTTTTATGAAACCCCTTTCAGGTAACAAAGTGTATATTCGGAAAGTTCTCACATAACTTACATTGGGCAAGTCAATGGTTGGCCGCTTTCGGAACGCATTCACCGGCTTTGAAGCTCGTTAAATTACATTTCTAATAACGTAACTAGTAATTCTTTTGTCTATTGTTCCTTACATATTAGTAGGATTGTCTGTAATTTGTTTATGTTTACGTGAGAAAGCTGCGGTTAGAATTTGGAAGTTTGTTATGACGAAGTTCGAGGCATTAATATTTAATAGTTTTTGGGCATGTATGTTAGTAAGTACAAGGGCCACCAGAGCAATTATTTAAATTAAATCCCTGCTTAAAATACCAAAGTTCAAATCTAGTAAGGTCGGGGCTATCTAATAACAACCCTTACTAGCCAGAGGCGGAGTAATATCACCTTCATTATACAATACAAATATTTCGCTTAAGCCGAGGTCTATCTGCTGTTGAAATTCCTTTTATTTGTCTGTATTACTCGATGTTATAAGGCAATGAGAAATTCTTAACAAAGGTTTATGGCTTCAATAACGAACTTTACGATGCTCTTTGCGGCTGTAACACGTGTCAGAAGTATAGCAAGGGCAGCTCGTGAAGACGTCCTGTGAAATAAATGTTATATCTTTAAACTTACTTCAAAATACCAGCACTCACTACCGCTCAGACATGATGACGTGATTATAGCGGGCTTAGTTTCAAAATCTTTAAAATAATAAACTCTTTTTGAAACCCAAATGAGTAGGTTCAGTGGAAAAATAAGCGGCTTACAATTCGTCGAGCCACGGAATGGCTTGCGAAAAATTGCGTTGAATAATTGAGGCGGGTTTATTTATTAAATTCTTGAAATGTTTACGTACGTCGAAAATGACATAGGAATTTAATGAGAAAGATTTCTGTGAGGTAATATTGGGTTGATTAGATTAAATAAAACATACCGAAACAGATATAAGTTAGCTAATGCTTTAAATTAAAGTCTGCAATTCATAAATGGAGACATTGACAGATGTGAATTTAAAATAAACCTAAGTAAGTATAAAAGATTTAATTTCACTGCTTACATTGATAATGGAAAAATCTAACTAGATTCAAAACTCGATAATTGTATAATTTTATTATATCGCAAATATAATATTATGTCAGTATAATCTAAACGTTCTTGTGCCAAAATTCTCAAGAAATGCCTTTGCCGTGTATGAGTTGTCAATTCTGATCAAAGCAGTAAATCTACAATTTATCTGATCAAAACCACAGTTTGCACTAGCTATTTTCGTTCACCAATGTCCAGTCAAAGAGATGGCTGTGCTATCGATCGGCCGGTCATATTAAACTTTAATGATCTGTTTCTGTACTAAGTATACCAAAACGCAGGTTATATGTGGTAAACAGGCAAGTTTCGATACGTGGATGGAGGTTTCAAATACTAAAAGGTCATATACCTACAATACCTACCTACTAGAGAAACAAAGTGGATGAGAACATAGGTCATCTGAATCGGAGTAAAGTGATAGGTTCGAATCCATAGGTCCATCAAAATTTTCACGTTATCTAACATTAACTCCAGATAAAGATACCTAAAGATATTTTTATTTACATAAAACATGTGTTACAATATAGCATAACATGGGTTGGTTACAGTATGTAGATGAAGGAAAACTATGCGATGAAGAGGAATTCAATTTGTAAATCGCTGTTTTAAATTTATTTAACTTTTGCTATCTACAAGTATCTATAATTAAACAATATAAGGGTGGGATATTTTATCATAATATTTTTTTATGTGATACCACCACCGTCGATAGACACCTGCAACTCTAGTAGAGTCACAAGTCCGAAGCCAAACTTTAACCCTAATTGGGCCGGCGGTACCCTCACACACTCGACGAAACACAGCAAAACCGCTGCTTTACACCGCTCTTCTGTGAGACCATGGCATCACTCCGGTTGAGCCGGTCCATTCAAGCCGAAGCGTGGCTCTCTCACAGTTAACAAAATGATAGTTCAAAAAAACCATCAATATAAAAATAGTTCAATCTTAGCATCCAATAAGATAACATTTGCCTACCAGACAGTTGAACGTCGGTGCTCCGTCACTTAGAAGCCTAGACGGATAATCCTTAAAGATGGCATCATGATGTAGGGTTTCTTTTAAGTGTTTCGCTCGGGAACAAGACGGTAGAAGTGGAAGGATCGTAAACCGGTGTTAGTGCACAGTAGTGATGCGCTTTGAAACAAGTTCATCACTCGAATTGTTTTACAATTTCATTCAAATACTATTCGAGTAAAATATGATTGCTTGTAAGCAATTTTGAGTCATTTTGAGACGACAATATTACAAGTATACTCGTATGTACGTAGAGATGCTGACAAAAATGTAATATCCAAGAATAGGTCACACCATTAGTTGAGAGAATTTTGCGACGTTGGAAATTCGAGTTTGTGTGATTTTTTTATGTAATAGGTGGCATACGAGCAAAATGGTCACCTACAACACCAGTTAGTCACAAGGTGTGCTGTCAATCTTTAATCCCATATCTTCCAATTGGGCCTCCGGTACCCACTCACTCGATCGTCACTCACTCGACGAAACACGGGGCAAGCGCTGCGACACGCCGGTCTTCTGTGAGGCCATGGTATCACTCTGGTCGAGCCGGCCCATTCATGCCGAAGCGTTGCTTTCCCACGTATCGAGTTGACATCCATTTCTGATTTCACTCGAGTCACATCACTAGTGCACAGGGTGCTTCTGTCATAAAGCGGAGTCACTCGTTTAAGGAAATACCAGTCAGATTGAATTGAAACTGTATGGCGAGTTTTTATTGACTCAAGTTCGGCATAAAATAAAAGTAGTCGGAGAATATTTAAGAATATATTCATTGCTCTTATTTTCATTTTGGGTTATATGCAGCCAAAGTTCTGGTAAGTGTCGCGTACAAACTGGTGTTATAACTTCAGGTGCCATTCATTCTATCTATCGAGTAGCGAAGCCATTTATGAAGTACATAAGTGACTTCAAGCAAGCTATGACTAATTATAATCATATAGATGACTATAAGTTAAAATATACATAAGCATATAAATGTCATAACTTGAAGTTTTGATGCTAGTAATGTTAATATTCGACGTCAACTAGATCACAGAATGATGATTTTATGTGAGATTTATTTAAGACCATTCTCTACCTAGTTAATTTATTTCTAAAAGTCGACTGACGGAAATTCGTCGAAAAAAAAAATTGTCCTAAACAGGGTAAAATAAAACCCATCGTTTAAAGAAGTTAGGTATATTGGATTGAACTGTAACTGTAACCTTCACGAGGCCAATGCTTCATCTGATTGTGGCGTAACGAATAACAAACAGTAGATTTAATTTTCATAGTAAGTAATAGTCGCATAATGAGGTCTAATCTGATAACCTTTAATGCTGACCCGCCATAATCCGTTTGTCATGCTAAACGTAACACTGTAGGATATTAACAACCAATCCGATCTGAATTAATGGACGAAACAGTTACAGTTCAGACAGTTTAGATTTGTAACGCATCCGGAAGCGCGTGGGCAAACGACATTCGTAGATCGAACAAAGAGTTGGAATGCCAGCCGAATGTTGCCTACCTGCGCGGCCCATCGCGCCGTGTCACAGTGTAAAACAATTTTTTACCCTGTCACCTACGCACGAAATGTCATATTCGACCGTCATTTGTATTCATTTGGATCTACAGCATTAATAATGCACGGAGGTAATATATGCACTTAATATAAAAACAGTGTCATTTAGAGATTTTAATGTGGATAAAACTATTAAGGCGGTCTTAGAGAGATTTCGTGAGATAAAGGGGTTTGGTAACAGTGTGTCAAGGTTGTCAATCTATGAGAGAATTATTTTGTAGAGGCTTTCAGTGCAAAAGTGGTGTAACCCACATTTTGCTGGATACGGCTCTAGTGTAAAATACCTACAGTCGTTACATTAATTATGATCGATCCGATCCGATATTCTTCGCACTTGCGTACGGGCTAAACCCTTTACCCGGGCTGCTCCTCATGCCACTCGTGGCGCGGTGCATGTACTCCATGAGAGGAAGCCTCCCGACAAGATGCTGCTGGGGTGATCTTCGACCCCTTAGGGCCTTCCAGCTACCCTGTCGCACTCATCTGTCTGGGAAGGGGGATAATACGCCCCGTGAAAAAATAACGTTTGCTGCGCCATCTTTTGAAAGATAGTAAAAGGTAGCTTACGCCACTTTTGAATTCAACTAGATTATCTAGTTCAACCGACCGTTGATTTGATAGACCTATCCATATCGACATGCTTATCATTGATTGATCACTTAGAAACCACTGCTATTACCATCTAATTTACACTCGACTCGATCCTAGGTGATCTATGCAAGATAGGCTTATCTATTTGTATTGAAAAGAACACATTCGATAAACTTAGTGCTTTTTGAATAAATTTCCATAATGTATCGTTAATCTTGTCTGTGGGTGCAGTTTTCTATTTATTTCAATGCAATGATAAATAATCTGACTTTTGATATCAGACCTCATAATAGGAACCAAAAATCATTGAAACATAAGTGGACTTTATTATTATCCCATGTCAAATAAGACATCCTTTTACTCCATTATCTAAATTAAAATGTCCAAGTCGTACGACATTATTGATAGCTTTCCTCATATTTCAAAAAAATATTCCAACATTTTGTGCTTCAAAAATAACACAAACCTTAACAGTGACTTATCGTCACGTGACGTTAACTCACGTTACGCAAAGGTGCTAAGCAAAGAGCCTTCTAAAATTAATCTTTTGTTTTCTTCCCGTGGCAGGTACAGTTCAGAATCATTAATCAAGTGGAATAATACATAGCATTGTTTTTCGTTTACCTCTAACATCCCAAAACAAAGAATGACCTAAAGCTGGGGCTCACTAGGCGCAGTCGACACAGTCGTATATCACTTGACTTGAGTCCTGACTTTTATAGTGTAGGCAAAGCTTAAACAACACGTTTTTAATCTTGTGCCGTTGCGTTTGAACGTGTAAAAGTTGTTTGTAGATTGATACGGGTTTTTAGTATTGTTAGGGTTACGTAGTCAAATCGCAATAAATGAAACCCTTAGTCTTTTCACATAGACAGAAAAAAAACTTAGGGATTCCTTATTATTTTTAGACCATGACGGTTTTCAAACGACATTCGTAGATCGAACAAAGAGTTGGAATGCCAGCCGAATGTTGCCTACCTGCGCGGCCCATCGCGCCGTGTCACAGTGTAAAACAATTTTTTACCCTGTCACCTACGCACGAAATGTCATATTCGACCGTCATTTGTATTCATTTGGATCTACAGCATTAATAATGCACGGAGGTAATATATGCACTTAATATAAAAACAGTGTCATTTAGAGATTTTAATGTGGATAAAACTATTAAGGCGGTCTTAGAGAGATTTCGTGAGATAAAGGGGTTTGGTAACAGTGTGTCAAGGTTGTCAATCTATGAGAGAATTATTTTGTAGAGGCTTTCAGTGCAAAAGTGGTGTAACCCACATTTTGCTGGATATGGCTCTAGTGTAAAATACCTACAGTCGTTACATTAATTATGATTTTTTGCTTTAATATGCCCCATGATCCGATCCGATATTCTTCACACTTGCGTACGGGCTAAACCCTGTACCCGGGCTGCTCCTCATGCCACTCGTGGCGCGGTGCATGTACTCCATGAGAGGAAGCCTCCCGACAAGTTGCTGCTGGGGTGATTTTTGACCCCTTAGGGCCTTCCAGCTACCCTGTCGCACTCATCTGTCTGGGAAGGGGGATAATACGCCCCGTGAAAAAATAACGTTTGCTGCGCCATCTTTTGAAAGATAGTAAAAGGTGGCTCACGCCACTTTAGAATTCAATTAGATTATATAGTTCAACCGACCGTTGATTTGATAGACCTATCCATATCGACATGCTTATCATTGATTGATCACTTAGAAACCACTGCTATTACCATCTAATTTACACTCGACTCGATCCTAGGTGATCTATGCAAGATAGGCTTATCTATTTGTATTGAAAAGAACACATTCGATAAACTTAGTGCTTTTTGAATAAATTTCCATAATGTATCGTTAATCTTGTCTGTGGGTGCAGTTTTCTATTTATTTCAATGCAATGATAAATAATCTGACTTTTGATATCAGACCTCATAATAGGAACCAAAAATCATTGAACTAACAAGTCAGTAGGTATGAAAAAAATCTTCACTACTGAAATTTTCAAATGTAACATATTTTTCTTTTTTTGTGATAGGTGGCAGAAGAGCAGACGTGTCACCTGATTGTTAGCGACTGTCGACGCCCATAAACACCTGCAACTCCAGTAGAGCCACAAATGCGCTGCCAACCTTTAACCCCCTGTCCCCCCAATTGGGTCTCTGGTACCCTCATCCACTCGACGAAACCCAGCGCCAACAACCACCACAACTGAATGGATTTGTGAAGGACTGATGCCTATTAATAGGTATTTTATTACCTGTAGTAGGCCCACCGCTACGAATGTATGGTGCCATTACTGCATTTGGGTATCTAGATGTAAATACTTTCGGATCAAGTGCAGTTTGCGCGAGACTTACTGTGATCGGTTTTAGTAGGTATACCCATTTTACAGGTCATCAACCCCGCCCCCCTACATGTATATAGGTCCATACCTATTTTTTTTGGGTGTGTATGTAAGTGTAGATAGATTTGAAATAGTCCAGGTTACATTTTCTCTACCTACGACCTGGTGATATTATACAACTCGAATTACTGAATATTAACCGGCACCAGCTAGAATTGTATTAATTAGTCCGTGCAGAACTCTCGTAAAAACTTTGTTTGTCGAGTGAGGGATGGATTATTTCTTAGTAATATATTACGAGCATTGTGTTTGTAACTACGTACTTACTTACTTAGCATTTGAGGTATTTGTATCTCGTTTAAAATTCCTGAATTCGAAGTTATTGTATGTTTAAATTGCAGATTTCAATTTTCCTTTGTATTTCAAAATGTTCTGTGAGATTTTATTCCAGTATTTCTGGTATGGGTTAAAAAGTAAAGAAAGTATCAGCCTATATACTGTCTCACTGCAGGGCAAAGATTTTGTGGCAATAACTCCATCACAGAAATCAAGTCAAGGCTTTTGAGTGATTCTCAACGAGATGTGACTTTGGCGGTAATTAACATGGTATTAGGCTTAATCGCCACGCTCTTGCCTGATTCGGGTTGCTGATTACAAACCCGAGCTATGTTTGAAAAAATCGAAACATACGGCATGACGGCCTCGATGGCGCAGTGGCTAAAGTGTTCGCCCGAAGCGTAAAGGTCCCGGGTTCGATTCCCGGTCAAGTCAATTTTGAAAAAGACATTTTGTACATTTTCTTTGGGTTTTCGGGGTTGAAGTTAATTATCGTCACCTGGTACTCATAGTACAGGGGTTGCCTTAGTTTGACACCAGGTTGATTGGTGTGATTGTCTGGCGCAATTATTTATTATTACTCTTTGCTTGACCCGGGAATCGAACCCAAGACCCCGAGATCACGGCCCGGATACTTAAACCACTAAAATGGGGGTATGGGTTATAAAATTTGAATGGTTGAGGCAGGCTTTCCTTCAAAGGAATAAAGAGGAATTTTCGTCTTCTGTTTGTCGCAATAGAGAAGCTGTGACTGACTGAAATAACTGACAATAAAAGGTTTTTGTCCGCGCTAACTCGCCACTGCAACTTTGGGGCTTTTTTAACGCTTTTTGGCAAAGTTGAGCTGATGTTGCGCCTCGCCATAAAAAAACGTAAAGCTGAAAACTAGTTAATAGTAAAATATTCGTTTTTAGATCGTTTTGATTGCGTGTATACCAACCGTAACAATTTATGCGACACCTACGCTGTATTGCCAACATAAGAATTTACTTTTCAACTTCTTTAACTTCCCAACTAATAATGTCTTTAGCCTTTCCAAGTGAAGCATTTTTAAAAGTTTTAGTATTTTCATGAAGCGATGTTACCAAGTGCAAAAAAGTGAATTTCGAAATTTAATGGACGTCATTTTTTGTTTAACAAAACAAAGGCACAATGGAATAGTTTGTAAGATTTTTATCAACCTAACCAGTGGCCCGCCCTCTTTTCGTTCTGGGACATTAGTTTCACTCTGTGCCCATAGATGTCGCTGTGGGCGTAAATTGCATCGCGCTAATATTTAGTTTTCTACGTACCTATATAAGATTTGGCAATGTCTATACAATTTTTACCTCTTTATAAGAAGTATAGATAATTTTGTTTTTAAGTAGAGTAAAGTATCAAACTGTCCCACTGCAGAGCTAAGGCCTCCATCATAGAAATTAAGTCATCACTACTATGATGGGGCTTTTTGTTTTTTAATCATAGGAGGAAAATATTGTCACATTTATTCTTAGCGGAGTGGCAACACCGCTCCTACGCAGTATGATTTACTTTTAACAATGATGCGGGGGCTAATATATTGTTACTAGTTTGATGAAGTAACAAAGGCGCTTACTAATTGTTTTTATTCTTCATTGTTACAGGTATGGCGAAGTCTCGTCTGACAAGGTTGGAGTTGTTTTGTGCCCACAGGAACTCGTAAGGAGTTACGTTTTAGACTTTTGGTGGTTAGATTGTTTTAATACTTAAACTAACAAAACTGTATAACTATTATACTACTTACAAGTAACATAATTATTATTTTTTATATACTAGAGGCGGCAAACGAGCAAGCGGGTCACCTGCTGGTAAGTAATCACCGCTGCCCATGAACATCTGCGAGATCAGAGAGGTCGCTGACGCGTTGCCGGCCTTTTAAGAAGGAGTACCCTCGTTTCTTGAAAGTATAGCCGTCAGGAAATACTGCTGCAGCTAAACTATTCCACAAGACTGAGGTAATTAATCTCAAATATCATTCTATCAAATCCAATTGAGAAAAAATAATATTTTTTTCTTATAATGTTTATTAAGGGACCGCAAAGCATACACGGTGTGAGTACTAGATACAAAAGGACACAAGTGAAATCATCATCAGGTTCTTTCAGTCCACTGCTGGACATAGGCCTCCCCCAATATTCTCTATTTCACCCTGTCTTCCGCTATGCGCATCCAGTCTAGACCAACGGCTTTTTGCAGATCATCAACCCATCTAGCCGGAGGCGGTCCTACACCACACATACACATAAATGTAGGCATAAACACAACAAATGAAATACGAAACAAAAAAAACTCAGTGCCTACCCTAAACAACGTACACAAGAAAATAAGAATTTGCTTCAAATAGCAAAGCGAAGTGTAATTTGCTGGAACATCCAAGACTCGAATGCAAAATGTGTGTAAGCATTTTTTAATAACTGGGCAAAAGCCAAGAGCCGTCGGGCACAAAACGAATTATATTAAGCTAAATTCTTTACGAATTATATGACTTTGTGCAGCCGGGCCTTTCGTGGTTACGCTTGTTAGCAAAAGGTTTTTTATTCTTCATTCGCTAAAATTATTTCCTTTTTCAAAAGCGAGCAGGTTAGGTTTTATGCTAGGTACGTTTGCAAATAATTCTACGAGATTTAACTTTCGTGGTAGAAATACTCAAATCCAACATTCCTCCAAAATTTACATCTGAATCTCAAAATCCAAATAGCTAAAAGTTATATATATATTTGTACTAGAGGCGGCAAACGAGCAAGCGGGTCACCTGCTGGCATCACAAGTAATCACCGCTGCCCATGAACATCTGCGAGATCAGAGAGGTCGCTGATGCGTTATATTTATGCTGATGTGATATATATATTTTTAGCCTACGTTGTTTAGCCTCCCCCAAATGCCACCATTGCACTCTGTTTGCAGCGGTGGTTTGCCAATCGTTGGAGAAGTGCTGCAAAAGTTATATTATTTGTAAAAAAAACTTCTATAGTTAAACATACAATACCTACATATTTTGGAGGAATAGATTCAAGAACTGCTACGAAAAGTTAGATCTCAAGAATGGCCAACTAACAACACACCAAAAAATGCTTGCGTCTTTTTTATATGTGATAGGTAGCAAACGAGCAGACGGATCACCTGATGGTAGATAAGCGATTGCCGCCGCTCATAGACACCTGCAATACCAGTAGAGTCACAGGTGCACTGCCAACCTTGAACCCTATTTCCCCCATTTAGACCTCCGGTACCTTCACTCACCCAACGAAACACATCACTGCATGTGTGACGTTATCTAAATTGATTATAATCGATCTATCTTCTTCTTCTATACTTTTTATAAAGAAATAACTTCTATAGTTAACGACAAGGCTTATACGTAAACCGAAAACACGAAACGCTTGCGCGATGTAATTAGACACAGCGCCATCTATTGGTTCATTTCTGAATTACGGTCCCGAAGCGAAGTGAGGGCGGGCCACTAGTTTTACATATAATTCGAAGGGCCTATAGTAAATGACATTGAATATAGCGTTTACTATTTCCTTAAATACCTGGTCATCCGGCAACATTTTCATAAAAACACCACCGAACAGTTTTCGGTATCAAGTAAGTTGTGCGGGACCTTTATAACCCCAGGGATGCAAAGGTAACCTACTTTTGATCCCGGAAAATAAAGAATTCCCAAACGATCGCGATATTTACTTACTTTGACAGATTGAAGTTTATGTGGGCGAAGCCTTCTGTGGAAGAAGACATTATTTATATACAGACACACTTAATTATTAATACTACAATTTCAAATACGTATAGAATGGGGAAAAATAAATCAATTATAAATAAATAAATTGTGACAACGTCACATAGGTACATTGTCCTGGACCCAAACTAAGGTTTGCCTTTGTGCTATGGAAACCAGATTTAACTAAGGAACCACAAACACCCAGACCCAACACAAATATCCGTTTCATCAATAACATTTGTGTTGGTGCGGGAATCGCACCCGCAACCCTTGCGTCTCAACCGGCGTTCAAAGCACTGCGCTAAACGGGTCCTCATAATTTTTTATTATAAAATTTATTTGGTTAACTTCTAATGGAAATAAATTTTATTAAGAGTATATTTATGCCTATATTATCTTAATTTAGATTTTTTATTTACAAACATATTTGTAACATTTTTCTGCTATGTTCTATCTATAAAGTTATTAATTCCATTCAAATTCAGAATCATTAACTGCTCAGATCGTCTTCTCAAGAATGGAATTTACCTATAAAAGTGATTGCGAATCATAAGCGGGCTATTTTGTATTTTAAGATCGTAAAACGGCAGTATTAAGGCGATATTAAATTAAGTATCTTTGTTTCGATAAGCATGACTAATTTAAGTAGACTAGCGCCTACGCCAAACGCCAAGTTACGAAACTATACCGAAGATAGGCTCTGAACTAGTGCGAGCATAGTGGAATTATGCACTTTGTTTTAATCGAATAGTTTTGAATTTTCGAATGAGATATGCGACTCTTTCGCCACATGCGGCTCTTTAGGCGTCTAGCTTATGTAAACAAATGTTGTCCAAACATTCTAACTAAAACAATAAGGATCTATATACCCTGAACTGATAGTGGATGGCATAATCAGTTAAATTATTTTTACATAGTTACATTAGTGTAGTTTACGAGAATATAAACTCTTAGTCTTAATTCAGTTTGCACTGCAGCTATAAAAAAAATACATAAACGTAACAAAAAAATACTCTGAGTCAATTGTAAGCCTAATATGTATTATTGCGATACTGTTATTATTTTTTCATTCTATTCCATAGTGTCATTTGTGTCCTCAAATCATTCGAATAATCGATAAGCTCACCCACATCACTATAGTCAACTATTTCCCGTAAACCGCTTTCTCTGGCCTCTGTTTACGCCTGTCGGCTTGCGATGACGAGCTGATCGCAACCGTGGGTACGATCCATGCGCAAATACGACAAACTGTGGACTCTGATTTACTGAGACACTTCTCTGTAGCTATTGCTGAGAAGTGTGAATCAGAGTCTCAGTAACCGCACATATAAGTGCGGGTCTATTCTAGCATTTAGACGCGTGTATGAACTCGCTTTTTGATACGACGCGCTTCTAAGCTCAAGTGAAAAATCGCCATCAAATATGAGATTTTTGCTTTCACTTGCATCTTTCTTACTAAAGAAGTATATAAGTATAAGTATTTTGCTCTTTTTCCTATAACCCCAGCGCATGGTGTGTGTCTATCTGTCTAAGTATGCATTAAATATTGTTTTCACTTCTTCCTTCCTTGCTTTTAAGCGAGTCCGACAGGCAGGCACATGATATGCTATAGGGTCTCCCGCAGAATACCAGTGCAGCATCCTGACGTGTCAGGAATGACACGGCGCGACTTATGCTGAGCGGGCGCCTATTTTGCACAATGCTTGTTTACCTTTTTCGTTAAGTTTCATTGTGTTCTTGAGCTGTTTTATTTGTATTTTTTTATATTTTGTAGTGTTTTCTTATTTGTGCCAAATAAATGCTTTGTTCATTCATTCATTCATTCTTACTTCATTTATCTAAGCACGGTCTTTATCGATTGTTGGTTCTAGGGCTGACATACTCACTTACTCCGGTCAGGGTTGACACGTCCAGCTTATTATCATTGTATCACGCTTTTTGTCACCTATATTGAAAAATTAAATTGCTGTCTGCAATCTCAACGTTCACATTCAATTCATCTTTGTCAGTATCTCAGTGTAAGAGCGCCCGAAGTGAAATCAAAATTTGAGGAGAAACCTCGATGACGTCTACATTTTGCATTTTTAATTTCGCATCGTCTCCACTCCGTGAAGTGTTTGCCGTGCCTACTTAAACTGAATTTGTTCCGCTGTGTACACAGTACACACATTATCTATAGTGCAAGTAAATACGGAGAATACAAGAGCTTGTTGCTAGGCATATTAGAATGACATTTATAAAATGAAAAGCGTAACACAACGGACTAGCAACTTCTTTGCGTCGTTTCTCTAAATATTGAAATACTTTATTGTGAGTAGATACGAAATTCATGTCAGTCAATCCGGGAAAATACTAATGTCACGAATAGAATAATTGAAAAGACGAAACACTGGCGCGATGTAATTGACACCTACCACCATCTATTGGCATAGATTCGTACTATTTCAAAATTACATATTATGTCCCGAACTTCCGAAACAAAGAGAGGGTGGTCCACTAGTCTTCGAAATTGATTTTCTGACAGATATTTCTTGTAAATATTTTTTGAATTTCTTGATTATGGTCAGCATAATTTACGTGCGATGTTTTATTGTCATCTGTAAGTAACAGTAACGTGTAGGTAGGTACAGATTATTTTTGAATTAAATAGCTTTTCTTAAAACATTTACGTGTTTGACTGTATGCAGTACCTTGGCCGGACCCAATCGCCGGAAGAATAATATTAAAATTATTGTATCCGTCAACTGGAACCGCGGTACCAGTTGGTTGTGGCATTGTGGTTCCAGTCGCCGTAAGCCTCAATATAATCGACCCCTCGCGATCTTTTGGCTTTTTTTTTGCGCATAGCAAAGTTTCTAAACAAAGTGAGGGTGAGCCAAGTGAATAAAAAGTTTGAAATGATAGTGGAAAGAATTTCCACACAAACGCAATTCGTGGAAAACATCGTGATAAAACCGTGGATTAAATCGCAGGAAACTAGCTGTAGATAAATAAACACCTTGTTAGTGGAATAGGAACCGTTTATTCTGTTACTACACAGGTCCAGTAGTGATTCCACTTAACGCAAATCATTAGTTAAGTAGAAGCAAACTTCTATTGGTATGGGTCGCATTTATTTGATTTGGTTAAATGTTAGCAGTCTGGTATGGAAAATAGTCGTGCGATTACGTATATGAAAGCGAGTGAGGCGCGTCCATCGTATGTGTAAATACTTAAGTCGCATTGCCGCAACTAATGTTTTGCTCTCAAGAGATCGTCTTCAATCTATATACGGCTATCTACAATAACTACTAGGTTATTGTCTTTATTCCGGGATATTAGTTTTAATGTGAACCAGTAGATGGCACTGGGGGTCGATTACGTCGCACAAGTGTTTCACTTTTTCGGTTAACCATTAGCCTTGTGGTTTTCTATCAAAATAATATTTATAAATAGTATGAGTAAGCTTAAGTTTGACCATAATTAGGTACACCTGATGGAAAGCATCGGTGAGATTTGGGGAGTTACGCATTGCCTAGAAGATCCTTATACACTTTTGCTTTAATGTCAAAAGGCCCAGGCACTAGATACAATTAGAAAATTAATTGTTTTTGCCTTTTAAAAGGCTTTTGGGTCTTGAGACTAAATATGAGAGTTAAATATAAAGATTATAATGATCAGGGATTAGTCTTTGCGTGGGTGACCATAAAGCATGAAAAAGTTGTACAAGCAGAGCTCGTCAGGAACTTATTAATTTCCGAAAACATTATAATCAAAATCTAATTGGTACCTACATACCAGAACATCGTCTCAAAAGATATTACGGGCAATAAAACGGCTCTCATTTTACGACCTCAATAAAATATCCGATGTTTCAACTCTCCCGGATTCTAGGATCAAAATGTAGGCCTTAATTCTAGAGAGTACTTGAAGCAGATTATCCAGCACTATAGTAGCTCAGGCCGTCAGGTATTTCATGGGACCGTAAACACGTAATAGGGCAAGACGTGTGCAGATTGTGGCAAACGATATTACGACGGTGCGGTTACAGTTTGGTGAGCCACAGCTTAGGGCGCAAGTTAATGGTATAAGATATGAACAAAGTCTAACTATAAGTAGTTACACAAATGACAAACAACTTTTTAGTGACTAAATTGATTGGCAATTTAATACTTTCTTCAACAAGGATTTTTACATAAAATATTTTCGGGTCTAATAGTAATATTGTCATTTGATTATCATCTAATTATTGTAACCCGAACGATGAGTATTAATACAAAAGCTTCAGGCTTGTCCCATTTGAAATAATGCTCAAAATAACTTGGCAAAAATAAACAGTCAGGGAATAATTTCAGCACCACTATGTTCTGCTTTTATCGGATCTAGATACATACCTAATTATATTGTTATAGTATCAGCCCATACTGTCTCACAGCAGAGCAAAGGCATTTATCATAGAAATCAAGTCATCACTACTGTGATAGGACTAAGCCTAATCACGACGCATGCCTTATGCGAACTGGTGATCACAAAACCGTATGTTCTAAAAATGTGACACACCTTTAGATCATCGGGGTGTTTAGATACTTATTTGTTGATTAGTTTCAAAGCGAAAATGAGCCAAAATATTTGTTCACGAACAAAACCTCCCATCGGTAATCCTAGCTGCCTCTCTCGCTGTCGTAGAGTTTATATGAATCCAACATTCAGCATGTTTGACCATTAATTTATATCACTAACTGCAAACTAGATTAGGTTTCACGTTTGAGTTCGATTGGAATTTGGAAATAACTAAATAGCCACATTGAAATTGTGTTTTCGGGGAATCAACTTTGCTCGTATATCGTATCATGAAAGCGTTAGATAGGTATTTTATAATAATATTACTCTTGAAAAAATAAATACACAACTTTATGTTTACTATTTATGTTTTTTCCCAGGGCTGGCTAGACCATCTGTATACCAAACAGTCAAATCCGTTCAGCAGTTTTGGCGTGAAATAGTAACAAACAGACAGACGGACAGACAGGCAGGGCTACTTTTGTATTTTTACAATATTAGTAAGGATAGGATAATATCCTCTGATTTGAGAGATGATTGTGAAATTTTAACGCAAAAATATGTAATTATTTATCTCTTATGAAATTAGCCATTTTAATGAGCTCGTTATTTGCAGCTCCCACTTGACTAGATTATTGTCTTTCACTGCATGGCGCCTGGCCTATGAATTATAGCAGCAACTATGTAAAATAATTAACCAAGAAGTTCTACAATGCACCGAGTTCAACGTTTATGTTATTATTTAGGCGGAATGGATTTTCAACTCTATTCTAATTAATTTAAGATTAAAATCGATATGGTACTTGCTGTTAAAGGTGTCACTAAAACAAATAATTGTGTCACGATGTGCATAAAGATGTCATTAAATCGTCGCCCCCAACCAATAAGACTTTGTGCTGTTATGTCAAATTTAACATTTTAACAGTCTACAATATACCTAACTTACGTAAGCATTTTTTTCCCAGATTTTCCTATTGATATAAATTTATCAAGACACAATTATTATTTATAGGTATTGTTTATTATTATTAGTAACTAGTATTTAATAAAATTATTTTAAAGTAAACGGTCAATTACGTTTTGATATATCGTTACTTTATACCAACCCTGTTAGTTGAAAAGATATTAGACAGTAAGAACCTCTCTGGTTGTGTTTTCTAATGAAACTTATTTAACGTTGTCCAGACAGCAGAAACAATGGAAAATCAATTATTTTATGCCTTTTAAAATGCTTATGGGCCTTACAACGATATTGGTAAGCAATACGTAAATTTTCTGGTTATATGTTTGTACATTTCATTTTTCCAGACATTTGTCTAGTTCGTCACTTTCATCCAGCTCACTTCAGCCAGCCTTCGAATGTCGTCATCCCATCTTGTAGCAAGGCGTCCAACACTACGTGACCAGCCCACTGCCACTTCGGTGGGAGCGGTGGCGTGCATTGGGGGAGACCTATGTCCAGCAGTGGACGAGCGTGGGTTGCTAATGATGATGATGAGTCTAACTAGACTCGAACTCGTAAGTTGTGAATTTTGTGCAATAAATTATACCTATATCTGGCTATTATGTCAGCTATACAGGGTTTAAAAAAGTACTTACAAATTACAACAAATCATCACTCAATAATAAAGCATAATCGCAACACATACTAGTTGCTACATAAATGTTAACTACACCACAATCAACAAGCTAGAACCTAGAGAGCAAACGCCTAATTACAAATTACGTAGGTGTATACATTCTAAGTGCCACTACTACCTACGATCAGACAAATCGTAGTCATTTGTTAACTATCGCAACCGAACCGATCGCCGTCGTAAAGCTACCTACCGCGGCGCACAAAGAACATTTCGTTGAATTACCACTTTAATTACTATTTGTATTTAATAAACATGGAACTTTATCGAATTCTTAGCTACAGTTGAGATAAGATCAGTGAAGTCTTATAAGACTTGTTAATGCCAATGTGCGTTTATCACATAATGTGAACTAATAATTATAGTAAAAAGGCGACTGTGTCCCCTTACTTACTTTCAATTATATTGACAAAAGAAAGTAAATTACTTATTATTGCACTATATTTTTAACTTACATACTTTAAGTTGAACAGTAAGGTTATGTATAAGAGTATTGTGTAGGATTTTTTTACGGAAAAAAGGTAACCCGCAGTTATTGAGGGCTATATCAAAAAGTTACTGTTTGTTTGATACTTTACTTTTGTTCCAGTTAGCAAGACGTGATTCATTTCGGGAAACACTTTTCAAAAGAAGATAATAAATCACAAGCCAAGAAGCTAATTTTTCATTTCACAAATGGGAAATCCTTTGCGATTTTTAGTTGAAAGGAACATTCGATCGTAAATGTCTTTGTTAGCTGAAATATCGATTGAAAGTTAATTTAGTAAATAAAGCATTGAAAATCAATAACTAAAAAAATTCATCTTGTTCAGCATCTCAATCGTATTAAGACTTTAAAAGTTAAAAGTCTTTAAAGAGATGCTTTACTTCGTCATATTTTTACTGTGTTGAACTTTATAAAGTGAACGACTATAAAATATTTCTAATTGTTACTGATTCGGAGCTTGGCATGAAAATCAATTTATTAGTACTAATGGTTGGTCGAGTCACGGTCTATAAAATAAATTAATAGAAACTTTTACTCTACAGAAACGGTAAAACTTTACTACTGGCTTTTCTTCGGGAGATTGATCGTTGCTTTTATGAACTTGTTTGAAAACAGATATAGGAAAATAGTACTTGCCTTACACTTTCATAGCACATTTTGCAATTTAGTTCAAATTAGTATAATGTGACAGTACTTTATAACCAAGATATCAAAAGAAAACCTGAATACAGGTTTTTCATGTGTAAGCATGCATTTTAATTTAGAATCAGGTGTGATAGAGATCAAATGTATCTATTTCTGTTTATCTTACTCTAAAAAAAGTTTAACGTACCCAGACAAAAAAATATCAATTTTTTAAATGTATATCGAGAAAAGGGACGTACGGCCTTTTTTTCTAGGCTTGGCAGTCACAGAGGATATTACGTATAATAAATTATATCATCTGTGGTATTGCTGCGCCCTTAGATAATTTTGTATGTCTATCTAAAGCTCTATTTTGGAAAAATAACGACTTTATTTTTTAAATTTGTAAAAAGGCCATCGCTACGATCCTTGAGATTTGCGCTGGATAATTCAAGAGAAGAATTTATCAACGCAAATCTCACGGTTAATTTCGTAATCTACCCCAAAAGGCCTTACAATTACAGTACAACTTAATACGGGATTCGGGTATCGCAACGGGCACACGAACTTTAGCTGTCAACCGCAAAATGTTTCGAGCGCTCCTTATCTCACACTCCCTGGAAGTGGCAGGCCACATTATCTCGGAATAGCGAGTGCCTTAACCGCGTCAGTAGCGGACTTAATCACCCAGATAAACTATATCGTGATATTAAAAGATCGCCGAGAGTTTCAGTTGTCTAGACTTCTTGATGTAACATTAATCTTAATACATTGAATTGAAAAAGTCTCCTAAAAGGCTGCTAGCAGATTTAACTGTGGGAGAGCCTTGCTTCGGCATGAATGGGCCAGCTCGACCGGAGTGATACCACTGCCTCACGGAAAACTGGCGTGAAGCAGCTCCTGTGCTGTGTTTCGCCGAGTGAGTGAGGGTACCGGAGGCCACTTGTTGCATATGTCATGGGCGGCGGCAATTGCTTACCATCAGGCGATCCGCCTGCTCGTCTGCTACCTATCACATAAAAAAAAAGATGTTAATAATATATTGCCACCAACTTGACCCAAGCACTACACTACTTGCTTTTGCGACATTCAGAGAACATATTTTTAAAAGCAAGCTAGCGCTTATCAATTAAATACATATTTGTGTGTGGCAGACTAGACGGATCACCTTATGGTAAGCAATTGCCACCTACTCGTACCTTCTTTAAATACATTAAAAATCAATTTCAAAAAGTAGAATCGAGCCGTGTAGTATTTTAGGCTATTCATAAGCTTTGTTGTTATGCTCCACGTTAAGTTATAATAGTATAGAAAATACTGTGTGAGGGACCTAAGTGTGGCTGCTTTATTAGACGCGCCTTTACCTCGCGCATATTCTCTGGAAGTGGCAGCCCAAATTATCTCAAAACAGCGAGTACCTAAATTGAATCAGGAGCAGATTTAATCGATTTGCTATTATAGAGTTTAGGTACCTACCGTTTAAAGGAAATTCAAAACAGTTTCCATATAGAACACTATGTGTTTTAAAAAATATAGATAAGTAATTATAAAACACGTTTTTCAACTTTGGATTTTGTATTTATAAGGTTTAATTTTGATTTTGTATTATTGTATTGTGTTATTTTGGTTTCAAATAAACACTCCTTCTTTCTTTCAAAAAGTCGATCTATAGTAATAATTACAGATTTCATTTCTCACAAAATACTCACCCTAAATAATGGCAATATTTCACGTTGCGTGGTAGTGGCGGCCGATTCTAAAGCACTCGACGTAAAAATGAACTCGACATGACGTGGGAAATTAATGACAAATGTCGCAATTATTAATTCTGAAGGTATTAAGAGCGTTCTCGGCTAGTGCGGAATGTCATGTTTCGGTTTTGATTTGCAAAATTTCACTCACACATAAGCATGTGTTACTGTTTGCATAGAGTTGCCGCGTACGTTTTCTTTATAGTTAGACTGACAAATTTTGATCCTTTCGCTTTATAGCAAAGTAAATTACTGTATTGTTGTAAAATTAAATTGCAAGTTAAATAAAATAAAATAAATCCAACGTTGATTTATTGTTATTCTTTTGATTTTTTGATTTAAGAAAAATAAAAAAATAGGTATATCATTTAGATACCTACCTACCTTTTTTACTCAGGACAGGTAAGCAATTAAATACTTAAAGATATCATGTTTTGTTTAATAAATCATTTAATAAAAAAGAACATTATACATTATAAAACAGTTGTATTTATACATTATAAAACAGTTGCAAACCCTCAATTTGATCCCTTTCTGGGATCAATTCTTTAAGAAACAGCCCCAGAGGAAATGGACGTGGCAGAGCCCAGATACTATGACTAAAAATGAGATCGACTTCATAATATATATCGGACATTAAGCGAATATTCAGAGATGTCTCAGTGATCAATAGGTTTAAAACCGGAAGTGATCACCGACTTCTCAGAGGCACTTTGAATATCAATTTTAAGCTTGAACGTTCTCGGTTGATGAAGTCCACGCTCCGGCCAAATCTGCTCCAATCACTCGCTGGTTCCGATGCCTTCCAACTGAAATTGGAAAATCGATTCACTGCCTTGGAAACCACAATTGACGTATATATCGACGAAGAATTCGACCAAGTGGTGGAAATCCTTCGGGACGAGGGCACAAAGTTCTGTGAGTAGCAAGCGGTCTATACTCTGGATTTAATGGACAAGAGGCGGAAAGATCCATCAGTCACTTCGGCAGAACAACGGGCTCTAAATAAGTCCATCTCCAAGCTGTTAAGACGTGACCTCCGAAGCTCCAATTCACTCTCAATACAGAGAGCAATTGAGCAGAACCAGGGGGGTCCAAAGTCTTCGTACAACAGCTTGACAGGAGCCACCTGTCGAAGTTAACCAAAACAAATCGAGGAGTCGTCACATCAAAGCCAGAAACTTTTTCAGAAGTTTACACCTTCTATAGCCAGTTATACGCGTCGCACTCACCCCACCCTACGCCGGATGAGAAGGATTCAAGAGCCACATTAACCCGCCATGCGACGGAGGATCTACCCGACATCAGCTTGGAGGAGATCGAGGCAGCTCTTGGACAACTTAAAAATGGAAAAGCCCCGGGAAAAGACGGAGTCACACCGAGCTTCTGAAAGTTGCCGGCAAGCCGGTGTTGAAGGAACTTTGACGTATATTTAACTCGGTTATTTTCTTCGGGAGAACTCCTAGGGCGTGGCCGCGGAGCTTGTTCGTATTGTTCTTCAAGAAAGGCGACAAAACCTTACTGAAGAACTATCGACCAAAGTCACGTCTATAAGTTGTTCTCAAGAGTCATTTCGAATCGCCTTACACGAAGACTTGACGAAGCTCAACCTGCAGAGCAAGCCGGGTTCCGACGGTTTTAGCACCATAGACCATATTCACACAGTGAGACAGGTTATACAGAAGACCAAAGAATATAACCAGCCCCTGTGCATGGCATTTGTGGACTATGAAAAAGCTTTTAACTCCGTCGAGACCTGGTCTGTTCTCGAGGCCTTGCAGAGGTGCCAAGTCGATTGGCGATATCGACTTGGCACGAGGTGTTGAGGTGTCTGTATAACGTCGCTAATATGTCCGTAGTAATCCAAAATGGCCAAACCGAGCCTGTCCTGCTACGACGTGGTGTGAGACAAAGAGATGTTATATCTTCGAAACTCGTCTCCGCTGCGCTGCAGGACTTGTTCAAAACGCTAAACTGGAAAGAGCGCGGAATCAATATTAATGGCGGGTACATGTCACACCTACGATTCGCAGACGACATCGTCATCTTGACGGAAACCTTACATGGCCTACAGGCGAGCAGCCTGGCTGAATCTTCCAATCACTTCGATCTTCGGATGAACTTGGATAAAACCAAGGTCATTTTCAACGAGCTCGTTGATCCGGGACCGGTCGCTGTTAATGGAGTACCTCTCGAAATTGTCCAGGAATATGTCTATCTAAGATAAACGCTCCAATTAGGCAGAAACAACTTCGAGAGAGAAGCCAATAGAAGAATTCAGCTAGGCTGGGCAGCATTTGGTAGGCTTCGTCAAGTCTTCTCGTCACCCATCCCTCAAAGTCTTAAGTCGAAAGTCTTCGACCAGTGCGTCCTCGCGGTCATGACTTACGGTGCCGAGACGTGGACGTGGCTGGACTAATCCACCCGGTTCAAAGTCGCTCAAAAAGCTATGGAAAGGGCTATGCTCGGAGTATCTCTGAAGAACCGCATCAGAAATGATGTAATCCGACAGAGAACCTGAGTCACCGACATAGCCCACCGAATTAGCAAACTGAAGCGGCAGTGGGTTGGTCACATTAGCCGCAGAACTGACAACCGTTGGAGCCGTAAAGTCCTTGAGTGGAGACCGCGACTCGGTTAAGTGTTGGACGCCCTGCGACAAGATGGGATGATGACATTCGAAGGCTGGCTGGTGTGGGCTGGATGAGAGTGGCTGAAAATCGGGAGCAGTGGCGTGCATTAGAGGAGACCTATGTCCAGCATGTTGGAATACATCAAAAATAACTCAAACTCGTCCCATGCTAATCTGCACTTAATTGCATAGTAATAGAGTTCCTCTTGTTGCACTTGTTAATAAGGTTCATTTTACGAATACATATTTCGACCTTGAATCCTGAGGGATCACTCTGTTAGTAAGTCTTGAGATGTTAGTAAGTCTTGAGATGCCAGCGAGTCTTGTCGACTCGGCCGGTTCGTCTTGTGGAGTCTGTTGACTCAGATAGTTAGTCTTGCTCTGTCTGTGAGTCTTGTTACTCTGCTAACTGTACATTTGTAAACATGCGTACTCTCCTATAAAACGATTTAATAAAGATATCGTTTAGTACCAACAAATAAGTTTGTCATTGACTCCCAAAACCCAATACAGCAGTGGACGAGTGTGGGTTGCTGATGATGATGATGATGAAATTCTACTTTAAAATCATAGTCATGTTTCTGTAGTTTGCGATTCAACTATTTCCAATTCTTCGGTGGTATTCTCATGTATTTGACCTTCTCTTTTCTGCCTTTAGCAATAAACGTAATGAAATCATCGTAAAAGAAAAATGTGAATAGATTATGACCAGCTATGTCATTAAAAGTGGATTCGCGGTAACTTACGTTTTAGCTTCATTAGCTTTGGCCAAATTAAGTACCATAACTTTTCCTTTTCTTCCCCGAATAGCGCCTTTTATATCACATTTTATATTATTATGTAAAATGTAAAGAATATAATATATTAATCTATGGAAGTTACTAGAATTGCATTTCTTTACCTTCGTACTCACCAAAATTTTGTTTGGTTAAAACAAATTAATATTCTTAAAACAAAAAGTATCAATCCGTCTCAGTCGCGTCAAAAAATCTCCAATTTCAAATAAAATTTTACGTAGCACGCGGTGACCGGGAGCGACATAGGTCCTACCTCGGAAAGGCCTCGGCCGGCACTGAGCGCTGGTGCGATTCTGCGCCGATTATATAGTAGTACTAAATGATTCATAATAAAATAAAAAAACAAGTTATTAAAGTTAAAAAAATACCACGTTTTAAAGCGTAAATTTCTTCATTTATTAGGTTTAAAAAAAATCAAGAATACCTTTTATTTCATCCTAAACTAATACGTGTAATAACTCGAAAAATTACTAACAATGATACTTTTGAGTACACTTTTCTTGTATGAAAACTTACAGTAATCACTATTGTTTTGTAGCCATGCCCTAATATATGTTATTGTTCTTTTAATAGAAATATTGTCATAAGTTTGTCGTTTATAGTTTTACTATTATCGAGCATTTGCGTAGACCTTCGACCACAAGTTTCAAAAAGGGATTGTA
The DNA here is from genome assembly GCA_014851415.1 of Cnaphalocrocis medinalis. NCBI lineage: Eukaryota > Metazoa > Arthropoda > Insecta > Lepidoptera > Crambidae > Cnaphalocrocis > Cnaphalocrocis medinalis. Next base: position 8,156,432 of record CM026275.1, on the reverse strand, counting down.
TTAAAACTGTTCTAACGAGAAAACTAAATGATCATTTGAAAATATTTTGTAATTATGCATTAGATTATGAAATCTGCAATAATTTGACATCAATATCTTATTTACAAACTGTATAGATTATCATTTTATTCTCCATCGGAAATCAATGATTTTGACTTAAGTGTGGCTCTTACGGATGAACGCTCTTAATGGTAGATTGAAGGAAAAAGTGTGATTAAAATTTAGTTACCTAAATGTTTAGTAGAATCCAATTCGGTTCTAACCATGAGTTCTAAGCACTAAGCTTCATCGCTATTTTGAATTTTCAAAACTGACAGTAGGCAATATAATAGGTATGAATTTTTAAGCAAAGCGCATATGATTGGCATGGATTTTATTTCACTACGAAAATGTTAAAAACAGCAACGTTTTACTGACTTATATTTTACCAATTTGGCTGTCGAATGGCTAAGAACCGACCACATTAACGTCTGAGCTTGGCGCCAGTGGTCACTGCGTGGGCGAACTCGTGCGCAAGAGTCGAATAGCAATGATTAACTGTACATTGCAAGGCTTAAAACTTTATAATTATTGCGTACACTCCGTCGATTTATGATTACTCGCTAAATTCATGACTTCGCTTAAATATCGTAACATGCAATATTGAAAGAGAAATGCTATTATGTTGCTTATTCTGAACCATGTCTTGTTGATAGGCTCTAAAATCTTCAAAATCAAAAGATTATTTCATAATGTTTCTGAGGTATGAAAAATTCAAATACTTAACAGTTTAGAACCTCGTATGTAATATATTCGGACAAATTATCGGGAATAACTAACGTCAATTTAAAACTATGGTTACATTTTTTTAAGACATGTTTTAATATTACCTTTTAAAATATAACTTGTTTCAAAAAGTGTACCGACACTTATCTGTAATAGTTCGATAAACAAAGTGCAACAAATAAATAGATCGATAAGACACAGGACTATATCGTTCGTATTCATGCAATCTGGATGAGAGCCGTAGTAAATTGCAAAAAGGCGATCTCGGCTTTTGAGAAAGCGATTTCTTGAAAATGCTCAACAATACAATACGTTCGTGGAGCATTGTGTTGAGATCAGCGCGATCTTTTATGGGATCTTATGTAGGAATCTATTTACTTCAACCTATTTTTATTTTGTATTCAAATTTTGGATGGTTAGGCCGTGTGTGCAAAATTGAGGATTCGTTCCGGTTGGTTGGTAACAAAAGAATGTGCACTCGAAGCCAGTAGAAAGTGGACCCACAACACGATAATGTAATATGTCCTAAATAGTAAATAATGCGAGATTTGACCCTATTGTTGGAATAAATTGGTTATAGTCAAACTGTGTCAAAGAGTTGGTGCGGGTGGACACAAATAGGTGTAAGTATGTACTTAAAAACATAATGAAGAAAAAAAAAACAAACGAGAAAGTCACGTTAAAAAAGCAATTACGCATAACAAAGTAAGCTCTTGAATTTTTCCAATGAAAAATAAAAAAGTTATTATGATTTCTTGTATTTTGCGATGCTTTATTATGATTAATAGTTTCTTACTACAAAGTCTACGAACTCTTTAGTACTTTTCATGGAATGGATCTTGTTGTTATAGTAAGTAAGAGTGAATTGATCGTTGAGATACTAATCTATCTTTATTCAAATTTAAACTTATTAAAAGCGTAGGTACTAGCTTTTGATTGCTACTTTAATAAATCAAAGCAAAATAAAAATATCGAATTCTGTTCGACATTTTAATTAAACAGTTACTTTACGATTGCGTTATAAAACTGAATTCATACTTTTACTTTTTATTCGAATGTTATTGCATTCAATAAACACATTAAATTATGAGTTGTAAATATTGGAAAAATATAAAAGTGTAGGTATGCATTACTATAATTTGACTTCACATGTGCAAAAGCAATTTCTTACTCTTTGTGGACTGTGGTCTGTAGCTATAAAATTGAGATGACTATGGTAGTATACTTGTAACATAATATTATTAAAGTACAGTGAATACAGTTGAGCAAAATATATTTTCCAACTATAATAGCACTGCTACAACGAGAATTATGCCTTGATTTCAAAAATATTATCAAGTGTAAGACACTGTGTATTCATGTGACCTAACACTGGATTACGTCCATAAGAACCAAACTTAATCAAATAATGTTAGGTTAATCATCTCTCCGTTCTTGCTTTCAGTGCAAAAACCAAGTAACCATTTTCCTTAAAGTTTTAAAAACTAGGTCAACATAGTAGTAATTGGATATTTTTTAAATCGTTTTGGAACAGAGTTTCTTTAAAAATAAGAAGACAATTTCTGTGATAATATGGTGACACAAGCTGAAAAACCATTTTCTATGCATTCATTAACTGAACGATTTAATTTAAAATGATATTTTCGCAATAACGATAGCCTTAGTATAATGAAAGTCAAGTATTAGTTACATACAGAGTTTATAATCGGATCTAAATCAATCAATGCTTTTTATTTAATTTTATTATTGATTGTGTAATTATGAAGTAGACAAGCTACATTCTGTTGGTCAACTTCGAAACGACTCTTATGGAATGATAAAACTTCAAAATAAAAATCAACCTTAACAAGGGAAAGCAGGTCTACAGTATGATTATAATTCTCTTGAAACAGACATCTATTGAGTAATAAGTTTCTTTTAAAGAATATTTTCATGTTTCCATATAAACCATTGTTGAATGGTAAACTTAAGGCCATTCCACTGGTTTCGTTATTTTTCCATGAAAACAAAATCGTTCACGACTTACAAAAGTTGTTTGTCAAAATTGAAATGTTCACGTTGTTTTCATGCGAAAGTCTTATCTTGGTACGGTCTTGCCTGATTGCATTGTGGTGTAGTAATGACTTAATACAAAGCTTTCACGGGAATTGTACGCCATTAAGGGGTACATGTCTTGGTCTAATGACCATTAGGCGTCATCAACTCGAATTTTAATTCCAACGGCTCCCTACTGTGCGGTTGGTTTTTGTCTCTAATGGTGCTGGATTTCTATGTGTTTGTGTTGAACTTGCAGAAAGTTTTTGAGAAATCAGGTTATAACTAGAACAAGTGTATCAAATATCACATTAATCTGATGATAGGAAATACTATTTTATTATACAAATTAAAAGTAGACAACAGATTGAGGTTAAAGCAATGTTTATTGCTTTAACCTTAAAGTATAGGAGTAAAACAGTTGCCATTTCCCTTGGGGCCCAAGGTTTGGGCACCTGAAACATCAGTGGTGTCACAATTGAGCAGCCAAATTTAAAACCTACCTTCCCCTGCCTTGAGCCTCCTGCCTTGAGTACCTACCCTCACTTACCTACTCTTCGAAACAGGGCTGGTGCTTGTTCTGGTGGTGGTCTGTGAGGCCGTGGTATCATTCCAGTCCATTAATACCAATCGTGCCTCTCCCAGGCTTGTTGTATAATTTTGAACTTTGACTCTGAATAAAAATAAGTTTTTATAATGCGAATGGTTTGTTGTGAAGGTGATATCGAACTCATGACCTTCGCCTATACGCCATCGGACTTGTCTGAACTCCATAAGTGAATCGATTACACGTTTAATAGAAGGATAAAACTCTTTGGTATAAATTAAACATTAGTGTTTGCCAGGAACAAATGTTCGCAATTTCTTAATAGCTCCAATAAAGTTTATTTTATGTTAGAGGGACGTAAACGAGCAAACGAGCATTTTATTCTTGACTGTAAATAGGTGAAGTGAAATATTAATTGAACTTAGTACTCTAATCAAAACGTAATTTGCTTTTTGTGACCCAACATTTTGTCAGCCACAATCAACATGTTTTCTGTGTGAAATTTATCAAATGCTTATATTTACTACTTAGCTGTTACCTGCGACTTCATCCTCGTGGAATAATATCTTTGGGTACCATTTTTGATTATTTGATAAGTTTCAACCCCGCTTTTCACCCCTCCCCCTTTTCGCAATAAAAAGTAGCCTATGTTCTTTCTCAGGGTCTGGTCCATTTGTTTACCAAATTTCAATCAAATTCGTTCAGTAGTTTTGGCGTGAAAGAGTAACAGACAGCAGACAGAAAGAGTTACTTTCGCATTTATAATACTAGTTAGGATCAAAATCACATTACACTACGACCGAAATTTGTGTTAATCAATGGTTAACAAATATTACTTAATAAACCAGAGAGGCATTCATTAACTTCTATTTATAATAAAACTGGAATTTGCGGGTTAAAATACCGGGAAAGTAAGCAGTGAATGAGGCGATGTAACATAATACTTATATGTAAATATAGCTGTCCCTCGGTCTGCTGCCCTTTACTCGGCCAAGCGTATAATTTTATATCAAAATATCAACCCTAGTCGACTGGAAGATGAAGATGGATTATGTGTTGTGCGAAGTTACTTCAGCTTTCATTCCAACTACTTTATTTAATGTTTGATATTTTATTGTTCAAGTAGAAGTAAATTTTATTTCAATAATGAAATCGCTTAGCAAATAAAATGTTACAAGTAACACAACTTTGCAAAATTACAAATCCATTACTTTCTCTGACGTTTATTATACGTACGAGCAACCTATATGTTTACACTCAACATGCCATTTCAAGTGTACCCTATTGAAAATCAATTTAATCGTTAAAGTTATAAATTACACTATTAATATGAGCCTAAACTGTATTTGAACGTCTCTAACTTAATTAAGACAGTCAGTTTACCTTATCCAAGTATTGCACCGTCAAAATGTTCGAAGTTTCGAGAAGTTATCTCTAAAGTTCCGCAATCTACCTCGTAGGTCGGGCCAATCTCTCTGCAAATGGCTCTCTAAGTAGCCTAAAGCAGTCTCGGTCCCACTACAACTCGGCCAATGTTGTTATGAAAATCCCTTCTGCATAATGAGAAATAACGGGTTGCAAGGACTCGGATCTGACCACTCCGTCGGATCTGGAGTCAGCTGAAAGCAATTCCGTTTTTATGTTGCGCCAACACCGGCGTTTCAATTGTAACATTCGAAATGAAACATTACAAGCAAATGCTGCCCAAACAGAAAGTTTAAAATGCAATCTTTGCGGAAACGAAAGATTAATGGCGGAAACGTTTAAACGGTCGTCGGTGACAGTGCCAAAAATGCTCGGTGCGCGCCGTGTGTTACTGGTAGTGCTAACAAAAACGTCTCTGCGGGAGAATTCTCCGTTCCCTTCATTAACGGGTTGGGAATTAGGGGCGTTAGTCGGAGCGCACTCGCAGGGTAGCCACATGCAAGTCATTATGCGGACGATCATTGAATTAATTACGCGGATGTTACGGGGCGGAAGCGGCGCTCCGTCATCGCGGCGACGAGCGCGCTCCTCCTCCTGCGCTAATCGCATTCTAGATGCATCTTTAAATTACGACGTCTAACAGCCTATGCAATTATTATTTATTGAAAAATTACTACTGTTGAAAAGTACAACTATCTTGTCGCCTGTTCTTATATAACTTCTATCCCAGCAAGAACGTAAATTTGAAATAAGAGCTAAGTTAACATTTTTCATACACCATATTTTGTCAAGTTCATTGTCAAAAGAAGTGATAACTAAATGGGTGCCAAGTACAAGTGAGATCTATTTGGCAAATTTTCATTTACAAATTATTTGAATGCATTTCAATGTCACTTTGTGTGAAAATTCGTTAAATATGTCTTGTTGAATCTCATCACATAGGTATTCCGAATTTCACACAGTTTAAGTTAATGTAAATTTATTTTTGAGTTTCGATGAAGAGATCAAAATTCGCTCTACATGCTTCGTGTACAATTTTATTTCTTTGAACTATGTATTGACAAGCTTCCGCGTGTTTAAATTTCCTAATCAATAATTTCTTGGTCAAATTGAAAATACTTATTTTTTAACATAGGCACATAAATAGGTGCTAAAATACGTTTATATGAGTATTTTTAGAAGTTTATAGAATAGAAATCAATAGGTACTAAAAAAGATAAAAAAGACTACTTAAGTCACCAAATCATTGAAATCAACATCTATAGCTGTAATAGGATTAAAAGATTAACTGTTTGGGGTCCAAACAGTTAAACTTTGGACTCAAACCTATTTAGGAAGAGCTCGGAGCCACTTAAGACATTATTACCTAACAGCACTCAAATCATTAAACCAGTCCGATGCAACTTCACAACTCATACTTTACTCTCACAGTCCAATAAAAGTTTTATTGAACGTTCACTAGTGTTCAGTATAAAAGCAACTCGATAAAAGTACTCGCTCAAATGCATCACCATAACGATAAGCGCTGGGTTTAAACTAAAAATATGCAGTGTCTAATCTAAATGTGATTGCGAAGCGGCGACACGCGACTTTAAAATAAAACAAAAACGTGTCTGCAAGAAGAAGGCGGTGAAATTGCGAATTGATTGTCGTGATCCGAGTTTGCATGTCTGAGTATAGATAAGAGGGTTGTAACATTCCCCCGCTGAACACGACTTGGCCGGGCTGTGTTGGATGGATCGGCACAGTGCTGCCTCTCACCGGCGATGTCAGTGTTGTCTACTTGAGAGTCAAGTCTGAGGACGAGTAGCGCAGTGATTTGGTAGTTTGAGTACTTACCAGAAGCAGGAAATCAGCCAGTAAACGCCCTCTGCTGGACATATTATTCCTTCAACAAATGTTCTCCACACAGATCTGTTCTGTGCTGCCCTTATCCAAGGAATTCACCAAATCTTGCGTGAGTAACGTTCGGGATTTCCCTTTGTTTCCACTGTTTACCCTCTGCTCTTGCCCGGTGGTGAACCGTGACATAAAAGGTTTTAAAAATATTCGTGCCAAAATAATATCAAGAAGCGGTTGAAAATGGGAATAAAGTGAATTTGTATTGAAGTACTCTCTTGGTATATTAGTATTATGTGAAGATAGGCTCGTAAAATTTTTGTAAATAAAGAAAAACGGCGGTCGAAAATAATCTCACAAAGAAGACAAGGTAAGTGGGTAACAAACACAAGATCGTGATGTATAGTGGTCTTGCGCCCGGCCTACTTTCAGCAGTACAAATTCAGTAACAATTGATTTTTCCAATGTAACGCAAGAATTATCTATCCCATCGCAAGAACTTTTACAGAAAATCGTAAATCAAACATAGATACCTACTACTTTTGGCAATGAATAGAATTGATCGACAATAAATGTGATTTTTTATCTTTATGGTCTACCCGTATTTCCGTCTTTAACTTTCGTCCCAAATAGCAGTCCTCGTTGACAACACTATCGACAAGTTTGGCGAGAAAGCTCGGGCTAGCAAGCTCGGCGGGCTCGGCGGACTCGGCGTTGGCGAATCGAATTAGGTCGGGTGCGCGATGGTATCTCGCCCGTTGCACCGACGCCGTCCGCCCTCCGATAACAGAATGTCTGAACACCAGATAGGGCGTTCATTTGATTACTGCCCTCAACTGATGACGTCTCCGTTAATGGTGGGCGGAAATGTTTTTCCGTACCGTGCCTTATCTAGGTCCTGCGTTAGTTAAATTAGCAACCGCAATTTTGTGTTTCAGTGCGGGTTTATTTATTTAAAAGAGTGCATTTTTAAGCGAGTTTTCGCTGTAAACAGATAATTGGAATGCGTGGTTGCATTAATGAAAACAAAATTTAACGTAACTTGTTAAAATGTTTATGGTTAAGTGAGGTACTTGTAAAATAACAAATATATTTCTTATGATCACTTGAATTGATGGTGAAAAAGTTGTCTAAGAACTACGAAGAATGTCTAAGACTACATTTCAAATGAATAATTTGACCGCCTCTTTTACCACTTTTACGACAAAATTGTGCTTATTTTGTCATACAAGTGATAAAAGAATGCAACAGTGTTCACCATAATACAAATAAAGTGACACTGTACATTAGAGTGCAATGCTTTCGACTATTTAAGGACCCCATAACGACATTTCAAAGTAAAAATTAAAGTATCAGACTATGTTCAGTACATGCCCACTGCAGGGCAAAGGCATCCATCATAGAAATCAAGTCATCCCTACAATGATGGCGTTAGGCTTAATCACGATGAATTGCCTAATCCGGATAAGTGATTTACAAAGTAACCGAAAATTCATGATGTTTTCTACCTATACCCTCGAGGGCATAGTTCGTGTAAGGTAGCGCACAAACGGGTTATTATTAAATATTGGCATATATTATTAGCTTAGGCTATTTCATTCATGCAAATGTGTTCAACCTGTACCTAAAACTCTTATAAGGTGTAATTTTGCAAGTTCCAGGTAGGTGTGCCATGTAAATTTATCCATATTATTATTTTATAATACCCTATTTACACTTCCACGATTACTTGGTCTATGACCATTATGGAACATTAAGGTTCTACCGCATTGGCATAGAAACACGTCCTGTCGTTGGCGATATTTAAAATATACTTATGTAAGAGTAAATTACTATCATTTTACTCGCTTATCTGATATGACCCGCCCTCACTTCGCTTCGAGGACATTACTTCCAAACTGAAACAACAGATGGAGCTGGGCGTCGATTACATCGCGCTAGCGTAGCGTTTCGTATTAGCCCAATATATCTATAAGCCTTGTCGTTGTCTACAGAAGTTATCTTTCAATTAATAGTAGGTATAGAAAATAAGAGTATTTAACAGATGATCCATCTGTCCGTCTGCTACCTATTACATATGAAAAAGGAAATGATTAAATTTAAAATGTATATTATTTATTGCAGCGTTTTTATTTAATCAACGTAAGTATATTATTATTAAATGACAACACCTTCATTCCCCCCAGTTTTCATAAGCTAAGGGGGGCTTTCGTGACTCAATGAATTAGCATCGGCCTCATTAACCCACATAAGCTAGTACTTAGATCACTGTGGCATTAACAATTAAATGAATCGCCCTCTGGGGCGGGGAGGGCCCTGAAGGGTTAAGACAGTATTTTATGTCGCCGAACTCATACCAGAAAACTGTTACACCATAGTAAAAAATAGGCAGTAGAAAGACATTAGAAATATTTCCTCGATAGTACCTTGGCGGGTGTGTAAAGTAAAATTAACCGATAGAGCACAAATATGCATGAGTTAGAAAGAAGCAATACCTAAATGGTTACCTTAGATTTATTTTACCTGGAAAAGTACTGTGTCATCTTACAAAATTAGGATACGTTTTAGCAATCTCGTTGTAACTAATTGGTAAGGTATTCCTCTATACAGTTCTTTGAAATGTAACTTTCGTGGTGGTCCTTAATTGCATTATTTTCTGTGAAAATTGCATCAAAATCTTATAATATACTTAAAAGTTATGTTATTTATGAAAAAAGCGTGACCCATATCTTTTCAGAGACGAGGCGCTTGCCGAATTCGCATTCGATCACAAACCCGAGCTATTTTCGAAAAATTCGAAACATACTTTTTGCTCAACCCGGGAGCCCGAGATCACGGCCCGGTACTAAACCACTAGACCAACGGAGCGATGAGTGATACAGGTCATAAAATTCAATAGAGTTATTACTACTTCTTTCGATTCAGTCAGTTGTTTCGTCTACAAGGGCGGGCTCTGTAAAGGGTTAACAGAGTACTTTATGTCGCCGTACTTTTACTGCAGACCTTGAGTGACTATTAAGTGGACATTCCGGGAGACATGCAAATTAATGTTTCGTACGGCCGTTTTCCTTTTATGGAATTCCCGCCCACTCACACAATAGGTATTAGGGGTTGATTTTTCTTTGCTCGAAGTCGAAAAAAAGTAACTTATTATATTCGCTTGTTATTTCTGCGTCCGACAAATGAAGGCTCTTAACAAAATGACCTTCGTTTGTCATGGGTGGAATAAGCTCTATAAATTATCTTGAACGAAATAATCGATATTTCATGAAATTTCCAGAACACATGTTCATCATCATCATCATATCAGCTCACATCCACCCACTGCTATGTATAGGCCTCTTCTATTACGCCACTCCCTGCCACCTACCAGCCTCATCCATTGTTTCCCCACTACCATTACAATATGGTCAGATCAACGGGCAGGTGGTCTACCCACAAGAAGTCGTCCCAATCTTGGCTACAATTTCGGTAAGCTTTATAGTTCACCTATCATCCTTGCGCCTTGTCAGGAGTCTTGCCCATCTCCACTTTAGCTCACACACTCGCGTGCCAACATCGACTACCCTAGTTCTCCTTCGGATTTCGTCGTTGGGTACGTGGTCTCGTAATGGTAGACCGAACACATGTTACGAAGTTTTAAATAAAATGTGTGAAACGATGCTATATAAATAACCTACATTAGTTACTCCTATTTATCAATGCATTTTATTTCCAACCACTCTATTACATATTGCTAGAACTCCGAACGAGCACATTTCGCCGCCATTACGACGATAAATTACTTGTACAAGCGAAATAATGTTATAATTTAGCGCAGAGTTGGTTATTTGCATGTGAACGAGCGAATGCAAGTATTGTTGTTTCTCAAATGCCGCAAAACACGGGTAAAAAAGTTCATTAATGCAATACATTTACGTGTGTCGTCAGGCAGCACTGATGCGAACCGGCCAGGTTAGGTTGTGCATCATAGGGTTGATACTGTATGGTCATATTTTAGTAATAATGACGAAAATTTTGTGCAATTTAATTTTTTCTGAAGCTAGAGCTTATAGGCTACTTCTGGGTGAGCCCACTCTTTTGTAAGTATGAAGCCAAGGGCAAGCCAATTTTCAGTAAAAATAGACCCTTTTTTGTACTTATTTTGTGTGACAAGTGGCAGACGAGCAGATGGATCCTGATAGTAAGCGATTGCTCCCGCCCATAAATATATAACACCAGTGCAGTTGCAAGTCCGCTGCCGACCTATTAAGCCCCTTCCCTCCCAGATTGGGCCTCCGGTACCCTTATATACTTGGCGAAACAGCGTAGGCGTTGCTTCAAGCCAATCTTCTGTAAGGCCGTGGTATCACCGGTCGAGCTGACTCATTAATGCTAAAGCGTTCCTCTGCCATGGTAAATATAAAGCACCTTAATAGTGTCATCATCATCAGCTTGTTGCAGTCCATTGCTGGACATAAGCTTCTCTTAATATTTGCCACTTTGATAGATTTTTTGCTTCTCGCATCCAGCTCTTGCGCACTCGCTACTCGTCGTCACTCCATCTGGCCTGAGGGCGTCCTACATTACGTTTACCGATACCTTGATAGTGTGCTGGATATGAATCTAAGCGAGCTAGATGCACACGATGCCTTCTAATGCAAAACACAGGGAAAAAATCTTTAATGTAATACATTCAAGTGTGTCGTCAGGCAGCACTAATGCGGGCCGGCTAGGTTCGGTTGTACCTAGGGTTGGTACACTTAAGGTCATATTTTAGCAATAATGGCCAAAAATTATGACCTTTCATATTTGAGCAATTTATGACCAAAAGTTACTCCTTTATACTTTCAATCGTCGTAAAATACCTTGACACTGTGTTGCATATGAATCTAAGTGAGGTAGATGACACGATGACATCTAATGCAAAACATCTAGGAGAAAAAAATCTTTAGTGTAATACATTCAAGTATGCTGTCGATAGTACTGATGCGAACTGGTAAGGCTCGGTAATGTCTAGGGTTGACTCTCAACAGAAGGTTTATAGTATGATTTATGACCTATAAAATAATATTCACTTAGTTAAAGACAAAACGATATGCCACACGATGGGGTAAGTCGATTTTTTTTCGAATTAACTTTTCGCTGTAAAAACGATTTTTTTGGATTATTAGTATACATCTCTCCACCTAACTTTCGTGGCAATCGGTTCAGAAACGGCGAAGAACGAGCCAGGACAGACAGACAGATGGACAGAGATGACGAAACTATAAGGGTTCCTTCTAGCCTAATCAATTTAGCCACTTTGGCCAGTTTAGCAACGTCTACTTAATATTGATGATGATACTAAATTGTCACTGTGAATTAATTAATATCAGCATAGAATTTGTATTTTTCATGTTTCTAGTCCAACAATAGGTAAAGTATCAGGCTATAAATAAACTGTTCTAATGCAGAGCGAAGGCCTCAATCATAAAAATAAAGTCATCGCTACTATGATGGGATTAGGTTTAATCACCACGCTTGCCTAATGCGGATTGGTAATCACAGACCAACAATAAATGAACTTAAAAAACTAACTATAACTTTACACAAAAATACTAAGCCGTCGCAAGTTAGGTACTTGTCACCACTTCCAGCAAAACGTATCTTAAGCTCGTCGCCATATATTTGGGCAGATTCGGCTTGTTGCCAACCCTGTTCCTATCTAGTGTCGCAAGCTTGTTCTTCCGTTGGGGCCGTAAAGTGCACATGTTACGAGTAAGCACCGCCGCACGTACACCTAAACCCATGCTCTTATGCATTGGTAATAGAGGCTATATCAAAATGAATATCCGCCGTCGAAAGGGTTGACGCATAACGTTTATTTTGAATTTGTCATCTAAATATTATGTTGTACTTAGTGTGGCCGTTTCGACGGGTAGATACTGCCGTTGTGGGGTTAAAAACGCTATTGTATGCACGTTCACGTAAAGGACGTATGCATTAGAAATAATGAGGTTGTTTATCATAATGGAAATCTGCCGTCTTCATGGGTTAGACTAACGTAGTTTATGCAATATCGATGATGGTTTTATTTGAACTTTTACTTTGCACTTAAGTCGACATCTTGCAATATGTCCTTTATGAAGGCGCAGTCTGCCAACTAGCGACGTCAATGCAATTTTATTGATTGCAGTGAATGTAAGTAATTTAAACATTAAGAGTAACGTGCACTATAATCTTTGTAGAGGTTCTTTGAGAACAGCATTTGCGCTTAACAATCATAATAACTTATAGCAAAAGAAGCTCAATGTTTGCATATTGCAGTAGTAGTTACAAAATTGGTAGTTAACAGATTGCACTGTCTTAAAATTCGAAGCTTAAGATTTGCAAACTATGTAATGTATGTAGTAGTTATATATTTTTACCTTTTTTTATGAGATAGGGAGGCAACCGAGTAAGCGGGTCACCTGATGGTAACCAATCGCCGCCGCCCATATACATTAGCTTCACCAGGAGTTCAGATGCAGTATTTTAATGCATCTCATTTGTAGGCTGCGAATAAGTGCGAGGTGTCCAAAATAACTAGTTTCTATAGTGAGTTATTCTATGGAGCGAGGAATATCATCGAGAAACACTGTCATGTCTGAAATCGATTCCGATTAGATTCTATACCACGAGTAGAATTGCTAAAAACTGTTATAGAATTCCTTGCAGTTTGTAAATCAAAACATAGACACTTCGAGAAAAATGCGGATTAAATCGATTTTTTTCGAATAACTTTCGCTGTAAAAATCATTTTTTTGGATTATTATTAACATCTCTCCACCAACTTTCGTGGCAATTGGCGGGAGAACGAGCCAGGACAGACAGACAGATGGACAGAGATGACGAAACTATGAGGGTTCCTTGTAGCCTAATCAATTTAGCCACTTTGGCCAGCTTTAGCAACATCTACTTAATATTGATGATGATACTAAATGTCACTGTGAATTAATTAATATCAGTATAGAATTTGTATGTTTGCATGTTTCAAGTCCAACAATAGGTAAGTATCAGGTTATAAATAAACTTTTTTAATGCAGAGCGAAGGCCTCAATCATAAAAATAAAGTCATCGCTACTATGATGGGATTAGGTTTAATCACCACGCTTGCCTAATGCGGAATGGTAATCACACACCAACAATAAATGAACTTAAAAAACTAATTTATAACTTTACACAAAAATACTAAGCCGTCGCAAGTTGGGTACTTGTCACCACTTCCAGCAAAACGTATCTTAAGCTCAGTCGCCATATATTTGGGCAGATTCGGCTTGTTGCCAACCCTGTTCCTATCTAGTGTCGCAAGCTTGTTCTTCCGTTGGGGCCGTAAAGTGCACATGTTACGAGTAAGCACCGCCGCACGTACACCTAAACCCATGCTCTTATGCATTGGTAATAGAGGCTATATCAAAATGAATATCCGCCGTCGAAAGGGTTGACGCATAACGTTTATTTTGAATTTGTCATCTAAATATTATGTTGTACTTAGTGTGGCCGTTTCGACGGGTAGATACTGCCGTTGTGGGGTTAAAAACGCTATTGTATGCACGTTCACGTAAAGGACGTATGCATTAGAAATAATGAGGTTGTTTATCATAATGGAAATCTGCCGTCTTCATGGGTTAGACTAACGTAGTTTATGCAATATCGATGATGGTTTTATTTGAACTTTTACTTTGCACTTAAGTCGACATCTTGCAATATGTCCTTTATGAAGGCGTTTGCGAACTAGCGACGTCAATGCAATTTTATTGATTGCAGGGAATGTAAGTAATTTAAACATTAAGAGTAACGAGCACTATAATCTTTGTAGAGGTTCTTTGAGAACAGCATTTGCGCTTAACAATCATAATAACTTATAGCAAAAGAAGCTCAATGTTTGCATATTGCAGTAGTTACAAAATCGTTAGTTAGCAGACTGCACTGTCTTAAAATTCGAAGCTAACCTAAGATTTGCAAACTATGTAATATATGTAGTTATATATTTTTACCTTTTTTTATGAGATAGGGAGGCAACCGAGTAAGCGGGTCACCTGATGGTAAAAGATCGCCGCCGCCCATATACATTAGCTTCACCAGGAGTTCAGATGCAGTATTTTAATGCATCTCATCATTGTGGATGCGAATAAGTGCGAGGTGTCCAGAATGACTAGTTTTTATAGTGAGTAATTCCATTGGAGCAAGGAATACCATCAGAAACACTGACATGTCTGAAATCGATTCCGATTAGATTCTATACCACGAGTAGAATTGCTAAAAACTGTTATAGAATTCCTTGCAGTTTGTAAATCAAAAACATAGGACACTTCGAGAAAAATGCGGATTAAATCCGCATTTTTTTTCGAAACCGTATTTAATTATTCATTCGAAAATACGAGCGAAAGTCATTCTCTTTGAAAATGACAAGGTAAGAAAACTGAGCATCTACTTCCGTCATCGCAAATCTAAAAGTCAAATTTTAATCTTTAGTAGCAATGCTTTAAAATATGCAAGCCTACTCATGTTTAATTTAGCAAGGAGTTGAGTAAAAATGTTGGCCCCCTAAATGGCATCGGAAATCCAGGGCCCGAGTGATTGCGTCTACACTTTTTTCCATTCCAATTAAGTAGGGACACCCACGCTTCGGAATGAATGGCCGGTTCGACCGGAGTGATACCACGGCCTCACAAAATACCACGGTGTGAAGCAGCCAATTAAGGGGAAAGGGGGTTAAAGATTGGTCATCGCACTTGTGACTCTACTGGTGTTGCATGTGTTTAAGGGCAATCGCTTACTATTAGGTGATCCGTCTGCTCATCTGCCAAATATAACATAAGAAAAGTATCTTAGTTCTATAAGAACCGGTCACTGATTGAACTGTTACGAGTTATAACACTTAGCGTGTATTAAGAAGCTGGCATTAAATTATTTCGCGCGTGGGCTCAGTAAAAAGTAAAAAACTGTCACGCCACAGGGTACATATTAAAAAGATATCGAAAGCAACAATTAAAATGAGTAATGAGGATAATGTGAAACTTAACCATAAAAGTATGCGTGGGTAGTTCGAAATTGTTTATTTCTGAGAGCTATTGTGTCGATCATTCATTCTATTTTGTCGCTTGTTTATGGCTGGCTCGAGATAGTTGAGGTAGAGATGTGCCCACCCAGGATAAACACGACTCGAGTTCGAATTCACTTATTGTTTATGAGTCAACTCGAACATTTCACTCAATGCTTAATATCAAATAATATTATCGCAATAAAGGCACACACACGTCTTATTATTAAATCCCATTAGCGGTCCTGGATCTAGTGCCCAACGTTACTTTTGTTATATAATATTTACTGGAAGTTTAAATATTAATTAGATACTTTTTTTCTTTAGAAGGAAGAAAACGAGTGTGTTTATATTTTGATGAGCAAATGGGATGTTTCAAACTGAAGACCAGGTGGAATGGTAAACATTATGGAATGCCTATATCCAGCAGTGGACTGAGACAAGCTGATGATGAGAGGGAACAAACGAGCAAGATATAATAAATACTGACTTAAAATTTTATACCTTCTCCCCTCTTTTAAGACCATCATTGCTGAACTTGTTAAGTAGTATAATAGTTTAGATAATCACATACTTATTAATTTCTAACTTTTGCGTAAGTAACTTGTTCGTATTTTTTAACTTGATTGGAGTTGAGAGGTTGAATTCGAACTGGAACTTCGCAGAACTGAGGTTGACGCATCTCTAGTTGAACATCGCTGATTTAAGATTTAGCCCCGCAGTAAAAATGAATTGTCACGAACAGTGCTAGAATGGGCAATCGTTTTGTTATGGCATTTGATATGATTTCTCTGCGAGAGGATTTCGCCTCCGGCTACGAGTTAGACGATTCGCTGTTTGGGCCTGAACAATACGATCCGCCATCTTTCACGTACACAATTTGGCACTTAGACGCCGTATTTCACGCTCATATGCTTATATCGTTTAACATCGTCTTAATTTGTATTCCATGAGCCGTTTTAAAGTAACTTGAATAAAAGACTCAGTACCTAAGAGTATGAAAAGATTCATTGCTTTGTTACTAAAGTACAATCTGCAAAGTGCGTTATTACTACGTGGAGCTATTGAACAAAAAAAGAACAAGAGTATTTCTTTAAGAAACAGGCCCGTTGGCGCATTTGGTAGAGACCCTGCCTCATACGCTAAACGTCGTAGGATTGATTCCCAACCTGGGCAAACATTCATGTGGTGGATACTTGTGTTTGTTCAGTGTCTGCGTGTAATAATGCATTTAAGTGTTATATTTGTAATTTTCACAAAACAAAGTCCTTAAGATACTAAGTACGAAATATTCAGGTCACTGTATGAAATATTGTATGAATTTATTTATTTACTCAGTTATAATGCACTAAGAAAGTTATGAAATTAATTAATGGCGCCACTGCCGCTTACGTCATAAAGTATGATAGACCCATTGGTTATAATAATGGAACTACGTAATAAATCCTCAAGAATAAATTTCACAACTTTATTGACAGAATAATATTCTAGACGACTACTAAAACTACCGCTAATTATCTCAATCTCTAAATGTGTGAAAGTAAGCTAATTAAAAATAAAACACCTAATATTTCCACTAATTTCACATAAAAAAAAAGCTTAATTTGAAATAATTCTAAGAGTAAAGCGTAGTTATTTGCAAAAATTACCTTATAATGACGCTCTAATGAACGGGTTCCGACTTTTGTATATTGGCTTGTAAGTTGTCGCTTTTTCCGAGCGGTTCGTGTCGTGGCACAATCTTGGTACTAATTGGAAAAAGGTTGAAAACTGAAAACCACCGTAACATGAACTGTGAGACTTGTGTGCCCGTCATACCTTAAGGGTCTTGAGGAAGGCTACAGTCTATAGGACTTTTCTTAAGACTGTAGCCTGTGTCACCAGCCACCTGTGTAAAGAAATTTATGAGCCAGGTGCTGAATTTTGTGTCTGAATCTGTAATAAATAAAGTTCAATATTTATTGATTAGTTTAGTTTATCATAAAGTAACTTTATTGATTGATACATTATTACAAGTCTTTGATTGTTTGCAAATGGAGTACCTACATAACTGTTTTTACTTTTGGTTTCCAACTTACTTGTGTATTTAAAGTTTCGAATTAAGATTTTTCTTTACGTATCTTTCTAAAAGGAGTTGGTGCTCCCCCTGCCGTCTACATTATGTAATAAAAACTGTATGTATCTACCTACATATTGCCTTTATTTTTTCATAATAATCTTCTGCAATGATTATGTGTGCTCTTTTTATTCTCTTTTGCAATGTCGTAACTTTTTTGTGGCCCAAGAATAAAATGTAAAGCCGACATAAAAAAATATACTTTCATGCATTTTGCGTGAGCTTTCGCCTTCACAAATTTAATTCGGTTCTTCTGAGTAAAAATAAAGCAATTTTTATATTTTATTGACTTCCATCATCTTGTAAGGGATGAATTGCCGGATTCACTTTCAAAAAGTGCTGTGCCATATAAATGTTGTTTATTTTGTATATTGTACTCTTTTCACTCAAATTATGAATACATAAGTAATTAAAAAATATATACATATAGTACCAACAGCACAGTAGTAGTAGTAAGTATAGTAGAGGTGGACCAAAATCATTACAGATTGGCAGCCAGCAGGACGTCCTAGAGGCAGGCCCAAAAAGAGGTGGCGTGATGACTTGGACCACTTCTCCAACAATTGGCAAACCACCGCTGCCAACAAATGTTGTCAGAATGGTTGGTAAAATACATAGTTAAAGGGATGTAAATGTTCACAGATACCTACATCCTGTATAGTAAATTTAGGTACGCAAGCAGATAACAGTTAATTGAGTCATTACAATATGTAAAGTCCTCCTCCTCCTCCTGTCGTATTCCTCATTACTGAGGGTCGTGATTCCTCCTATTGGATATCAGTTTTTCCTTTATGATGTTCTTCCATCAACTGTCTTTTGCATCCGGGAGGGCATCATGGAGCTTGGTGTCCAGCATCGAGCGTACTTGGTCCGACCATCTCATTGGACTACGACCTCTAGGTCTCCTACCATCTACCTTGCCAGTGACCATTAGCTGCTCCAGGTTATATATGTAAAGTAAAAATCAATAAACTGGACAGTAACACAGCATGGTCAAAATGTGTATAAATTCGCTACAAACAAATAAAATTAAGATACATTCGTTTTATTTATTTATATAGGATCTCTAACATAGATTCCTTAATGAAGCTTAAATTTAACTGTGGGAGAGCCACGCTTCGGCATGAATGGGCCGGCTCGACCGGAGTGATACCACTGCCTCACAGAAAACCGGCGTGAAGCAGCCCCTGTACTGTGTTTCGTCGAGTGAGTGACGGTACCGGAGGCCCACCCGGGAGGGAAGGGGATAAAAGGTTGGCAGCGCACTTGTAACTCCACTGGTGTTGCAAGTGTCCATGAGCGGCGGCAATTGCTTACCATCAGGTGATCCGCCTGCTCGTCTGCTACCTATCACATAAAAAAAAATAAGAGCACACATTTACATGTTCCTGTGCACCAACAATTGTAAGAAATCAACATCTTATTATTAGTGAAATTCAATCGCTTAAATTAGAAAAGAATGTTAAATTAGATGAAATTATTTGAAAACTGAGCGACAATAATATAAATTCCCAGTTAAAGTAGTAATTGCACAATAGTAAAATAGAACTAGCGTGTTTGTAAGGGCAAAGAAATCAAAAGATTATGGGCAGGTAATAATTAGATGACGAATAAAGTCGTCGGTGCGTGCGTTTATGTTCTACGTAGGTTTGTTTACATTTTATTGTGTTCGTAACCAGGTGAAGGTTACTGATTCATATTCATACAATGGGGGCACTGTTCATTTTCGGGGCAATATAATGGTGTAATTAGAAGAACATAAATCACACGTTTTATGGCTGTTGAACCAGCATTTAGCACTATGTGGGAATTGAATTAATTGTTCTATGACTAATATTACCAGCAAATTCAATGAGAAGTGCAAATATAGACTTTGTTTGATGTTAGTTAAGAGTTTTGACGTTAACTGAAGGGAGTATTATTTTGATAATGAAAAAAATGGGGAAAGGAACAGCTACTAGTAAAAATTTTGTAATTACCATTGAATCCATTATATAGTGTTTTTTATGTCATAAGTGGCAGACAAGTAAACGAATGCCTCCTTTTTCCCCATTTAAGCCTCAGATACCCTCACTCACTCGACAAAACGCACTGTTTTTTGCGACCCGATAGCAGAAATTACTTACAATTATTACAACTATACTGTCTATCCCAAAATCACTTAAAATAGGTATACGAGTTAGTACCTAAAAATAAGTCCATCGTAGTTTAAAATAATACAATAATTCTACACAAAAATAATACTTCAACGCGCAAGTTTGTAATAAACTGCTTATACGATTTATATAATGAACTTTGAGCGCAATAGCATAAAATAAGCAACAATTGCTCCAGCGCGATGCGATACGTAGCAATTGCAGTTTGCTCCAGCTCTTAATTAAAGATCGGGGCCTAGCGGCAAACTTCGATTGCGCTGTCAAAAATCCGAAGAATTATTCCGGCAGTAGAAATAACTTGCGCGATTTTAGGCCTTATCGGACTAGTTCAGGCATATTAGTGAATTTATAACGCGCGAAGCAATATGCCGCTGGATCGCTTCCACGCAGTGGTTTTATTAAAAACTGCTCTTATTTATTGACACTACGGGCTGGCTGGACGTTTCTTCGAATTTGTTTTTCAATTGCCAAGTTTGAAGCTTCAACATCCGTTTGTAATTTTGGAAAACGAACCTATGGCAGTGCTGTGTACCTGCTCGTACTTACCTACTTGTGTAGTGATATTTTTGCATGGAGTCTTTTTATTTTGGACTGAATAATTTATTATTACAGTTATGGCTTATACCGTAACATAATATCATATTAACAACATACAAATACCTGTTATTTAAGTTGTTACATTGAAATCATGTCGCATGAATCTGAGAAACAAACTATAATAATTATGATGTCATTTCAAACAATGCTGTTCTATCATATAACGTGTAATAAAAAACTGATGAATTATTCCATACATCAATGCGTATCTACCCAAGGTGCGGCTTCTATAATAATAACTGATAATAATAGATACAAGATATACATGTCTTTTTCTCTGCCTTCCAGTATCTGCAATTAAGATCCAGCCTGGTTCTGGAGCCGTGCTGATTCTAATAAAATTTACAGTCACAATTAAAACAATAGTGACAAGAAAAAAACAACCAACTCTTTAGCGACCACAGTGTAAGCAAAATATGCAAGTACAGCCAGCCAAAAGGAGTTCTGTTTTTATCGCCCGTCCGAGCCGTGCGGACTGATTCTAACGAGCTCATTGGAAATTCAAATCGGGCTGGACCGCCACACCCCGTAATCAATAACATTACATGTACGTGCTTCCTGAAGCCGCTTCGTGCGATTACACGTGTGGGGTACTTGAAGACTTACGCACTTAACGACTGCAGGTAGGTACTGCTGGTTTTGAAGGAGCCTAGGAGCCAAGCAAGAATTCGTGTAATGTGGTTCGACATAGAAGCCTCAACTTGCATAAAGATTTGCATAAGATGGATGGCAAGAGGATTTATGTAGCCAAAAATAGAATGGTTTGATCTAGGACTGAACAGATTTATGAAAACAAGCCTCAAAAAAGCTCGTTTTTCCACGTTCCACGTTTTCATCTATTGTCGATATTGGGGAATACAAAAATACCTAAATAAATTCACATAGGTAACATCTCGTGCGTAGGTATACCTGATTCCGCACTAAGTAGCTTAAGCATTAAAATAATTTGAGTAACGATTATTCTAGACTCATTATAGGGTATGTCACTAGGGTAAGTCACTTTGACATCTGAGCAAAGCAAGCGAGCGAATCGGCTTAAATTTATATCTCGCTCGGCCTTGGATTTACCTTGATAAATTTATTATGATTTTATCGCTTCATCTGTGTCAGTAATGTGCTTTGATCAACTTTGCGACAAGTTTGTTGTTACCAAAATGACATAACGTTGGTAGGGGTTAAAGGGCATTTATACTCGTATTGGTCGTATGAAATGCGGACTGCGCACACAACACGCTACTGGTCCCACACGGGTGAAACAGGAAGGCACGGGGACGCCCAAATTTTATGATCGACTTATCGACCAATGTAAATGCCCCATAGAAATTAATAAGGAGCATTTACATTGGTCGACACTTCTAAAAAAGACAGCATTGAATGATCGTCATAGTTCTATATTTATGTTACGGTTTAATCAAGTTTATTGAAATAGTTAATTTTGTCGCTATTGTTAAAGCTAATTAAGAAAAGTTCTACCGCAAAAAGAAACTTATCAAAAAAGGCACATGTTATCGTAAAGTCAGATTACACTTGGTACACAAAGAAACTTACGTACCTACTCAATTTTCTCATGCGAGCTTACTCGTACTGCTTCATTTTATTCTTTCGAAGAAAGTACTTGGTTTGGATATTTATTCACACGATTGCCCTAAAAGGGTTTATTTATCTACTTCAATTCGGATTTCATTTTGTTACCTAAAAGGTCAAAGGTGTGTGACTAATATGATAAAATAATAAACAAGAAAAACTAGTACTTAAACGCCTATTTGTCTTATAACTAAATACCAAGATAAAGAAATACTTGTACGCAGATAAGACTCGCATTATCTCGCAGTCGCATCTTAAAACTAACGGCTGAGTAGACTAAGCCAATATCGAAACAAATAAATTACCTATCGCACTACTGCTTTCTGTTCAATATTCATAAAATGTAAATGCTACATGTTTATTTCACTCAGTGGCCGAAAGGTGCCTACACCACTATTGCCCACAGTAAAGTCCATAGTATAAACACCTTCTGGCCGTTCAACCTGCCTATCTACAACATAATGATCATATCCTTTATCTCAACCCAAATGAAGTGACAATTCTAGCAAGTATTCTTGTTTTAAGTGCTAAAGTTACTTTACTTAATCGTTTATAAATGAAACGAGTAAGATAGCTCAGCCGTAACGCAAACGTTTTTGATAATGCAGCGGATATTATGCAGATGCTCGGTTCATGTTAATACCGGCTGCAGTCTGACTCTGTAATGAGAGCATATCACGTCTCATTAAAAAAGTCTGGTCGATTTCCAAGTCAGAACCCAAAAGCAATTACAAAGCATTATTCATTCTAGGCGTAGCGTTTCGAAGCAGCATTCGTGGTGGATGCGAGGAAAATTGCACAAACTAATGATGATATCGTTTCTTGAATACAAATTTAAGTCTTTCAGCGAGCGGTCAGCGAGGCCTATTACAGCTGCGTTAGACTTCGTAAATTGAAATGGCGTTATGATTTATAGTAAGACTTCACGAACCTGCATTACGGCCAGCTTCCGGTCCGGACGTGATGTGAAACTGGAAACGGTTCAAATTCAAATTGGTGAAATTAATATTAAAAAATATATTTTTGAGGGAAGTGAAACAAGTTGCGTGAAAGCGTTTTTTGCTTTTGAACACTAAAGTTTTACCAACACGCAACACTTGAATATACTATGCAGTAAGTATATGATTAAATTTTGAGCCGAAGGCATAAATTAAATTTGTCAAGGGCTAACGACAACCTTTTAAATGCCTGTCTTATTTGTAAGAGTAGGTATTCTGTAGATATAGTTTTCACAACACCCACAAAACATCTCTCAAACAGATGCCATTTTCCGGCGTTCCATGTGAAGCATTCGCGGCATCCTGGCTTTACATTCGTCCGCGTAATACGATAACATTTTGACGTGTGCAAATTTCTTCAGTTCCAAATTAAATGCCAGCTTGTAAATGACGCATTCGTATGAAAATGCGCTCGTTCTCTAAAGGGTGGTCGGAAGCCTTCTGGTCGGCGCTGTTAGTTTAAAAGTCATATTTAGCTAATTACGTTGTGGCCTGCGGTCACCCAGTTGGCGGCTGCCGAGCTCCGACCGAGAATTCTGTTCCCAACTGTAACAAAATATACGTACGAATGTAATGAACTAGTACTAATATGTTGCTGAGTAAATTGCGTGCCATTTTCCCATATTGTGTTTGGTTGCTATGAAAACGATTTTTTTTTTGTAGCGGAGTCTTTCCGCAATTTACTTGAACTTAATATTGCTATTAACTTATATCTGAATATTATTCTCATAATATAATAATCTACTATCAAGAAACTCAACTGAAATATTTGCTTATATTGGATATTGATTATGTAAAATATTTTGGTCGGAATTGGGAATTGGTGAGTTTGATAAAATAAAATCTGCGACGTTGTCCACTTTATCGATATAGGTTTTTAATACTGTGTTAAGAATTTAATAAGTATAGAATATTATTTTTAATAAGTACGAGTAATAGTGTTAGGTAAACGACATTCAATTTTCATTTTTCGAAAAACTTATAGGAGGTGTAAAGAATGTTATTAAAAGAGGGCTGAAGCAACGTAGTCACCTTGCTGCGGGGTCGAGCCAACACAGTTCACTATTACAGAAAATGTAAGCTATTAATTCCTTGAAATACCACTGCATTACCTAGCTGCCTGTATAAGGAATTTATCGGCGAACAACATTCTCAACTTTTTATCGCTTACCGTAAATAATATCGAATCAGAAAAAGTTCACGACGACTATTGAAATCTCGCAAAAGCTTCATTCATCATCTTTTTACTTTACCACTTTAAAATCAAATTAATTGACGAAAAACGTTATGACCGACATAAAATAATATTTTATTCCATATTTTTAAATATTCGATGGCATAAAAATCTGTTGTTTGATCAGTCTGCCCAAATATAATATTTACACACACAATAAAATAAAAAGAGTACCTTCTACGTTTTGGTTTCTGTTAATCCAATGCAAAAAAAGATTTGATCGATACTTACTACCTCAATAACTAGGCTTGTCGAGGTACTGGTGGCATTTATAATTACGATTACAAACGGCCAGTCCATTTTATGGATCATTAAGTGCCACAAAGGATCTAAGATCGAATAATTTACGGCCTCCTCCTGTTTTAGAGTTCTGTAAGGATTGAAAATACCCTTATTAGGTACCTACTAATAAGCGAGCGTATGTCCTAACAGTGTGCAAGTTACGTTACGAAACCAATTTGTTTATTTTTGAAAGAAAGGTAACATGTATCTATTGGTAGCTTAGAATAAGAAAGCAAATCTTTGATTTTTTTCCTGCATAACAAAATTCAAAACAAACTATGACTGCAATATTATTTCTTTTCATTAAGGATCTTTTCTATCTACAGTATCAGAAGTACCTTCTCTGTAGATTACAATACAAAATTTCACCCTGTATTCACTGTATAAGTATATAAATAAAATCTCCAATCCGAGTAGATAGTAAATAACTTTATTTTTGTCCCGTAACGTATTAGTTATGTGGACAACTTTCTGCTATACTAGAAGCTCATCACGCGCCGATATCTTGGTAATCTGCCGCAAACTTGTTTTCCATAAGTACTAGAATACTGATTAGCGCCAAGCTGACACTTGTAACATAATTCTGACAACTTGACGACATCAATTTTTGCTTCAAAGTCCACCGACAGTATTTTACGTAAGCCACAGATTGTATCAGTACGGCGTTATTAAGTATAGTTTTTTTTTTATTTATATTGCAAATTGAATTTTAGACTTTTATTGAACACCAATTTTAGTTCGGTGAATTTTATGGAGAATTCTGTTGTAATATACGCATAGTAAATCTTAATACTATCTTTAAAATTGTATTTAGTGAGTTTTGTGTACTAAGGTGTTTTTATGTTCAAAGAAGTGCCGCAAAGTAAATTGATATAAGGATAGTTAAAAATGGTATCGTATTTATCATCTGTTGTGTAGCGAAGCGATGTGAAATGCCAAACACTTATGTTTTATTGGATGGTTTGACTTATTTCGACAGTTTACCAAGGAACAATTAAAACTAAAGGTGGTTCATCCTGACAACATCATCAACAATAATAGACTAGTGGTCCGCCCTCACTTCATTTCAGGAAGTAGTTCCAATCTTTGCCTGATTGATGGCACTAGGTGTCGATTGCATCACGCAAGTGTTTCGATTCTCTACAAGTCAACATTTGGGTCAAGCAGAAAGGATCAAGGATCCCATCAAAAACAATACTTGTCAAAAAAACTAAGTCTCGCAACTATTGTAAAAAGTGGTGAGATCCATGTTTTGCCAAGTCGGTTATTCATTTATTGACTTAGCAATCACATTAAAATACAATATTTCTCACAATAATGCATTAAATTGATTCGGTTGTTTAACTCTATAGATAACAAAAATGCTAATAATAAAATAAAAATAGGTTATCCTAAAACACGAAACATCTTACACGATGTTAATGAACACCATCTATTGGAGAATCTTGAACTAATAGCCAAATTAAGTTCCGAAATGAAATGACCCGCCAGGTTACTACTTCTTACTAAAAGAAGTAGGTAATGTAAGTTCTGCATTGCAAAGAAAACTAAAATACATACCTACATCCCGAATGCGCAGCTGAGTATTCCGCATAAACCCGCCGATACTCTCGAAGAACCCGCTTTGTGCAAACATTATCAAAACAAACACTCACTTTGAATATAACACTGTTTACGAATCGTTGTAAATATTCATCGAGTTTATTCATGAATTTCTTTAGATGTTAACGTCTTTCTGTTTTACTTGGGTTCGGTAAAATTTTACGAGAACGGAGCAAATAGAGAATAGTACACGTTATCAAAATGATGAGTATGGTTCCCTTAAACAAAACATGGGTCTTAATTTATGAATAGGATGAAATTGTTTTAGGATGTATCATTCAACATTTACATCCCTTTCTGCCAACCATTAATCAACATTTAATCTATGACTTTTGGAAATATATTACTTTTCATACAAAATAATGGCAAAATCGTTTAATAAAAATCTACATTAGTAACTTAATTAAATTTAATTGATTTGTCAACAATAAATATTTTCCATAAAATCCTACGTGGCTTTTGCTTTCATGAACAATTAATTAAATTAAAAACAAAATAAAATTATCTTTCTTCAAGTTCAACCAATAACAAAATTAAAATAATTACTGTAACAAATAGCCAGTCCTATTTTTAATTTAAAATTAATTGCGTTAGATATATTTTAATCGATAAATTATTTAAAAATCGATTATTTTAGACATTCCTACCAGCAATACATATTATAAAAGGAATGTTCACCAATGTATTTCGATTTCTCGTTAAATTCTGAAAAAAGTTATTCAAATAACAACATGAAACTTATTCAATGGCAAGAATTAAAATGTGAGAGTCGGAATAACCGGTTGTTTGCATACAAGTGAAGCTTAAGCTTTCATTCGAATCACGAGGGAGCTTTATTTCTGAGCGTCCGCTAAAGCACGAGTAACTTGGTTTTATTTAAGCGATTATTTTTAACGGGCAAAGCTTCATAAAACGTAGATAAATATGTATAAGGAAACTGTAAATAAATTAACTGTAGTTTCCTGAATATGACCTCTATTTTTAAACATACGTATAAATACAGTTTCTTTTTAAGCAATTTTGTCGCCGCTTTCAAATTTTTTGAGATTTAAAATTAATTGCGTTAGATATATTTTAATCGATAAATTATTTAAAAATCGATTATTTTTGACATTCCTACCAGCAATACATATAATAAAAAGAATGTTCACCAATGTATTTCGATGTCTCGTAAAAATTCTGAAAAAGTTATTCAAATACACACATGAACTTATTCAATGCAAAAATTAAAATGTAGAGTCTGAATAACCGGTTGTTTTCATACAAGTGAAGCTTAAAGCTTTCATTCGAATCACGAGGGAGCTTTATTTCTGAGCGTCCGCTAAAGCACGAGTAACTTGGTTTTATTTAAGCGATTATTTTTAACGGGCAAAGCTTCATAAAACGTAGATAAATATGTATAAGGAAACTGTAAATAAATTAACTGTAGTTTCCTGAATATGACCTCTATTTTTAAACATACGTATAAATACAGTTTCTTTTTAAGCAATTTTGTCGCCGCTTTCAAATTTTTTGAGATTTAAAATTAATTGCGTTAGATATATTTAATCGATAAATTATTTAAAAATCGATTATTTTTGACATTCCTACCAGCAATACATATAATAAAAAGAATGTTCACCAATGTATTTCGATGTCTCGTAAAAATTCTGAACAAGTAATTCAAATACACACATGAACTTATTCAATGCAAAAATTAAAATGTAGAGTCTGAATGACCGGTTGTTTTCATACAAGTGAAGCTTAAAGCTTTCATTCGAATCACGAGGGAGCTTTATTTCTGAGCGTCCGCTAAAGCACGAGCAACTTGGTTTTATTTAAGCGATTATTTTTAACGGGCAAAGCTTCATAAAACGTAGATAAATATGTATAAGGAAACTGTAAATAAATTAACTGTAGTTTCCTGAATATGACCTCTATTTTTAAACATACGTATAAATACAGTTTCTTTTTAAGCAATTTTGTCGCCGCTTTCTAATTTTTTGAGATTTAAAATTAAAATTCTTGGTCAGCACAAGAACCGGCTTATAAGTACTTTTAGCAGCTTAATTGTTTATTTTTACTTCACTAAGAAGGTACCTGCTCGTTCCAAAATAATAAGGTCGCAAGCCTTCAAGAACAGCCGAGCCTAAACATCGGGGGCTATCGTGTGTGACGAATCCGCTAGATGGCGTACTGTTAGGTTCGTATCCACCAGAGAAGTGATAAGATGCGTGGCAAGATTTGTGTTTGTTAAGAGACAATAGTGTCACTTCTTTGAGTGAAGCTAAGTAAACTATACGCTACTATTGGTTCTTAACTAACACATCTCTCGCAACATATCCTCGCTCATCTCTGGTGGAAACGCAGCCTTAGAATGAGGTCCAACTTCAATGTCATTGGTTGTTTAACATTTTGACATCTCACCTCAAAAATAACCCCCATTATTGAGGCTCGGCTGTTCTTGCTTGGCCTGACACTGAGAAAATGTTTGAATGTTTAAATTGAAATGTTAACTAAAGTTCAAAACATGAACGACGATTGGTTGCTCCCATTGCATTGAGCCTTTTATTTAAGACGCTCACTCTCGACTCACTGGAGGGCTGTTTAAGGCCAGTGGCTTTGTTTATCTAAAATCAATTTATTAAGTCTGTTTGTAACGAGGGCCCGACGGGTGATATCGATCTCGTTTATTTCTTTTGCCCAACAGTACTCCTATTAAAGATTGTTAATAGCACGCAAAACCTGAAACATAAACAAAGTGGCGGGAGTTTTGCTAGCGCTTAAATCTTATGTAGATCAATCCTAGCTTTAACATTTTTAAAAATAAACGTTTGTTTACTTCTTTGCACAGTACTGGTAGAAGACTTATTAAAATTTAAGCTCTAAGTAAAAGTCCTGTCGATGCAGATATTGTTTATACTAATTTAAAAACAAAACAAAATTATAGAAATCATAACTTTCGTTTGAATCTCAAACTAAAATGATTGCGTTTGTATAATTGAAATAATAAAATCGTTTTCATTTCTGTACTTGCTATAAATTTTGTAATAATGAAAACTACCCGTATTTGTCTCTTAATTTGTATCTTCCTCGGAAGTGTTTTTTACTTATAAAAAACCGAAAATAGCTTTTTAAAATGCATTTTCTATAAGTTAACTAGGCTGTTACACCATAGCATAGAGCAGAATAGCCTTTTTTTCAAGTCGTAAACGCCATTATACCATAACTTATTGCAGAACAGCCTTTTTTTTTAGGTCGTAAATGCCAAGTTGTCAATATTTTTTTGGCGTAATCACAAATCAGTTTGGCAAACATTGGTTGAATTTTGAATACCATATAACTGTGTTATAAAGCTCTCGATACTCGATAATTACATCCAAATTTCATTTATATGGCATTATTAGTTTAAAAGTTATGAATTTAATTCTTAGATTTTTTTTTTTGTTTCGGCTCTCCTGAAAAGTGATGATTTGGTGATTACGCCCTTTGAGATTTAAGGTATCGAATTATTATAAAGGAATGTTCACCGATATATTTCGATGTCTCGTAAAAATTCTGAAAAAGTTATTCAAATACACACATGAACTTATTCAATGCAAAAATTAAAATGTAGAGTCTGAATAACCGGTTGTTTTCATACAAGTGAAGCTTAAAGCTTTCATTCGAATCACGAGGGAGCTTTATTTCTGAGCGTCCGCTAAAGTACGAGTAACTTGGTTTTATTTAAGCGATTATTTTTAACGGGCAAAGCTTCATAAAACGTAGATAAATATGTATAAGGAAACTGTAAATAAATTAAGTGTAGTTTCCTGAATATGACCTCTTTTTTTAAAAATAACATAATACTTTCTTTTTAAGCAATTTTGTCGCCGCTTTAAAATTTTTTGAGATTTAAAATTAAAATTTTTGGTCAGCACAAGAACCGGCTTATAAGTACTTTTAGCAGCTTAATTGTTTATTTTTACTTCACTAAGACGGTACCTGCTCGTTCCAAAATATTAACACAAAATAATTACACACAGAAAGTAGGCTTCCCACTAAGAGTTAAAAACGTGTCATGTACTCACGCATGCGCACTAAACGCCTTTTCGACCACATTAATCCTAGCCTATGACATTAGATTGTCGAACTGTCGAGGTCTGTGGTAGAGGCTGCGCGCTTATGTACTCATGCCAGGCAACAACCCTAGCATATGTCAACGAACTCTTCTAAATTCAAAATCAGGCCGAGTCTAACTTCTGTGTGTAATTATTTTGTGCTTAGACTGAGGTCCAACTTCAATGTCATTGGTTGTTTAACATTTTGACTATCTCACCTCAAAAATAACCCCCATTATTGAGGCTCGGCTGTTCTTGCTTGGCCTGAGACTGAGAAAATGTTTGAATGTTTAAATTGAAATGTTAACTTAAAGTTCAAAACATGAACGACGATTGGTTGCTCCCATTGCATTGAGCCTTTTATTTAAGACGCTCACTCTCGACTCACTGGAGGGCTGTTTAAGGCCAGTGGCTTTGTTTATCTAAAATCAATTTATTAAGTCTGTTTGTAACGAGGGCCCGACGGGTGATATCGATCTCGTTTAAGCCTTTCCGTCAATGTTTAGATAACTAGGCTGGTATCGGCAGGGAAACCGAGCATTTAAGCTGAAGCCTTACTTCTCCGATAAACCACGGTTAATATTATATTAAGTAAGTAACGTTAATGGATTGTTTGATTAGATACTTTGTTAGTCGTCTGCGGGTTTTGAATAATATCTACGTTAGTTTTGCGAATGTTAAGGGTGATAAAGGTTTAACTGTCAGTGTTTTATCTATTCTAAAATTAGAAAGGAGTCAATTCTTTAAATATCGAAAAAACATATTATAAAACAAAGAGGCGAAACACTAGCGCAATGTAATTGACACCTAGCGCCATCTGTTAGTACAGGTTGAAAGTATTAGAATAATGACCTGCCTAAATATAGTTCAGAGAGGCTCACCTATCTTAATAATTTCTATAGACAACGACAAGGCTTATAGGTAAACCGAAAACACGAAACGCTTGTGCGATGTAATTGGACACAGCGCCATCTATTGGCTAATTTCTGAATTACGGTCCCGAAGCGAAGTGAGGGCGGGCCACTATTTTAACTATAAAAGTTCAAATCATTGATTGAGTAAAGAGAAGAAAAATTTATCAATTGATGTAGTATGTCAATTACGTCGCGCAAGTGTTTCGCCTTTTCAGTTTACCTGCAAACCTCGTCGGTCTGTGTTTATAAATTTTATCTATTTTTAAATACATTGTATAAATAGATAAACATTTGATACGTCAGTCAGAATGTCAAGAGGACTGTTTGTAATCATTTCATATTTGGTTCGCCATTCGTACACATGTCAATAAACTTCCAATTTCGGTCGGTAATCAAATTACATTACGAACCGTAGACTAGATTACGATGTGAATAAGATACAGGTACGTACCTGAATTAGATACAGGTACAATGACTGTAACATCGGAAAATTATTAGTTGGTAAACATTTTTTTTTTGTTCACGCAGAGTGAATGCCGCCTTATGCACACCCGGCCGCTGGGAGACGACCAGGTAGTGTGGGTCTCTTCCCTGGATTGGGCCTCTGCTAATTAGAAGCCGTTCAAGGGCATACCCACTAAACACTCTGCGACTTTTCCCGGCAAATCCAGGCTCGGGGTGGGAAAGCGGGAAATAGGACGAACCTCATCACCGCAGACCCACCCATGGACAGCGAGGCACGCCAGCACGGCCTCTTTCCGACGCCCGGGGCTTAAAGCCCCCAGAGCAGCTCCCACTGCCCTCCGACAAAGCCCTAACCGGGCGGCGCCCGCATCGCTGGATTGCGATACGGGCGTCGCGGGCATGGGCTCCTGCAGAACTCTCCACAAACCCACACCCTGCTGGCTGCAGGGCAAGGTGGGGGAGAGTGCCTGCAGGCTTCCAAAAAACTACCCCACCAGACAGCCCCACGGCCGGCTACACTGGATTGCGCAGTCGGTCGCTGGGCGGAGAGGTGGGGTTAGCCGGCCTTTGCCGCATCCCACTGGCTGTGGGACGCAGCGCAGACCAGCAACTAAAGACCCCCACAAAAGATGTGGGTAGTTATTGGTATTATGTAATACGTTAGTAGACTTTGAACGTGAACGTTCACATAACAGCCTGGTATTATTAGGCAATATTTTAATATATAAATATCTCTCGGAATTATCTTTTTATACCCAGTGGTTCTTGGAAATTCTGTCGTAAAATCGATAATTTAATAACATTTTATTGACATCAATAAGAGGAGAAGGTTCCAGGAAGGTCAATCACCTACTTATATATCCATAATGAAGGATATATAGGATATTTAATAGCGATCTTGACTTTACAAATGTGTTTAAAGCTCAATACTAACCACATCGCAGAGGAATTTCCGAATCACACATATTATAAGAGCGGAGTGAACAAAAGACTTCTGCCTTATTATATTTGATAAAGGTTTCTAATTAGTCTCACAAATATGAAAGAGAACAAGACCAAAATTAGAAGCATACACTTTTATTTCCCACACGAAATTACTTTATGGCCGTCTACTCCCATTCCGTTAAACAACATTTTACAACAAAATACTCTAAAGCTCTCCCGCAAAATGATACTGTGTAACATTAACGCGAAATGAGCAAAAGTCGTACAAAGTGCGGAATAAACTCTCATAACAGGCGATGCTACACAAATTTTGCAGCAGATTTCTTTCTCCGGCCGTCACATTAGGCCGGCAAACGTCGGATAAGTTCTATATTGTTGTTTACGGCAAACTTGGAACTAAGGAGCGATTCAAGTAATAAATTCCCATGTAATAACAGTTTGCAGCTTCCCTAGATACTTGTAAAGGCAACAACGGAAGCTTCGTGGGGTCATCGGCGCATCCCGGCCAAAACAATAACAACTATTAAAATAAATCTGTTAACTTAGATTACTCGATTTAACAGGGGTTAAGAAGTTTTGATGTGATATCATGTTTTGATTTGATTTATGCTAAGTCTACTGGAAAGTGACCGTTTAGAAGTTTCAGGTAGATTTGAAAGTTAAGCGTTTCACATATTTTGGTATAATCGATTAGGGGAAATCTATTTTATTAGATATCTTTTGAGTGGTATACTTACCGTTGGATTATAATATCGTTAAGTGATGTCCCAATGCAGAAAATTTAGTCGAGTACATGTTTCATTTTATAGGAACTACTGAAACATTTGTTGACTTCAAAGAATGCTATCATTTAACACAATTTTATCTATACTCATGTGAGTGTTATAATTATCATTATATTGGGGTGAGGACAATTTATATCCACAATACTGCCAAAAAGTTACTGTTTCCCTTAATTTCTACATTTGATGATTAAAACGTGACTGCACATAAAGTAGTGAATGAATCTGCACATAATTTGGTAAAACTATTAAAACGCTTTTAAAATCTCGCTCATGTTTTAATAAACCTTATACCACATAAACTACTATTAGCTGTTTATTAGATCACTCAGCAAATATTTTTTAGAAAAGATAGAAAATGGTATCCCTTTGAGAATAAATGCAGCGTAATTTGCACAACGGCAAGCCAGAGTTAAAATAAATGACTACTGAACCTTTTATGCAGCAGTCTTGCTTTGACCAGGTGATATTATTAAGCTCTGTCATTGCTTTTAAAAAAAAATATCCTCTTCTTATTTGGTACACTCTTGCCACCACGGCGGATATAGCCGATTTCAAATTAAAACCAGCTGTTGAGAGGCTTTCATCTTCTTAGTCGTACACTCTTGCCAAAGTGGCCAAGGTCATCTCGATCGATGAGTAAGGGATCTTGGCGATTCGACGCTACTCGTTGTGGACTGCAGCTTTACGAATACACTCACAAACAGTGTTGAGAGGCCTACAAATATGAAAATATCAGTGATATAGAGTAACATATCCATGCAAGAAATGCTCGCTTTTTACTTAGCATAAAACGTAGTCATGTTCATTCGAGTTACCCCCCGCAGTAAAAAATAGTGCTTCTGTCTCAGACATAAGAATGAACCATGGCCCAAAAAAGGAAACCCAATGTGACGTCATGTATGTCAACAACTTCAAGACCAAAGTATGGGGCAAAGGTTCAAATTGTGGAATAGATAAGTTTCAGAATAATTTCCATTATTTAGGTCACGCACCGACGCCCTCGTACAAATTACATGTGAAGTAGGTACGAAAACACAAAACGTTTACTTTATTTTAATCCTTTACTGGAACAAAACATGTTTAAGTGTAACAAAGCACGCCATAAAATAATTAGCGATTCTAATTCTTCGCGGAATGTCCACGTAACATTTTATA
This sequence comes from Cnaphalocrocis medinalis, assembly GCA_014851415.1. Classification (NCBI taxonomy): domain Eukaryota; kingdom Metazoa; phylum Arthropoda; class Insecta; order Lepidoptera; family Crambidae; genus Cnaphalocrocis; species Cnaphalocrocis medinalis. The sequence goes on along the minus strand of CM026275.1, from coordinate 8,121,867 downwards.
AATTTGCCTGTCGTTTGAATAACAAAATGCTGATACTTTACTTGTGGTTTTAATCGTAACTACCCAGCAGTCTAAGAAAAAGGTATTTTTTTTCAATCGTTAGCAAGTAGATCCATTTCTTTGGTATAACCTTTGGACCCTTTGGTCTTTACGGCTTGAAGGATTTGGACATACAAGGCGTCATCTGATTTGTCATGATTGTAGAAGTCACATTGGATACCATATTGTAAATTATCAGCCTATCGTTCTACCTCTGGGCAAAAGCTTCCATCATAGAAACGACGTCATCGCTACATCTATGATGGCATTAGGCTTAATCAACATGCTTGCCAATATCGTTAATTTTTTTCAGTTGAATATTGAGATACTTTTCCGAGTTCCATACCTTAACAACGCTTTATTAAAATCTTTATTTAATTACATTGAATAATTTGGATAATTAATGTTTATTTGAATATGTCGATAGTATGTAACAGAACGTTTTATTGATTTATTTAGTACAAGTAGGTACTAATACTTAGCTTTTGTTTGACCTATATAATATCTGAGATCGGCATACCGTCATAGTTTCAGTGTGTATTGATAGAACGGGTACAAAGGAATCAGTATCCCGGTCTTACTTAAGGGAATTAGACGTCCAGAACGGGTCGCACTCAAAGACACTTACAGCCAACCCCAGCAGGAGTGACATAGAATAAATCAATTCTACTCTATTGGTGTAATTGACCTTCTTTTTGCGTTTGCTTTTATGAATTACTTTTTCCGCTGATTTATAAAAGTACGCATTAAAAAGAGTCCATTCAAAAAGTATTTATACCTATTCGTATAAATATCGTGACTGATAAGTATCAGAATGCAGCAATTGCATTTCCATCAACAGCACAGGCATTATGATATTCTTCGTTCACTGTAGTTAAACATATGTAATGATTTATGAACTTCATATCACAGGCTAAAGTAATAACTTACAGCTGATTGAGATCATGCAAACCGCTTTCAAATTAATAAACTGTGCGAAGAAATCACACGAAAACACTTCTGACACGATTCAAGCCAGTGCGGTGCGTTCATTAAGTGAATATGATCGATAGTTGAGAAGAGCGGTACCGCTAGATCATTACTGATATGCGAATGGCGCTTGCGGTTCGAAAACGCCCTTCTGGCTGTTATTAATTGCCCCACGAACAAAAGCAAATGACTCGGTAGAGGTGATCCTGCGAGGGCGGGTCGGCGTTATCCATTCAGCCGGTGTAGACGTCCCCGAAGAGAAATGTTCATTCACGATAGGAGAATTTATGACTTTGATTTACGCGGGAGTTTTCACGTGGCATCCACGGAGTTCCCCATAAATAGAGAAGGGTCGCGAGCTGACGGCTCGGACGGTTCGTTATTATAGCATGTTATAGTCGTGCGTCTCAGCCATTCAACTTTCATCGGCCGCACGGAATTGATATAGGAAGCGGAACACTCATATTTACATACGAGCAACACCCTTTAGCTTTGCGGCTGTGGAGTGTCTGGTTTCTTGATGCGAGCTAGGGTTGGTGTCGGTGTTTGTGCAACTTAGTGTTAACTTGGCAAGTGCTGACAAGTTTGCTTATACATTGTGTATCTGTGAACATTTACATCACTTTAACTACGACTTTTACCTAACATTCTGAACAACATTTGTTCTATGACCTTTGGAAATTCGTACAAAATAAATTCAACTCATCATACAAAGTCAGTCATGGTGACTGGTTCATTTTGTATAGGGAGTCGAAAAAATTTCGACGAATTTTCAAAAGTCTTACAATAAGATGTTGTGCAGAATGGTAGGCAAAACACGTGGTTAAAGGGATGTAAATGTTCACAGTAAAACTCTGTATCTAACATTCGGTTTAAAGGTATAGACAGATAGATTCTTCTTATAGTGCAAAAGTTACAAAATTTAATGCTATTGTCATAATAGGTAAGTTAATTAACACCATCTCGGCGGCCTTATCGTTTGATTTATGGATATTTGGTTCTTGTGATGTTAGTATTTTAGTATCCAAGGAACTAACATTAAGGTTTTTCATACTTTACTAGGATATACACCAGATAACCAAATATTTTTAGTTAAAGTCATGTTTTTATTGTTTTTCTTGAAACCATAAATCATTATAATGAACAAAAAGATATCGTGTCGCATTTTATTTATAATGATGTTTAGGTATGGTTTAAAAAAAATGAATTTTCATCTGGACCCTCAACAAGACCATTTAGAATTAAAATAAGAAGGAACGTTCAAGCAAAATATAAGTTAGGAAAAAATTGCTAGCTTCGCACCCGAGGCTCCTGCATTATTCGCACGGTGACACTCGGAATACATATTAAACTCAGCGGCAGCAAGAAGCTCAAAAAATATATAACGTTGTTGTCGTCACATTGTTTGGTCGGCATTGCAGCGGCAGTTAGGTAGTTTTATCTCACACAATTTCAATTTTTCATCTGCAGCTGTCAGCCCGACGCCGGGAGATAAGTAACGCGCGCGTTCGTCCCAGCATAAAAGTTTGTTCCCCGCCAGTTTGTTCGCTCCACTTCCTTTTATAAACTTTTTGTATGAGCCGCTGCCCGCGAGATATCAATAATTCTTACAATTTGTGCACGTATTCAATCGATACTAGACGATTGATATCGTATTCAGCAAGGAAACTTGCAGTGCGGCTTTTCATTTCAACAGTTTCTTATTGAATCATTTCAATGAAATTGGAACCAATTTCTGCAGCTCCACCAATATTAAGGAATAATCAGATTTTCAATCAAAACGATATTGCTGGTGGCTAACTGTTTTAAACTTTAATACATTTTAAAATACGACTTAGCTGTTTTTGATGAAGAATCTCAGAGACCTGATTAATCAGGTCAAGTAAATTAACATTTTGTGCTATTACCGCTCGGTGGTGAGGGTCATGGGGGAACCTACACGTTTCGAATAATTTTTGAAACATATGACCATGGTTAATTCGATCTAATTCTCCTGTTAAAGGCTTGTAAATGACAGAGGGATTACCAGACTACAAATCCTGACTGAATCATGGACCAACCGGACCGCAGGCAAATATAGATAAACTATAAATAAATATATAAAATACATAAAGTAAAATCTCGCTAAATACAAGAAACAAAGTCTTATTCTATTAAAAGTTGTATTATGAAAAAAATGCTCACAATTTTTTGTAGGTATCAAAAGGGCTGGCAACGCATCCGCACTCCTTCTGGTGTAGCTGATGTCCATGGGCGGCGGTGTTCACTTACCATCAGGTGACCTGCTTGCTCGTTTACCTTCCCTATACTATAAAAAAAAAGTCATAAGTAAGGGTTCAATAGCAATAGCATTTCCAAAGCCGAATAGCCTGCACGGTGAGTTGGTGAACGGTACTTGTTTAAAAATTTCTGTTTCTACTGTTATCAGATAATCTAACTTAAATGTATGTTAAACACTTTGCATTTCGGTCTGACATTGTAGGGTTGTTTATAAGGGCTCGCCATAATTCACAAATCGTACTTGATAGATTATTGTGTACCGTGGCCCGGTGAAGAGGGTCCCTGACACTTGGGTCCGTTGACTTTAGAGGTATTCATCGTACCGATGTTATAATATCCCGTGATTTTAATGTTTGTCAGATGACATTACTGGGTCAAACGCAAATTGGGGCGAATTTTAGTTGGATACAGGTAATTTGAGCGTATTTTGCTGCTACAATTTAGTGAAAAGTTGAGCTATGGCATAATTTCTATTGACAGCACTCACTCATCACAGCATTTGGTCCTGATTGCGTTCGAATCTCTCGTTTTTGAGTCTTGGGTGGGTGGGTGGTCTTAAATCATGATGCAGGATTTCGGTAGTCTGGTGATTACAAATATTACAATGCTGCAATTACCGTCTGACATTGCGGCCTAGAACCAGACGAACTGAATCAAATCACAATGGAAAACACTTTAAGTTTTAAATAATATAATGTGCATTGATTCCTCAAAATCTTTGTTTATTTTTTTTGGTTTATGTCAATATAAATATCCTGATAAGGAGTTTTTTTAACTAGTTGAATCATCATATTTTTTGAAATTAAGTAGTGACAAACTTTTTTTGTTACAGGTATGTGTTTCGCGGTATTTCTGACTATTAACAGTCTATGGTCACTATAGTGATTATAGTCGTCAGGTAAGTGAAATGTTAGCTTTTGAAAGTGGATGTTTTACGAATCGACGTTAGAGTACAAAATCGGCGACTAATCGGAAACGCAAAAAAAGATCCAGATGATCACTAAACATCTATTAGGAGACACGTATTAAGCACGTGTCTTCTAATGTTTAGATGGTTAACATCCCTTTATCTTTATAAAAAATCTAAACAACATACGACACGTAGTAAGTACATACAAACCCATTCCGAAAAATGTTATGAGGAAGAATGTGCCATTTCCTTTTCATGTCAAGTTTGACTAGTAGAGATAATATTACTAGAATTTCCTTTTGTTTCCTTAAAGTCAAGATCAAAATCTATAACAAAACGAAAATCAAAAAAACTTTGCAAAAATGACACTCTAATTACTACGTTTCCATTCAAGTATAAATATTATACTTACGTAAGTACTTTGTAAATTAACTTCACTTCTGGTTAATTACAAAGCGCAAAACGAAATGGAAGAGTAACAAATACGAAGATTAATGAGTCCATTGGAAAAGGGGTTACCGTGACCCAAATACCTAGGGATGCGGTGTGAGTCAAAATGTCACTCGAGTCTTTATCAATACTTAATACTTTATTTGCTCCATACTTTTATACGGGGATGGTAAAATAATATTTTAGAACTAGGTACTTTATTTTCCATGTAATGCATGAAAAGTAAATGATGCATTCACATTTGTAAAATTCCTCAATACGAATCCAGGTGGTAAGAACCTAAAATATTTTTGCAAATTTAGTGAAATGCTCTAAATTACTAAGCTACCGAGAGTAATAATCTAATCAATCAATAATGATTACATACCTATAAAGGTATATGTACCCAAATATTGTTGTGATTATTATAATAGACATTGCAAAAGGCTCTATAGCTACATACAGGGTGTATCTGTAAACATATGCATCCCTTTAACCACGTCTTCTACCTAGGAAAATGTGCCTCCACTGGTGTTGGATGCTTTGGGCGGCGGCAATTGCTCACAATTAGGTAATCCGTCTGTTCATCTGCCACCTATCAAATAAATAAAGGGGGCGAGAGTGTGGCATTATGGTTGACTCGGCTAATCCACTGAAAGTAGTGTAGCGTAGTGGAGGAGAATGCATTATGATGGTTGTCGGATACGAAAAGTGAGTGGCAAAATATTCTAGCTCCCCGGGTAGCCGACATCCTCGCTACGCCAATGAAAAACACAAACAATAACGAATGCCGGGTAGGAGACCAATAAGTCCATAGACTTCCTCGTTGTGCAGGAAAAGTTGCCATGCCAAATGCTCTTTTTACAAGTGGAACCGTAAAGCTGCAGTCCGCGACGAGTGGCGTCAATCAAAGTCATTATATTAACCCCGATGATAACCACGACCACTCTGAAAAAAGTGTACGATCTAGATTACTAGTGCCGCCCTCACTTCGCTTGGGGAACGTAATTCAGAAATGAACCAATAGATGGCGCTGTGCTAAATTACATCGCGCAAGCGTTTCGTGTTTTCGGTTTACCTATAAGCCTTGTCGTTGTCTATAGAAGTTATCTCTTTATAAGTAGTACAGCAGATTATTATTTTGATAATTATTGGATTTAATTCTTAGCCATTTCTAGGTGTTACGATTGTAATAACCGTTATAAAGTGGTTACGATTTTGTTCTCCTATAAAACATGGGTGTTACTTTTTCCGGGAAGGTTTTAAAACGCCATCAAGTCGCCGTCGTAATAAATTGTCCACGCTATGACTCAATTGACACACTACAATGGTATAAAAAAACGTTTTACCGGAATTGTTCTGTATTACTAGAATTTTACAACAGTTGTGTTCAGAAACACTGCAATTTTATATTTGAGTGAAATAAAACCATAACAAGAATAAATAACGTATGTTGTTTTGTTAAAAAAATTTTTTTCTTTTTTACTTATTTACGATATTAATAGAGACTCGCTAACAGTGGTTTCACTTAGTCAGAACTGAGTTTTCGAAAATCTGAGTTAGATCCTCTTAGATTAGTTAATTTATTTTTGATTCTTGGAAATGTACCTCTCAAGCTCTTAAACAGTCATTATCTATTGTGTTCAAAGTTGTTGTTCAACCTGTCAAATTTTCACAATTAATATTGAACCAAATTGCATTGATATTAAGGAATAGGATCTAAACTTGATATAGATAAATTTCAAGCCAATGTGAGGTTGTTTTTCCTTAGTTTTTTTAATTAACATTTATCAAATAATTTAATTTCGTAAACAGCAAGTCGCTTGACGTTGCCTATTCAAAAAACTTTGGGCAGTCCGCCCGTTTGAAAGCCGCCTTACCTGCTTGCTTAGTGTTATTTAACGGACAGTTAATTAAAGAAGGTTCTTAGTTTAACTTGGTGGAACTTTTACACCGATAACAACATAAATGAAAACTCGTCTGGATTTGGGCGAAGTGTGGCGGTGACAGAGGCGGGCGGGCAGCGAGGGCGGGCGGGGTTCACTCGCCGTTGCACACCAGTATGAGCGCTGCCGCCGTGGCGAGGGTACGTTCCCGGGCGTTCCACCACTCACTCGCGGACGCGAACGATCGGACTATTGTAATTGGAACATTTCGGTGCTTATAATGGGAACCTTTACCCTACTCGGGATGATTGCGTGTGCTGTGAGCAGTGATAAGCACGCATGTGTTTACTTTTCATGTATGTGTTGAAGGTGTTAGTTTTGTATGGGTGCCTGGTTCATCGGCCGTTGTGGTCTGTCACCCACTTTCGATGATTAGAACGAACCTTGTGTCGGACTTGTCTCTTATGGTTTACTATGATGCTATAAGGTCGATATTGGTGTTACGAACTTAGTTGATTTATGTTACAAAATAAATAATGGGTCAACTGTTTATTATTTTCAATAACGAATTGAAACTGAAATAACAGCACTCGAGCTTAATGGCTCTTTGAGCTATCAAAAGTAAGAATCAGCTGTAGGACTATAGTAGTGACTGTGTTTTGAAAGGGCCATTTTACTATTTACACCCAAAATACTTCACCGGCACGCCAATTTGGCACGAGCAATAACCCAGCAGTTACGGAGAGCAGAGTTGCGTACGTCCGGGGCCGTTATGATGCAACCTATTTGTTTTACTACAACGTCCCGAGACGATCCGTGCCGTGACCAGCTATGTCGTTACACGTACTGGTCACGCGACCGCAGCCATCGAGGCTAAGCCTTTATGGAAGGTCTTCCAATTATCTGACCAAGGACATAACACATGCCTGCATTTTACTTTGGACATGCCTGGTGAAAACAGGTGTCACTGAAGTTGTAAAGGAAAAATATGGGCTTTAAGTTCCTACGATGAAAAATATTTTCTTATTCTGCGATTAAATACGCAAGTAAAGCCAAATTACAAAAAATATCTAACAGTGTACATTAATACATAACATCAACACTGTTTGCAAATTGTATAACAAGTAGTGATATTTTTGATTGCTCGTATAGGATGAATTTCAGGCAGTCTAAAAAGATCTTCAATAATCAACTTACGAGTATGATAAAAATCGTGTCACGTTAAGTAGAAAAGCTCACTACTCAATCTATTTGTTACATTAACATATTTTGTTACTTTTCTGCTTACCAAATTATTTTCCCCGTTTTACAATATAACAATTTTGATGTTTTCTGTACATAGGTTATGTTGTTTTTTTCAATCTTTCACGAATAATTACATTTATACTCTGATTCATAGTTTCATAAATTTTTCACGAATTAAATTTAGGTAGGTATTTTTGTTTTCTGGTTTTAATATATTGTAAGAAGTCGTTTAAACATTACATTGCTCTATAAATAGCATCTGCTAAAAATAAAAGCTAAAACAACAACCTAAGCAATCCCCTTTTATTTATGTAAGGATCTTAGAATACTAATAATAAACCATACTACATTACATTTAGTACTACTAATAAGAAGTAAATATTAAACTACGTACATCATAAGATATTGTTATAGCGTCTCATAACGGCATTTTATTTCTATGCCCGAAAATTTGGTCACCCCTGACCCCATGTCATCTTATGGTAAGTGGGCAGAGCTGAGAATAAACACTTGCTTAGAAAATAATATTATATTCTTCTTTTTATCGTTTGGGTGGTTTAGTCTTGCGGAATAGAGAGAATTATTATTCTCATATCTCGTATAGCTTTGCTGTTTAGAATCAAGCTACCAAAAGAAAGAAAGAAGCATGTAGCGATTTCTTTCCGACAACTTTTGAGTAGATGAAAGAACATTGTATTGGCAATTGGGCAAGGGAGTAACCTAATGCAATTAAATTATAACCTTAGTATTTGGCATATTTTAGATATGTCCTTATAATAACCTCTAAAAACTATTAGGACAAAATTATAAATAAAACATTTCATAAAGGTACTACACACGTACTACTTACCTACAGATGGGTGAACTTATCTGTACATAATAACATAGGGTCATCATGACAAACATTTTGTGTTAGAACGGAATCGAATTCTACCCGCACGTCTCCATCATGATTCAAACCACTCAGCTTAAGGGGTTGTCGATGTGTAAGTACTGGATAAACTGTATAACAAAATTGGAACGTAACCCAGCATTTTAGGCGGTTTATTTACGTCGTTGGGCTTAGACCAAATCCAATTTTACGCTCTGTTTTGTTTATAGTTTTCAAGGCAAATTGTTCAATATTACTTGAACTATTATAGCTAAGGTATGTTAACCTTTATGACCCGAACTTTAACGTACTAAAATACAATAGGTAATGTTATGGTTTTGTTATTAATTAGTTTTTCATTACAAGCTGTTTGCTTGATACTTCCATCAGAAATACCCCAAGCCTTTTCTTCAAACATCACAAAAACTACGTTATTTCAATATTATATTTTTAGTTTTTTTTAATATAATACCTAGTTTTAAATTTGAATCAAAACATGTTCAATACTCTTCTGGTATACTCAAAAACTGGATGAAGAAGAAGGATATAGGTATATATTTTTCGTGAAATAACTTATGTTTTACGACTGTCATTAAAGTACTTTAATTATACTATAATTTAGTTATAGTTTGCGCAAGTGGTCTAACAACGTTTGTAACAAGAGAAAATAATCATAAGTACTTCGTATATTTGTACCCGCGGGAAGAGTTACGTAAATTCGCGCATTTAAATACAAAGTTATAGGCCGGTTTGTTTACAGTGCCAAATCCCTCCACACCAGTCCCAGCTGCCTTTGACTTCACACTCCTGAATTATTTCTAACCGAAACTTCCCAAAATACGCCTTCGGTGGCTTGCTAAGGCTACATAATTACATGAGGTAACTAAATTTATTAGCAGTAACAATACACTGCGTTCTCTCACGGAAAGTTTTGTTTCATAACAAAGTTTAATATTCAATTAGAGCAGTAGTTTCCAGACTAATGAGTCCACTGCCGCTGAGAGTCGAAAAACTGGTTTTTTGTATGATTATTTTGGATTCTCTCAATCCGAAACAAAAGGATTTATTGCGCTATATACTGAAATACTTCCTATACGGTTTTGTTGCTTCTTCAGCTATAACAGTTTCAACGCTGATTACATTTGACGAAATATTAGTTTGGTTCTTGGTATTTGTTACATACACTCGTCAAAATTTATTTCGCTTGACAAATGGATGTGCCGACAAGTTTGCAAACCGTTCATTAATAACTATTGAAATAGTAAATAAGGATCTGAAAACATTCAGAGCCAACGCTAATATTTTTTGACTTATTTTTTTATTCGTTTGTAAATCTATTAAAAAATTATAAATAAATAAACTCATATTAAGTATCATACTTGACCTGATTCCGTGCTAAGTAGATTAAGCATTTGATTAATCCATAAACATTATGACCTATACGCCTAGGTACGACGATCGACGGAAATAATACTTGAATCTGTAATTTTTATTCTAAAATCAAGTCTCATTTAAGTTTGTTTTCTTCAAGTTGTTTGTTAAAAATCTTATAATAAAATGTATCTTTTCTTACGCAGGTGCTCATATTAATTAATTAAAATCAGTTTGAAAATGGCTTACCTTTTTTGATAAGTTCAATATCTTTCTTGGGATAAATTATTTCAAACAAGATCACTTGTAATCCATTTTTTGATGGATTTAACAAGAGATTGCAGATTAATAAATTGATGGTGAAATACGATATTCTTTTAATCAATAAAATAACCTTAGATCTTTGATTTTTATAATAATTTAAATATTGACATTAAGTGACTGTGTTCCTGAGTAATTTGGGCAGTCTAAGTATAATAAAGGACATTGAAACAATTTAATAAACAGGGAGAAATTATATTTTAAATCGTTTTAATTTTTTTTACATCTTCGTACATTTATACGCGCATGGAAGGTGCATTCTTATACACTGAGAGGTAGCTCTTTGGATACATTTACAACGAATACTAATCCATCCCGTCTCTAAAAGCATAATTTTCCCCTATTTCACAATAAGTATGAAAATAAAGCGCGTATCATGTTCGTTTCAAGTGCTATGAATTTTGAAAACGTCCAGATAAGCAGAACATACCGCGTTTTACGTAACAGTTTTCACACAGTACAGACCTGAATAGGGTAACTTAAACGTTTTAGCTATTTGCATACATTCGCACACCGGTGTCGGTATGCCCGGCCGTGTGTAATGTGGCCGACTTGTGCTGAGCGGAGACTAAGCTGGCTGTCTTGCCAGCGACCCCGTTTGGTTAGCTTCTTGCTGCTCGATTTATGAACTAATTGTCTGTGCCTTGTCCAGCACTTAGTAGATAATGGATTTCTAGGCAATTCAGACTATTGCACGCCAGTATTGGTCTACCGGCGTGTGTAATGCTAGCTGAGACATGCTGAATGTAAGCTAAACCTTAATGTGGTACCAGAGACCCCGTTCGGTTAATTCCCCTGACTTATGAACTGACTAGTGGCCCGCCCTCACTTCGCTTCGGGACCGTAATTCAGAAATGAACCAATAGATGGCGCTGTGTCTAATTACATCGCGCAAGCTTTTCGTGTTTTCGGTTTACGTTTAAGCCATGTCGTTGTCTATAGAAGTTATCTCTTTATAATTAGTATAGAAGATTGTCAGTCAGTCGTTAGACTATTGCACGCCAGTATTGGTCTACCGGCGTATGTAATGCTAGATGAGACTGCTGAATGTCAGCTAAACCGTCACTTATATTACCAGTGACTCTGTTTGGTTAACTTCCACTGACTTATGAACTGATTGTAATGTGCCTTGATCAATACTTTATACCTATAATATATTTAAAGTCAGTTCTTGGCAGTATTGGTGTACAAGCGTGTGTAATGTTAGTTGTTACACTCTTGCACACTGGTATTGGTTTCCCGGCGTATGTAATATGTAGCTGAGTCATGCTGAACGTAGGTTAAACCGTCGCCTGTCTTACAAGTGACTCCGCTTGGTTACCTTCCGGCCGACTTACGTACTGATTGTCTGTGCCTTGTCAAACACGTTGTACAGTTTATTTATAGAATAGTTGTTATATAGTTATTATATAATTTCAGCGGAGACTAGTTATTTGTTGTATTATTGTCTAGAGCGCTTTTTTCGACATACATAACCACTATAACCACCACTACAACCTGGATATCTTTAAGGCAAGAGTGAACAGGCATGTTCTAGGCAAACGCGTGTCATCCTAGACTTCATCGTCACTTTCCATCAGGTGCGATTGTGGTCAAGCGTTGGCCTATAGTCTAATAAAAAAAAAGATACTGTTAATTGTTAAATTGAAAGTAAAGTCCCAGTCCACGTCCACTAGTATAAAATATCTGTAAACTTCTCTATAAAAAGGTATAAATTATCACCATGTTTCACGAGCATAGAAAAATGTGCCGGCCAAGTAACCTATTTCCTGTTTCGGTAGGCTGCTCTGTGATTTGTTAGAAACGACCTTACTGATTGTGTAAAAACCGCACGTTAACGGTTATAGGCGCTATTTGACAATGTATTGTGTAGTATTATTTCAGTAGCGTTCTATTAAACTAGATAGTATGTATGTATTGTTCAAAACCATCCTACATAAGGATCAGAATTCGTTTGAATTTCCAATGCGGTATATTTGGACTTTGCGCTGCATAACTTACTTCGATAGTGTTAGAATTTGTGTGAAAACTTTTGTACTTTGTTAAGGGTATTAAGACGGATTGGAATTGGTAACGATCTTAAATTAAAAAAAAAACAAGGGTCACTTCATTCCAATTTTTTAGTCTCTCTTCATCGCATGGTTTTTTCATTGTTCTTACCTTTAAGTAAGCACCATTAAGTAAGCAGCCCAAAAGAATTTGTCCTCATATAATTAATTCAAACACCAAAAAAGAAAAATAAATTTGATTCAAGTAGAGCTCGAAAAGCAAATCTAAAAAATATAATTAATGTTACCTTTGTTACTTCAGATAAAATGCAAAATAGGAAAAGTTTCAATAAAACAATATACCTTAGCAGCTGAATTATATTAAAAGTAGCAAGATTTCTCGCTTTTTAAGCTGAAACTTTTTCTGTATCGTAGTATACTGGAGTTATATTTAAGAAAAATACGAAAAATAAGGCTTTTGAAGTTGTTGCCCGACTATAAAAAAGAAGTTTCTATATTCTACAGTATTTTTTAATAACTCCTTCTTTATAGTGGCATTCGATACTGTTTTGTGCTTTTAGTTAATGTTTTTCTAACTGCTGCACTAAGAGCCATCATTTAACCTTAATGTTAATTATCTTAATTAGGTATGTAGATACATAGTATAGTCTTTATCTAGGTATAGTTCACAACTCAAAGACTACCTACAATAATCGTAGAATATACGTGGCAGTAGGTGCTATATCTATCCAAAAGGTGCTATATCGATATGGCGTCCCGCTTGGCACCTTACGTATGAAACATATTTTAAATTACGGACTATAGTATAGTGCAATAAGTGTAAATATTTTTCTCTTGAGTGACACTAAAAGTTAATAGACATCTCTGAGAGGGGCAGTAAGTCAGATTTATTTTCATAAAGCGATGTGTGGGGTGCAATTTTTTTAAACAAAAAATAAAACGTAGATTCAGAACAGGCCTATCAACAATTGGGCTATCTTCTGAAGACGTGTACTAATACTTGTTTCTACTTGCAAGTGAATTTTCCTGCGATTCGTATCACATCGCGTCGCATAGTTTAATGGGAAAAATACTGAAAGTCGGCGGCTTTATCCCCCGCTGTTGACTTAACATTAACGTACCCTAACATCAGCACACTTGTGCTGACACTAAACTATAGATAAAAGTGTATGGGAGCGTTTTTTGCCTACGTCGTTTATGTACCTACATTATGCCTCGGTTATATTTTATGTTCCTCTAAGGGTGGCGTATGAAAAGCGCTTCAAGAACAGAGGGGTCGTTATGATTTCTAGGCTCGCGTTCCCTTGTTCTGTGCCGCTATTTCTAGGTATACCTGTTTAGAAGTTTTCTTTGAAGCGAAAAGTGATATTCAGCGCAAAAAAAATTCTAAGGCTCTAATGAGAAGTCTCAGTATTCTCTATAATTATCTCTACTATTTGTAAAAAGATAATTCTATAGACAACGACAAGGCTTATAGGTAACTGAAAACACGAAACGCTTGCGCGATGTTATTGAGCACAGCGCCATCTATTGGTTCGTTTCTGAATTACGGTCCCAAAGCGAAGTGAGGGCGGGCCACTAGTTATTAAATAAAATAAGTAGATGATACATTAATCAATAGTTTCTTTGTTTATTTAGAAAAATAAAAAACTTAGTGGTATCAACGAGGCCGCCATAAATAAAAAATATGTTCCATACATAATTAAACACACAGGTACACGTATATGGCAATTATGTATAAAGCAATAAATTGATATTCTTTTTGTTAAAAAATAAGTTTTTTCCTTAGAGTGGCGTCAATATCACCCGTTACCTTTAATTTTTAAATATGAACATGTTGTAGTATTAGATAGATAGACTTCTGTCAACGTGTCGGTCTGATATAATTTGCTTAAGACTTGTGAAACATTTATTTATTTAAACCTTATTGCACAAACGTTTATTACTATAGGCAAACTTAATGCCTACTAGTTAACCTTTGGGTCATGCAGAAAAGACAGTGGCCAACGAACATTGCTAATCAAGTTCTAAATTTTCATGTAGGTAGGTTTTATTGTTATATCTAACTTAATAAGTAAAATGTACAACAGAGTGGACAGTTAAAATTTAGACCATTATCTTACAACATAAACGTGGTTTAAGGTTTGGGAAAGTAGATGGTTCTATAGATAATTGTTATTTATTAAACGAAACAGAATAAAACGTGTGAAACCACTACAATACATAGTACCTACATTAAGGTGGTTTTATAATTTGTAGCGATTTCTTCAAGATAAACTTTGAATAGTGGAAAAAACAGCGTATAAAGTAAGACGCTAATCGCTACAAAGTACCAGGCTTGCTCCTGTAACTTGGTCCAAACGTACACCCCGTATAGAAACTGGGAAGTTAAATGTAAAAACTTTGCAACTGCTTGCTAAATATTAAGTAGCGTTTTAATTTTTATAGCCGAAACTAAGAAGGTCTTTCACTGATAATTATATTTTTAAAATTTCATTACCTACGCTGCTACTTAATAAAAAAGATAAGTTGATATTATCACAACTACGACGACAAAAATGTTAAGTAATGGTTGAGTTTGGTGAAAAGTTAATAAAATAGCTAAGTAGCTAGCCTTATTTAAGGGGCTATATCGACGAAACCAGCACCGTCAACCAATTTACACTGATTGTGGCGACTATAACGTATTTTTCCAAAAAAAATCTAGATACTGAGATGCAAGTAAATTGAATTTTTTCGAGATGCAATATATATTATACACGTGAAAAGTAACAATACCTAATTAATAGGTTGACGGTGCTAGTTTCGTCATTGTAGCCCCTTAACGTTCATCTCATGTAACGCGATAAATAAAGCACCTATGTATATTCTTTCTATCTACTATCAACTACTAAAATGTAGAGAAACTGAAACCTATAACATTGCAAGCGCTGTAAATTGCTCTCCCATTGAACAGATGAGCGTCTGAAAGTGCCCTTTTTATGGGTTCATAAGTGTGGAGGGAGGTTCACCCCAGGTTACTCTGAAGCATAAACTAAATGTATTATAATTGTCTTAAACTGAACCTGTCTAGTTACCCCGGAGTGCATTAGATATTAGGTAACACGGGTTATGCAAATTCTGAAGTGATTTTCTAAATTGATTCTACAAGTTGAAGGAGCGCTGAGTTATACGACTCATTATCTAATAACTTTTGAAGTGCTTCGTGTAAGTAGTTCTACGTTTGGAGCAAGTTAAATCAACATAATAAAAGTAACTAGCGGCTGCCCGCGACTTCGCACGCGTATAGTTAGTTACCGTCATATTTATATGCTTGGTATACCAAGTCAGGTTCGATTTGATTAATAAATTCGGTGTCAGCCTTACCAGCCCATTGGGGTCTGTATACTGGCCGATCTGCAGGATCGTTTCTTATGGAAAGTAACCCCAGCAGCAGGTCTAGCATCTAAACCCCCTCCAGTCCTGTCACCTTATCCTATCGGAATATGTAAAGGAAGGCTCTGATTACGCTGACACAATATGTGGTGCACTGTACTTATATCTAATAAAAAACGTACTTGGTACGTACTTACGTATTTTACAATAGTCCCGCTATAGCAATGTTAGTTAGAGGACATAATAAGTTTAAAATTTAATCCCAAAGAAAAGGGTTTTTAGTTTTAATGACTATGCACTTAGCTAGTAAAAAGATTTTAATTATCTAAACTCATCGTATAATAACAATCTCTTCAAACTTTTTCACTAAACAAGTAACAACTTGCTGTTGAAGTATCTAAGTTATCTTTTCACATTAATTATTTGTAAAACTTACCTTAAATTACGTAATTTTCTAAACTGAAAACTTAGTGAGATCTTCTCGAAATTTGATAGACACTTTAAACTTAGTTTGGAGTTGTAATTAGGAATAAGAATTGCGTTTGTCTTCTAAAGTGCTCGTACTGTGATAGCTTAATGGAATTAAAACGAAGAGTGGTGCTGAAGAATTTGCCCATTTACGAGTGTACTATTTATAAAGAGGTATTCTATAGATAACGGCAAGGCTTATAGGTAATCCGAAAAGACGAAACACTTGCGCGAAGTACCAGTCAACGACATCTATTAGTAAAGATTAGAACAGGAAAAAGTAATAAAGAAATAGCAAAATTAAGCTTCGAAGCGAAGTGAGGGCGGGCCACTAGTGTACGATATAGCTACATCATACTTTCATATACTTACATTTGTAGTTTGGTATTTTTTTACTGACACAATTTCGATAAAGATTTTCGTTTATAGATTTACTCATCATAAAGATTTACTGATGAAAAATAATATACCGCAAAAATAATCAGTGTTACTACATACTGGCATTAAGCAGAATAGGTACATTCTGCTAAATGTGTTCATGACACATAATAATATGGAACAACTGAATTTGTATTACCGAAGCCCTGCCTTAACCCTTTCAAGTTTCTAAGTTGTATCTATAGCAGCTACGCTTATAGAAAACAAGTTAGTAAAATACCAATGTGTTTCTATAAAACCACTCGAATCAAAAAATTAGAAAGTTGCAGAAATTGTTGCACAAAAATGTTACGAGAAATCGATTGACACCTTTAAAACTAGAATTTCTATTTTGGATAGAATTTTCAAAATTGATTTAGTAGATTCAGAAATTACTACAACAATTAACTCATGAACATAACCTCTTAACAATAAGTAATGCTCTTTTCCTCTTAAACGTGATTTTTGCTCGTCGAAAATAAAGAAAAAGTACCTAAAGAGGGATTGGTGACGATAGCCCTTAATTTGAACTGGGTCGCTTCGGCACAATTCGTAACTTGCTGTGCCCCAACTTCCATGTAATGACTTTTGTTTGTTTTTAATTTAATTAATTGGGACGGATTATCCTAGCTATCGCAGGGATTCACTGAAAACTTTGTTATCGACTTCGTTGAAAGGTCAACGATCCATTATTAATGCGGCAAACTTTTGTAGAGCCAGCGAAACTGATTTAACAATACTATGACAAGGGATATAATTAAATCGGGACCTTTCTTCCTTCCTAACTTGTTCGACACTCTTATACCAGTAGCGTAATCTTGTTACATAACTCGCATGTGTCAAAATCAGGGGAATAAATAAGGTTAATTTAAGTTAGGGGAGTTTATTTACACACGTCGTTACTTCTTTGTCTACCTTCCCGGGTACAGGGCAAGCGGGCGCTTGCTCTAATACAAAAGATAAATACCACCGTCGAACAAGAAAGGTAATTGAGATAAACACATGTGTACTCTACTCAATATAACTTTCTGCCGTCGAGTGTAACGCGTAACAAAATCAACTAAGTTTGTCTACCAACAACTTGTCTCGCTCTTGCCGTTTTGATTCACGCATGGCCTGACGTTAGTTACTTCAATCCGATTACGCTAGTAATCTGACACTGAAACATTTATGGCATCATAGTAGGTCAGTGCGGATATCAGAAAATCATTTTCTCGTTTGCGCACAGGGCGGCTAATGATGTCCGCGGTGGAGCCTAAGCTCAAATGAGGCGATTAAGCTTTGAAGATGAACAGGCCGGGCTACGAATACACCGTGCCTGCATCTACCACATATTATGCGAGCAATAGTCGGCCGCCGCAGTACGAGCGCGGCTACGGGCAGCTCGCAGCCGGTCCCGTTTACAGCCCCTCCTCACACCCCCTGTCTAATTATGCCGATGTGTACGAGGGCAATAATGACACCACGCTCCGAGCGGAGGAACGACATTGGTACCTAGAGAACCATAAAAATTTACAGCCGAATTATGAGGTCAACCATGACGTCATATCTCAAGATGCCAAAATTAAAAAAGAAGAGGAGAAGAAAAGTGAGGTGCCGATTAGGAGGGGGGAGTCGACGCAGGCTCGGCAAAGAAGGAAAGAAGACAGATGTTCCTGCGAGTGCTGGCCTAGTACAGACAATAATGCCGTGCAAGAGAGTACAGGGAATGAGACAACGAGGTCGCTGTCGGGAGTGGATATGGTGGCGTCTTACGGCGTGTACGGGAACCCGCAAGACGACGACAGCTCGGGGTTCGCTAGGTTATCAGAGAAGAGTGCAGTGTACGGACAAGGGAGCGAGGCTCCGGTACAAGGTGTGATAGTCAACCAGCAGGGGAACAGTGCCGTGGTGCGAAGTTCGACCGCGCCAGAGACTGGGTGTGCCAGGTGTTGTGGGCTGGGCTCGAGTGGCCCCGCAGCGAACTCTGAGGACTATTGCTGGATCCACTACTGCAGACCGGCTCTAATAGTGTTGCTGCTACTGTTTTTTCTAGTCCTGCTGGGCGTTTCAACAGGGTTCTTATTGACAAATAACTGTGAGTATATTTTTACTTTTCTATTTGACAAAATACCTGTCCTCATTTTTAGAATTCCGTAGTCAATTGGAAAAAACGGGCCCTTATAGATTTGTCATGTCAGTCTGTCTGTCCATCTGTTTGTCATAGCCATTTTTTCTGAAACTGTAACCGTCGCACTCAGAGACGTTAATTAAACTTAATTGTTAATTAAATAAAAATATTGACCTCGATTTTAATAGACATTATCCGTCATTAAGTTATGAGCATTAAGGTTAAACGACGTCTCTGAGTGTAAGAGCTATAATGTTGCAACTTGGTAAGTATGTAGATGTATTTTGTGAACAGCATTGAGATTATTATACAGAAATAGAAAAAAAAACGTGGTTCTCCATACTTAGAGCAACAACACAGAAAAAAACGATATGTGTGGGATCTATGAGTCAAAAATTATATAATTGAGATTTTCATCGATCGTAAACCAGAATTTTCCTTCAATCAACTCAAGTACGGAATTAAATGTTTGCTGTTGCCACGGAACACTTCAACCGGTCAAGTCCGACTTGCTGTTGGTCGGTTTTTTTACATTTCCACCCGTATGCGATGAATTACTAATGTACTGTACCATTCATCAAAATTATACAAAACTGTCAAATTCTTCAATCGACTCTCACCTTACTGTCATACACATTAGGTTGAATATCAATTGAGGAAAGACAGGTTGTAGTAACCTGACTGTACGAGGAATTTAAAACAGCCATGTATAGTAAAGAAAATATTTTTCATACCGCTACATGTTTGTACACGGCACGCCCATGTTAATAACACCGCACGACTAAGTTTCAACAACAACAACCAACTAGTGCACAGTTTCCATTATGGTTACGCAAGCGATATCTTTGAAATTCAATATTCTTCAACGCCATTTCTACGAGAACTTGCGTTATTGATACCATGACATAGATAGAACACTGTTATCGCAAAGGTACTAAAGGAAAGAAGATTTAGGTGTATACAATGTTATAAATGCCATTTGTACTGTAATATAAGTAAGAGAAATAAAATAATGACGATTATACGTCATAAGACAGCATTGGTAATAGTAACTTAAGGAGTAAATTCCCCTATAAAATCAGTATAGTGGGTACCCGAGGCCCAGTTGGCAGCGCACTTGTGACTGTAACGGTATTGCAGGTGTCTATAGGCGGCGGCAATCGCATTCCATCAGGTGATCCGTCTGCTCGTCTGCCACCTATGTAATGCCATTTCGAGGTTTAATTTTAGTAGGTTCCATTATTTAGTTCTATTTGATATTGAGATTAGAAATAGGTATAATGGAGCATCCAAGATAGTAACATATTAAAGGATCATGGACTTCACTCGATCGAAATCACTGTCGCCGCCGAACCGATTTAGATGCACCGACTAGTTAATTCAAATGCAGAAGTAGCAAAACATATTTATACATTCGGCAATAGTAAACCAACTGAGCAGTCACGTAATTTATTCACGAAGTAGATTAATATTGGAGCACGCAGTAAGGCAAACGACGCATTTCGAATATTCGAATCCGCTATGGATTCGCTCCTCTAGTGATGTGACTATTCGAGTTAACTCGCGTTAAATTTGCCCTGACTCGAGTGAGAATACTTTCATGTTATTGTGACTTGTTTTTGCAATTACTAGTTTAAAATTATCTGTAATAACTAAAAAAACCCTTAAGTATGGATGGATACCTTTATCTATTGATTTTTTGAGTCTTTTTAAGTAATTACGAGGTTTTTACTGTGGTAATTTTCTTCTTTTTAATGTTCTGTAAATTAAAAGAAAATAAACGGAATCCTTAAGAATCACTTCGTATTCCGTCCGTCCGTTGACGTTGGTCAACGGATAGTTTTGACTCAGACAGACATAGTTTTAGGTCAATACCTAAAACTATGAAATTATAAAACGACAACGTTATAGACTACACAGTCATGTAGGAAAAATCTGAAAACCATACATTTGTTTTGTTATATCGTCTATAAAATAGGAGATCTACATAGATTAATTATCTATTTTTATTGGCGGTCAACAAATTAAAGATTATACGACTTCAAATCGTAATTGCTGTAAAATTGGTTAATCACCAAAAACACGAGTAGCCACATTTCAAAAAATGCCTGATGAACGGAGTGTTTAAATCGAGTTCCTTACGTGAATTTCAACTCAAACTCAGCACTAGTTGGCACATCTCTATGCTTGGCTCCGCTCCGCTCCCGCTCCGGATTAATTCGATCATTGCCGCCGATTGGATAAGGCCTGTCGATAGAGCTAAAGCCATTTGGCACACACCTGCCGTGGTTGACGCCAGTTCTTTGCAACTTCGGAATTAACTGCCGGGGATAAAATGTGTTTTAGACGAAAATGTAGTCGATTTAGGGAATGATTTTTAATTCAGTGTTTTGTGGCTGTTTAGGCTTTTGGTATTTAACATTTCATTTCTAATTTTAGTTACATATTTATATCCAATATATCATCGTCTACAATTAGACACAAGTTCTTACTACAAAATTTAATACAAGTCTTTATCCCAGAACTGGTTTGTTTCATTCTTAAATTTAAATAATGCACAAAATGTGTATCCATAGAGATAACATATTGCATCCATCCATACGCATATTTGTAATAATTTGATATGAGTAATCTATTTTAATTACATTTACCTATATAAGATGATAATTAATGTACCTGTTGTACTTAAATTCCATAGACGTGTTAGCGTTTTTGTTGCACCAAATATTATAACCATTTTTAAATGTATGCATCAAATACCTTCCTACGATCTATAAGCAAAATTAAAACAGATTTTCTAATTTGGCTGCCGAATACAAAAGGGGGAGTTTTATCGAGTTACCCGATTCGTTTAAAAGTTGATTTTGCTGAACTGAAATGCTACGGTAGGTGCTCTAGGTAGATTTTCGTTTCGCTCGTTTTTCTTGGTGGCAGGACATTAATTTCAGTGGCACTCTGGGCGCCACACAGAGTTGGGTTTTCAAATTACGCTAAAACTATTGGGTTAAGTATTCATTGAAGTGGATTTTAAATCGTCGCTCTTAATTCGTGGTGAATTCGTTCACTACCAAAAAGAAGCTCAATATCCATTCTGAAAACAACAAGTGTTTATTTTCAAATAAGATAGCTTTTACTTTGTTTAAAGAAAATCTTCATCATTTCAATCAAAGGACCTTTGTTTGTTTGTCTCAGATTAGTAAGAAATTTGTCTAAGCTTTGGCGGCTGTTTAATTAAGTTTAAGAAAATGAGCTGGCTTAATAGAATTTGACCCTCAAAAGAGATTTTAAGATAGACCGTATCACTGGTTCTTTTTACTTTATTTCATTTTCGTTAATTTAATTTGTGAGGTCGGCTTTGATTGAATAGTCAATGTCGGGGTTCAATCGAAATTATTATCGTTTAGACCTTCTTTTATTTATTTTAGATACAATAAGTCAGTTATTCAAACTGGCTCAATATCTTTAAAGTGTAGGTACTTGTCTGGTCTATTTGTGCCGCCATTAAGTTTGAACCTATTAATTAGAAAGTGAACCAAACAATTATTACGAATGTAAAAGTGAACATGGGCGGAGCCAAAAATAAAGCTTGCTTGTCGCTCAACAACGAGATTCCTGGAATAGGACACCAGAGGGCACGTCAGTGGGATGAATCCAATAGCACGGAGGTGTACTGGATTTATCTGGATAAAACTGAAAAATATACATTTTGTAACAAAAACTTCATTAATTTTTGAATGGAGAGTTCGCTGGATTCGATTCATTTTCACATGCCAACACTTTTTCGATGTTTCCTGCAATCACGTTTACGGGTTACCTCTAAATGGCACTGGACGCTAGACTGAGCACGAGCGTTTCTAGAAAAACGAGCAAAAAATCCACGTCAGGACGAACTGGCATTCGTTTACTAAATAGCGCCGTCCTTTATTTTTGCCAGTTTAAATTAAATGTCTACTCAATTAAACATCTGAATGAAGTCAGCAATTTGTCCTCAAAAGTACTTTTACTGATATCTATATACGATTGTCAATTCAAAAAAAAAGGTGTCGCCGCTAATGAACGCTCCATTTGCAAAGGAACGCTTTATAATTTAAAACCAATTCCTATAGATAATGGTCGAAAATTGTGCGGCAAAAAAAATATCTAGGACGGCCAAATGGCCTAAGCACAGTTGGCCGGTCGTTCTTTTTTATGTGATGTAATGATAGACGAGTAGACACCTACAACACCAGTAGAGTCACAAGTAAGCTGCCTAAAGTCCCCTATCTCCTAATTGGGGTTCCGGTATCCTCACTCACTCGACGAAACATGGCGTAAGCGCTGCTTCACGCCGGTCTTCTCCGGTTCCGTGGTTTCACTTCGGTAGGTCGAGCCGGCCAATTTATGTCGAAGCGTGGCTCTCCCACGGTAAATTTTACGGGGACACATACATGATTCAAAAGCACTCAAATCAGGTCCAAATGAATTCGCGCCAAAACAATAACAGCTCTAGGCGAAGACGTGTGCCAGCTCCCAAGTTCCCGGCCAACTTCGACAGTTGTCGATTAACTTTTAATTAACGAAATGTGGAGTTTGCTTTGCTAACATTCTTCTCAGACTTATTTGAATGGGAGACACGATGTCATTCGTTTTGCTAAATTAGGCTGGTTTGAGTTTAAATTCGAGGTTATATCAAATAGGGCTGTAAAGCAGTGCCTGCGCTGTGAGGGTACCGGAGGCCTAATTGGGGGGAAAAGGGGTTAAAGATTTTCAGCGCACTTGTGACCTTCTATCGTTTACTATCAGGTGAGCCGTCGGGTCATCTGCTACATGATGGCAGTTTTATGCATTGGTTCGTTTTGTCTGTTTATGTAAACGCCATCCGTAGAGGTGCTCTATTTACTTGCTGAAATTGTGGACAAAAATTTAATACACGCATTTAATATGTTTAACATTTTTATACTTCAAAGTACTGTAGATATTTCTATTATAACATTTTTTCTTGACCAGGTTGATAGTCTACTCGCGTGATCGACAAATGAACGATTGGTGCCGTGCTAAGAGAAATACCTAATTAATAAGCGAGCCAAAATCTACCAATAGTCTATTATATAATCTGTGCTAATAGTATTGCAAAAACTCTTTTGGTGAGGAAGGCTATTCTATTAGTTACTATACTCACTGACCTACTCTGCACAGGCAGCCATAAGCATTAAGCAGGCCTGATGGCGCATTTTATTGAGACCCCACCTTACACCCCAAAGATTGCGGCTGTGGGTTCGATTTCAACGATCAAAAATAAAACGTAACTATGATTAAAATTTGTATTCGGGTGTTATAATGTTAGTACCTACGTACAGCCATCAAAGTATTATATACAAAAATTTAATATTTCTTCAATCGACTCTCATCTTACTGTAATACACATTAGGTTGAATATCAATTGAGGCAATTTGACAGGTTGTGGTAACCTGATGTATGGCTGACCGTAAGAATGAATAGAGAGGAGACTCAATTTCTCAAAACTGTAGAAAGTCACCTATCACATAAAGAAACTTTAGTTCTAGTAACAATAAGTTACAATTTGTACCGTGTCACGTATAAGTAAATATAGAAAAATACATCTCAATTGGTATTATTTTCTCTGAACACAGAAAGCTTGTTCCAGCGGTAACGTTCCGCAAAGACCCTCCCTACTAATATTTATTCAGACATCAACTCACAATTTTAAGCAAACACAGACACACGGGAAACATATCGCCTTAATTTCATCAGGAAGTAATTAAGTCGTTTATTTATAAACGGCGTTCGCCTATAGGCGGTCTATTGTGGCGGGTGGAGACAATTTGCCACCTAATTGGATGCTAAATAAATTATCCGCTCGAAACTCCAACTGGTGACAGTTCCAACAAGTTTAGAAACCCTTATCAGACATTCATAGAGGAAGTGGGTTGCGAATATAGTTTATTAAACATGAACAATAATGTTTGAATACATGTATATAGACGAGTGATGCGTGATTAGCATTTTGTAGTTAACTATATTAATATTTCACAGAAACGCCACTTCATAAATTCTGTATTTTTTATAAAGGAGAGTGCTAGAAAAATAACTCTCTCATACAAAATGATTGGTTATCTTTTTTAAACTACATTTTGTAAATGAAATAAAATCGTCGCTAATAAAATAAAATAAACGTAGACCCAACATTTTTGTACAGTAAAGGTATTTAATAACTCTTTCTATAATATGTGGTAAAGTAGGTATATTTTTTTGTGTTGTAAATAATCTGGATTCAAAGAAGGACCTTTTCTTCTTAAAATGTATTTCTAACTCATGATACGGAATTGACTTTTCAGAACATTGTTAAAACTTACATACTCAAGCAACAATAAACCCATCCCAGTTACAATAATATGACGTACAACAACAGAAAGCAATTTGAATTGCAAAATGTGAAGTAGCAAGTAAAACTAACATTATAGTATGGAAGCCACGGCACTGGGAACAATAAACGGGCCAATATTCGAAACTGTATTTACGCTGGAACCGTTAACAAACTACGTTGCGTATTAGGGTTGAGCTAAAATACAATATTCATAAGATTAAACCGCGTACAGAACATAAGACCCGTCCGGTAGGGACAGGTCAAACTTTTTGTTAATAGTGTTATTGATGTTGTAAATAAATACCATAGCTGGGGAGCAGTTGGAGAGGTTTCTGTTTACCGTGACTTAAAAATTACTAATTAAAGAAACACAAAAATAACCTTCCAGCGCGAATGCAAAAACGGTGCAATATCCATTCTTTTAAAATGTACAGGTAGGTATATATTACTACCATAGTATCTACAGAAGTCAAAAAGTATTGTATCAGCATATACCTAACCTAACACTATCCTTTTGCACAGACCTTCGTCATAAACTAGAAATGACGAATATAGCTATCACGATGTGCTACAGTACAGTGTAATCACTGAAAAAAGTTTTCGGCTTAAAAACTTGGTTCAGTTTTCAGCTTAAAATTGGTTCAATCGGTTGGTAGCTCCGTTAAAAATAGTTAGGCTTTCAATACAATATGAGATAGTTGACGTCTCTATCGTGGGATAGAGTAGGGTGACCAATAAGATTTGATCATGTCATGCCCGTCGAAGTCTTACAGTTTGGTTTAGATCACCTTCATTTTTTCGCTGCTAAAAATGCTAGAGCCATCTTGTGCTTAGTCAGGTTTCTTAAGTTAAATATTCCCTCAGTCTTCGTCTCCGTCATAAGGTCTGATGTTATTTAGCCGATCTGCCTTTGCAATAGATCTCCGAAAAGTTGGTGCTCTATTTTTCCGGCTGTAGAATTAATATCCAACGTTAGCCGAAGCTAGCCTGGCTCCACGGGTCACGTTCAACTTCAGCTTTTGAAGCCGAGCGCGAATAGCTAATCGGACGATTAATTTTCACGCCGTTTGAACTCAAAATTCTTGTGGAATGCATGGATTGGAATTTGTAATACTTCGGGTGTATGAGTGTGATAAACTGGGCCTCTCTTGTTTGACTGTAAAATCGTCTCATACTGGATACACCCATAGAGTTAAACCTTTGCACAGATTTTAGTACCTACCTACCTAAAAGAACGTGCAGAGTAGGGTAAACAGCAACTAACTACCGCGCTCAGAGTCTTCATTTATTTTTAATGTTCATTACATTAATAATTCAAATTTATCATACGGTCAGTTATCATAAAACTAAAACCGGCCAAGTGCGAGTCGGGCTCGCGCACAAAGGGTTCCGTAGCAGCAAATATAATAAAATCAACCTATCTCAAAAACTATAAGAGATACTTTGATCAAACCAAAAATCGTTGAAAGAGTTAATTAGCATGCATCACCTCTATTTTTTTTAGAATTTTATACCCCGTAGTTATAAAAATAGAGGGGGGGGGGGGACATACTTTTTACGACTTTGAGAGCTGATATCTCAAAAACCGTTCACTTTAAGAAAAATGTTTTTTAGAAAACTTTATATCATTTTAAAAGACCTTTCCATTGATACCCCACACGGGTATGTACATCGAAAAAAAAAAATTCATCCCTCAGTTACATGTATGGGGGCCCCACCCCCAATTCTTTTTTTTACTATTTAGTGTCATATTTTTGTAGCGGTTCATACAACACATATTCCCATCAAATTTCATCACTGTAGTACTTATAGTTTCCGAGTAAATCGGCTGTGACAGACGGACAGACGGACAGACGGACAGACGGACAGACGGACAGACGGACAGACGGACATGACGAAACTATAAGGGTTCCGTTTTTGCCATTTTGGCTACGGAACCCTAAAAATGTAAATAATAGACATTACAAAATTTTTAGTTTGATTATGGATTGTTAGGTGTCTTCCAGCAATGTCTGACATGGCGTTGTACGTGTTAACTGAGTTAAAGTTAGAATTTAAGTAACAGTTAATTGTAGAGTCTATAAAGGCGTTTTTTTTCTGCGCATAACGTTAACTAGCGAAATATGAGTAAGGCCTCATAATGTCATTATTGTTCATCATCATAATACTAACGTAGTCCACTGTTGAACGTAAGAACGTGGCCCATCCAAATATTTTGATTCATCCACCTTGATTGATTCTAGTCTTGATAGCCATCTTTAACTCGTGTGACCTAAGGTCGTCCTATATCGTAGTATTGGACGCGCATTAGTCAGGCGATGTTCGTGAAAAAAATATTTAAACATTATGTTATCAACAAAATATTCTCAGCTCTTATTTTGTTCTAAACATATCAGTCACCAGAATTCGCATTATTCACGGCCCATGTATCATGGACACTTTCAAGAAAACAATCCCCGATTTCGTCCACAATCCATTTCCAATATCCCGCGTTCTGTAATCCATCGAACGCGAAATTAAATAGATATTGCTTATAAACACCGTTGATTCTCGCGTTTCAATCGGCCGATGCGAGATTAAGTCCGGCGAGCAACAGGAAACTGGAGTGGAATCGATTCATACGAATCGGGTAGAGGCGGCAGTTATACTCGAACCACCGCAACAAATTGAAATTGATACCATCGGTGGGCAGCGGGGCCGGATATTACGGGTGTCAAGCGCAATCACGCACTCGCGGAGCGCAAGCGCTGTATCTAACACTTCGTTAGATCTATGGATCGCTTCTGATGGCTATCTGTTATAAATTGTTTGTCTGTGCCTTTGTAAACATTGCGCAGTTTAAGGATCTATACATTTCATGTTAACATTATTTAGCATGCTTGTAACATTATTTTAAAAGCATCTTTTAAGATGTTTAATTCTCATTTGATTGGCATCCTTGAAGGAACGAAAGTTTATGCACTTTTATGTGTCAGGCACTTACCTTTGAGTTCATATTTGGGTGCAGTCATCCTAGCGAGTGCCGCGATGAGGCAACCGTAGATTTTCTCATTTTTTCATTCTTTCCGAACAGTCAACGGTATGAACATTAAAATTACTTGATTTAAGAAAATGAACAAATGAAATTAAACTAAATGTATTTTGTTCTACGTATGCTGGGAGTATTGAGCTGTGACCTACAACAATAATTCCAAAAGTTGTATTCATTAAATAACCTTAGATATTATTTAATAGAAACAGACTTGTTAACCCTTAATTCGACAACGTCCAGTATACTTCCCATTGAACGAAAAAATTAATACATAAAAAATTTGACCATGAACCTAAAACCTTAGGTGTGTAATTTAACCCCTAAGTATCCACCTACACTGTGAAAAATTGGTAATGCTTTTACATTGATGGTACACGAGTTATCACCAGCGAGACAGCAGGAGGGAAGGACGAGCTACGCGGGCTCTCGGTAATTTGCATTTTATTCATTGTTTCACAACTTAATTTCTTGTATTATTATTAAAAACAAAAGATTACATATCCGAAAAGCTATGTATAATATTTTGATTGTCTTACTAAGTTTTGTTTAGTTTTTACGATGTCTACAACTTGCATGTCCAGTATACTTCCCGTTGCCGAATAACTAGTAAACACACTACTCAATACTATGTCCAGTATTCTTCCCCTTGCCAAAGTAACAGTCAATCGGATAATCGAGTAATTTTAGGGATCCGCACATAAAATAATAATTAATGTAAGCTTAAATTAATATTTTACAGCTTCAAGTTCAGAGAACAGCGCTTAGTAGCATAATGTTGCCTAAAAATGCTCCTTCTGCTATAGATAATGGGTCTGATGTACTGAACCTGAGAATGAGGAAGAAATTGTTGTGCAAGTATCTGAAGAGTTGTCTTCCTAACGTGTAATTGTCTTCCTAAGTGAAATTGAATCAATTCTAACCCGTCGGTCTTCCAGCCGGCGCCGGTTGGGCTCTCCCAGGACTAAGGACGTTATCTGAGCCGGTCAATGGGCCTCTCAATCTAAAACACTTGGGGCTGTTCCTGGCTTATCCCGGGGCTAGGAGCGGGACACGGGCTCATAAGACGCACCCTAGTGCTGCGTCCCACTCATGGACAGTGACGCACACCAGCACGGCCTTTACTCCAAACGTCCGGAGTTAAAAAAACCCCTCGGGCAGCTCCTACTACCCTCCGATAAAGCCCTCACCGGGCGGTGTCCAAATCGCTGGAATGCGATGAGGGCGTCTAGGGCAAGAGTTCCTACAGAATTTTCCACAAATCCGCACCCTGCTGGCTGCAGGGCGAAGTGCCACTCCGGCCACTTATGAAGGCTCCTAGTCACTCAGAGGGCAATGAAGGGGGCCATGCTTGAAATCTCCTTGCGTGTCAGAAATTATGAGACCTGCAGGAGATCTAAGGTCGCAGACATAGCCTAAAGAGTTGCGTGGCTCAAGTGGCAACGGGCAGGCCACATTGGGAGGAGAATAGACGGCTTTGGGGCGGAAAGATCCTTGAGTGGAGGCCGCTTCAGGAAGTCGTAGCCACAGAGAACATTGAATATTAGGAAAGTCGTAGCCGTGGCAGGCCCCCTCAACCGGACCGACGGGACCGATCTGTCAGGAGAACTATTACGTCTATTGGTTGAAATGATGCCGATGATCTTTAGTCCACTATGTTTAATATACTTAAGAATTGAAATAGTCTCATATTTTTGAATAAGCTAAATGTCGTTTTTTATGAAGATTTTATATAAAATAATGTCAAGACGTGTTTTTTCTACTTTATAGTCCCTAGAGCAACTTTGGTAATATACTTGTGAGACAAATTATCT
Organism: Cnaphalocrocis medinalis; assembly: GCA_014851415.1. NCBI lineage: Eukaryota > Metazoa > Arthropoda > Insecta > Lepidoptera > Crambidae > Cnaphalocrocis > Cnaphalocrocis medinalis. The sequence continues at coordinate 8,091,961 of CM026275.1, read as the reverse complement.
AAAGAAATAAATATTATTCTACGGAATCCTTTGTTTCTTATATTCTATCCTTTCGACAACGGGAAGTATGCTGCACATAGTTGGAGTTCATCTAATTCTTATAAACTTGGCAACGTCCAGTATAATGGACATAGGTTTTCAGGGTAACTGAAATAGGTAGATTTTTTCAGATATTTTTCCCAGGATCCTTGACAAGCTAAAACCAAAATCTAGTAACTAATTGACAAATTTAATTAAAAAAAAATCTTGTCGAATTAAGGGTTAAGGTAACAATAGCGAGGATAAAAGTAAAACGTATTTCATTTGTTCCCAAATAGAATCACAATTCACAGAGAGGTTATGTCTATGCCATAAAGGGCTAGGACATAATACGATATATCTATTGTGTTCATTTTATTGTGACTAGGTGCTACTTATTAAGGTAAAAACCTTCGTGTTACGAGACCGTTAGTCATATTCATTATCGTTCTTTAAATTATAGCTTCATACACAATAAATGTCTCAAAGTAGGTACCTATACAGAAACATCTATCGTGATACGTGATTAATAAAAGTTCACGATAACCTTCGTTGACATCAGATAACTTGGTAGTGATATTAAATTGATCGTATCTAGCTCATTTGCATTTTGCTGAATAAACGATATTTCGTAATGGAACAGAAATTGTTTTTGAATCCGTAACGATATGAATTATGCCATTTTCATTTGCATATTCGGTTGGTAAGCGTGGCTCATATTGCCGGGCACCTGTAAATAACATGCAATTTCGATGATGATTTGTGGATTTGATTCATGTCACCGCAGTATGTGTGCCTTTTAACTCAAAAGATAATATTTAGAGCAAAGCTGCAATGTGTACTTGCGAATTCATTTGCCAATAATTGATTAGCTTTAGTTGTGACAGGCAAGCTAGGGGTACCTATATTTTTTATTAGCTTGTATTATGATCAAGATACAGTCCGGTATTGTTAAGAAAAATCTCCTTTCTGTTAACTTTTGTGATGATTTTAGACAAATTAGCTATCACAGAAGCATATACTTGAAAACCAAATTGTTTTGTTGGAAACGGTCATAAATCCATATCTTTCAATTTAAAGTAAGTTGTCACACGAGATTGAAATTTATTCTTACAAAAATAAGGTCGTTAGCTGTCGCACCATTGGGATTTGCGAGCATCCTGTCAATTCATGCTATTTCGGACACAAACAAAAGTTCTCGTATTGAATAAACCAACGGCTTTGCGTCCCGCATGGGTCTCACTGCAATATGGCCAGCTCTTTATAAATATTGACATAATATGACCACTTTTTTTAAACTACTACGATGTTTTTATTATAATGCAAACGCAGGCAGAAATCAAACTACTAGGCTGCGTTTATCGAAACGTGAACGCTGACAGAAATCAAGTACCAAAATCAGACGCGATTTACAAGTTGGCTGTCCCCGCGAACCTAGGTTTCGTGTCACTGAAGTCCCGTCTAACATTGTATGCAGCTATCGGATTCGTTTAACACGTGACTGGACACCGGCCGTAGTTTAATGGCCTCGTATATGTAAAGGACAGGCGCGGTCTACGTCCAACCAATTTGCAATAAAACAATATGGCAGACCGGCCCGGCACAGGCCGCGCGTTTTGCCAACCTCTTGCTGTATTTTATATTTATCCCGACCACGAGACCATTAGCCGTGACCTCTTTGTGTCATACCGAAATGTTAGGTCCTAAGGTAAAATTAATCTAACTGAATGTCGTTGGAATACCTTGTCGTTTGAAAGACGCCCCATTTTTTACGAGGTTGGAGATTAGCTTTGTAGTCGAGTATTTTCAGGGTGAGCCATTAGTGCGGTTAAAATGGCATTTTGGTGAGAGAATGAAATATGAATCAGGAAAAAATTACTTTCTTGTTGCTGATACGTACTATACACCAACGGTGTTTTTGCTCACATTGAAAGACATTTAAAATATAATAGATAAACTAAGTGAATCATTACTCTATTTAAATATAATAATAAACATTTTTACATAAGATAAGACCACAAAGAAAACTTTCAACTGTAAGATGATTTGACTTAGTAGTCCATCAGTTCCGTCCAAAAAGATTCGTTCTCTTAGGAATGGGTAATTTTTCAGTTCACTCGCATTTATTACACTCCTTTTGTGTCACTTCTGTTGCTCACAAACGTATCGTAGATGAAAAGTGAAATAAAAAATATATATGTCCTTTCAAACTGGCATAAACGTTGAATATTGTAATTACATGTATTTAGGTTTCAGAAAAAACATAAGAATGACATAAATATTTACTTATGCCACAAAAATTGTGAAGGTACTTATAGGGTAAAAAAAAACAATATTTATCTATATCCAGCTCTTAGAGCATTCAGCTCTAAGGTCCAGCCCTTCACCTGAAATTTGATGTTGAGTTTAAATATTATGGAATCCTTTAACTTTAATGGGCAGTAAAGCATTCTAGGTAAACTAATTACCATGCAGCAAAGGAAAATCCGATTAAAATAACTTTTAATGAACCCTTTCATTTAATATTCATGACTTAAATTATAATGACGTCGGAGTTTCTCAGTTCTTACCATTTAAATAATCTGAAACCTAGTTAATGAATGAGATGATTAAAGAAATAATATTTATTTATTATTTTTGACTTCCTTTCCCGTTTTTATAACGAGGCCACTTTAAGAGTATTTTTCCAGAAAAAATCTGGCACAAATTTTGACACAATCCAAGGATCAAACTAGGAGCGTGAACTTGTGACTCTACTGGTGTTGCAGATGACTTAGGGCGGCTGCAATCGCTTACCTACCATGAGGTGATGCGTCTGCTCATCTAACCCAAAAAAAGTATATACCACTTATCACGTAATAAAATCATTAAATATTTTAAAATACTACCCAAAGATACTATTTCACGCGGATGAAGTCGCGAATAACAGCTAGTTACTACGAGTACCTATACTATACAATCTGCGGCGAGTATTTTTGATAAGCAAGTAAGAAAAAGTAAGAAAGGGAGTAATACCTAATTATGCAAGAAAAAATACAAAATATATTTTTATTTATAAAATCGTAACCTGTTTTGGCCTTTATTCAGAAAATAGGTAGAGGATTTTCGTCTGTGTGTGTTGGAAGCTGAAAATTCAGTTAAGATGTCGACGCGTTCCCGTACACGACCTTTGAAATTCAATTTAGGGTATGTTCTTTGAGGTAGTATGAGATATACCCTTTACATTTACCTTGCCTTGCTGATTTACGAAGAGTATGTCAATATTGTGAAAAGATTTCCTTGCTTTGAAAATATGTTAACTACATTCTTATAGTGATATTTTGATGGGCGTGTTTATTTTTGTTCTAACACTCAGGGCGTTTTGTACCATTAGATTTTCCTGTACCAAAAACTAGATTTTATGTAGTATTTTTTCTTGGTTTAATTGGTTTGATTGAATATGAAACTAAGAGAGTTGGTTGCTCAGTCGATAAAAACTCTTTATAACTAAGGGAGGTTAAAAGGGAGGTTGTTGTTTTGAAACTTCTCATGATTTGCTTACCTACCATGGTGCATTTGGTAGTCACCGTGCCTCATAGGTAGGCGTATGAGGCAGGGTCACTACCAAATGCTGATCAATGATGCAAATAATAAAATGGTTTGTGATTGGACACTGGATGGAACCCACGATCTTTTGGTCGAACACCCTAGACAACATTCATGTGATGAACACTTGTGTTTATTCAGTGTCCGAGTTATATACATATAGGTATTTAAGTATTATATTTTTAATTTCTCTGTTTTCTGATACCTCACTAGTACTTAAGCTACATACTTAGTCAGGTCAATGTATGAAGTGTTGTGTATATTTATTTATTTAAACCCGCTAGTAAATTTGCATTATTTGCTTTAAAAGAAATCTGAAAAGTCCAAGTTTGCTAAACAAAAATCTCAACTTCCCTTGCAGAAGACGTCTCGTCAAAATTGGCAAACTTACTTTGAAATAAACTAGAAAACAAAATATGCCAAAATTGTGCAACCGCATTCGCTTGACAATTTTACAATGCAGCTCGTTTTGCTTAGACGTGTTTCGTGTTTAGATGCACCCTCCGACCCGGGAGCTGGGCGAATAAATATTTACCTGAGAAACGAATACTGTTTATTATATGATCCCTGGTAGATGCAAGTGGAAACTGAGGCACGTGGCATAAGGAATAATGTAATAAATTACCATTTTGGAGGTAAATTCTTGGTGCACTTTTGCGTTTATTCGTAGATCCACTAACTCATTTACTGAATGCAAAATGAATATACTTAGATAAAAAAAAATCTTGAAAAAGAGATCATTGCATTTATTTGGCGTAAATGTTTTTTTTTAACATTGCCACTTTTTACACTTGAAAAAATTGTTTTTATTGTATGGGGGTTATCCCATGTGAAAACTCCTCCAGATGGCATACTATACAACTGAAGTCCATTTACACGGTGATTGGTTATTATAATAATAATAAATAAATTCACACAAAATTTCATACATAGACCTGATTCCGCACTAGTAGCTTAAGCACTTGACTGTGTTAAAGATATCAGACAACAGAGGATCACAAATATAATACTTTAAGTACATATATAACAACCAGACACTGGACAAACATACACCACACGAATTGTTGATGTGAGATGCTAAAACGTCGCTAAATAAATCAATGACGCTGAAGTTGGACCTCAGTTTAAATAGTGCGCCGTCTAGCGGATTTTTTTTATATTGGCTCACCTCAGCCTGATGATAAGTAGAGGAGAGTCCACGTTGCAGTCACAACGGACGCGATGGCGCGAGGCATCACATCCGTTGGCACTGCCAATAGTACTGGCCCGCGAGATGCTTCTTCACGCTTCGATTGAAAGAATCCATATTGTAGGACAGAGAAAACACTTGGGATGCCAACTAGTTCGACCGTTTAATGCTGCAGCAGAGATATAAGCTGCTAAACTATTTAGTCCGAGATTTCACACGCGATAACCCCCAATACCGTGTGTCGATTTTAATATCACCTACCAAAGTTGATTGTTTCGCTCTGCAATCACAAAATGTACCTAATTGTGAAAAGTATTTAATTTGTAAAACTGAACCAGTGCAGTGCGGAGCCGCGACCGCCGCAGTGGGCGCGCGGTTTGCTTTGCAATTACATTGCTGTGGTGTACTGCAAATCGGTAAATAGCTCAATAAAAGATTTTACTGCAAACAAACAAAGAGCGAACGAGTGTTGTGTGTTATTCTGGTTGTATAAAATTGGATTGAAAGTTCTGTTGGAACTAGTAACAGTAGCGGAAGAGGTTTTTTTTTGCAAAAATATTTCTTTTTTTCATTAAAGCGCTAATTTCATATTGTTTATTTCGTATTTAGTTAAGCTCATAGATGATTCATTTTTATAAGACAATTAAGATTGAGTAGTTTTTCCTAATTAATGTTTTTTTTCCTTGTTTCAGATTTACATTATCAACCTAGACCACCCGCTCCAGAAGGTAAGAGAAAAAAATATTTAGATAATATAATTTACTTACTTACTTACTCCACTGGCTCAGCGACCCGAAACGAGTCTTGGCCTCCGAAACAAGAGAACGCCACTTCGGTCGATTCTGTACCACTTGTTGCCAGTCCTTGGCCTGAAGTTCTCGCAGATCACTCTCGACGACGTCTTTCCAGCGATACCTAGGCCGGCCTACCGGGCGTCGGCCTATCGGTCGGCTTTGGTATGCTTTCTTCACGAGACGATCATCGTCCAGTCTCTCGAGAATCTCGAGATCTCGAGAGAATATAATTTAAATACTCTTAATTAATTTATTAATATCGCGAGGATAGCAAATTTTTATGAAATTATTTTCAACTGATTTACTAAAATAGCTGACTGATAAAATTTAATGCTCATCTAGCCATAATGTATTAGTTTATTAATTACTTCACTGGAATTTATCCGAAGCGGAAAATAATTCATTACAGAGTATTATGTAGAATCCTGTGAAACCGAACAAAGCAAGATCAAAATTTTGTTGGAATTAATAATCCAACTAGCACATTAACGAAAAAAAACAGGTTAACGAAATAAATATAAGTCTAATAAGTCTGAATAAGCTTATGTAATATTATTTTAGCGTTTATAATGGGTTTCGTGACGTGTTATAGCTGGTTTATAAAAGTTATGACACCTCCAAGTATAAAGCTTACGAGTATAAAATTTTATTGCCGTCTTTAATTATTTCAAGCTATGAAGTTTGAAAAATCTGATATTACCTTTCAATTGGGTCTTGTATTATTCCCATTATTAAACTAATAAATAATAATATTTCTACTCTATGATAATTCAGACAACATCACATACATTGTTCTGGTCCCAAACTAAAGTTTTCCCTTTTGCTATGGAAACCAGAAACAACGAAGGAACCACAAACATCCAGACCCAACACAAATGTTTGTTGATGAAGCAGGTATCGAACCCGCGACCCTTGCGTCTCAACCGGCGCTCAAACCACTGCGCCAAACGGGTCTTCATTGTAGTAATCCCTGTCCGTGCGATAAGAAAAACCACATTTTAGAAAATAAGATTATTTAAACGGCTTCCGCGCCTGAAAAAACGACATGGTAAATTTCCTAATTTTCTTTCATTCACAAGGCATCCGCCATCATTTTTATCTCCCTTCCTGTCTCCATTTATCTCGGGCTTCTTCTACAGCGATTCGCGTTTTAACATTTTGTTTGTTTCTAACGAAATTGTTATTTCCGGCTGTTTTCTTTTCATAAGCGGATTCGTCTACGGCCTTTAGGTGTATAAAATTGAAGAAAATGCTCGCGGTTAGGATTGTGACCTATTTCTCAACAGTGAATACTCGAAACAAACGTAGCAAATAAATTGTTATCTTTCACGCCTGACGCGTCTGATATCAGTTTATGAAATGAAGTATGCGATGCGATTTATTCCTGACCTATTTTCGCTGGATGGATGTTGGTAAGCTTGGCTGAGAACCGATGATCCGGATTTGTAGAAAAAGTGTTTCGAACCGGAGTACCCATTGCAATAGCCACAGAAAGTAGGCATGATTAGTGTGAGTATGATCTTAACCAAATAATATTATGTAATATTGTCCAAACTGTAAAATAAGGACAAAAACCTTGAAATCCGTTTTGGCTTTTAACACATTTTTATTCGCAACAACACATTAATGTATGTCATTCAATTACATTAACAACATTTTTTTATGATATAGGTGGCAGTCGAGCCGACGGATCACCTGATGGTGGTTTCAGCATTGATGATATACCTAGTACTATATTAGTTGAATAATTCAGCTTTCACTTGAATGATACAATCACATTAATCAATTCAAGGTTGGTTGTCGACACGTAGGTTTGAGTAATATATTCTTAATTACGAGTAGAATGTATATCATGAAGGATTAGGTCAGGTGGACACGCGGCATTTTGTTAATAAAATCGTTTGTTTCTATGATTAATACATAAAACATTATTTACTTCACCAGTCAATGATATATTTCCACCAGACCTTATAGAAATTCTAGCAAGTCATACCCATTAATGCTGTAATTTTTAACAATAATTAGGAGTAAGTATTTTGGTTGTGACGGGACTAACATGCACAAAATTTGCCTCAAAAATTACAAATAGATATCTTTCTTTCGGAACCTGAAGAAACCTAATTCTTCTCTTAAAGTCTTAATTATCATCACAATAAAAAAAATCTATATTGCGGTCCTACTTGAGCAAATAATTGAAAAAAATGTGCGTACAAAAGTCGACTATACTAGAATTTTGTACATTTTGAGATTCCTGACAAAGCAGAGCGCAATGCAAGCAATGAGTTAGCATGAAATTGACACGGCCCAACTTTGCAACCGCGAAGAAAATCGCAAATTAACTTTTGGCAAACCGTTGTGTGACTTCGCACCAGGCGATATCTGCGTAGAATTTTAACTAAGCGATATAGATCGGTAATCCCAAAAGCGTGGGCCCACACAATGCTGTGGCAAAGCGGATGTTCGCATCTTATTTTATTCCTCTTTAATAATTTCGTCACGGCCACATCTCCCCAGGTGGAAAATTGGAAATTGTGTCATTCTTCGTCGAGTTCGCTAAAGAATTACGTCTTCTTCAAAGACATCGTGGCTCGGATTGCCCGCGCCTGAGGATTTATTAGTGCTATTCACATTAAAATGCGCGAGATGGTTGCAAATTGTACAATGGTTATTTTTTTCTTTATCTTCTTGGATTCTTTTGGATCTGCTGGTGTGTAAAGCCCCAATTACTTAGACTAATTTAAGCACAGTTGGTCTTTAGTTGAATAATTTTATTTTAATTATTCCTTTTAAAATTTGCTGCTCTTTTATTTTCAGTTTAGGTACTTTTTTTGACAAATGATTTTTTATGGACGTTTTATCATTTTAGTATAGGTACCTACATTGCTCTTATTGATACTTAAAATAATTAGAGTAACATTACCGCCGCCAATATCTATTGGTATCTACCCGCAACACCAGTAGAGCCACAAGTGCGCTGCCAACCTTCACGGAACGGGAACGGGGTTCAACCCGTTCCTCCCGATTGGGCTTCCAGTGCCCTCATTCACTCGGTGAAATTATGCAGGCGCTGCTTCACGCCGGTTTTTTGCTAGTCTGTGCAGTGGTATCACTCCGGTCGAGTCATGGTACTCCCACAGTTGCACACCTTCTTCTTATAATGTAGATGGCACTAAGATATTAAATTTTCCCGCCCAATACTCCGCCACAATAACTGCTCTATAGGTATAGTCCGCGGCATATAACAATAACGATGACTGTTAGTTTGCGCACTTGTAAAAAAGAAAGGTCAAATGCATGCCAGGAGATGAGCCATGGTGTGACTTGGGCGGCGCCGCACCCGCCAACGTTGCTTGGTGCTGTAACTCGAATGAAGTAATTTTTTACAGAAGCGTGCGAAAAGACATTCTGCCGATGGGGGGCAGAGTGCGTCTCTCTCGGCGACGGGCGCGCCCACTGCGCGTGTCCTACCAGCTGCTCATCGGCCCCAGCCCCCGTCTGCTCCACTGCCGGCCGGACTTACCGCAACCACTGCTACCTGCGCAAGGAGGCCTGCGAGCGAAGGCTCAACCTCCGTGTCAAACATGAGGGCGAGTGTAGTGAGTATACGTCAATTTTTTTTTTCGATGTCATAAGTAGCAGACGAGATGGATCACCTGATGGTAAGCGATTGCCGCCGCGCATAGACACCACCAGTGGAGTTATAAGTGCGTCTCCGGTTCTGTACATTTGCTGTCTTCTGTGAGGCCATAGTATCACTTCGGTCGATATCTAGATGTTCATTTCTATACCTTTCATAAAATAACTTGATACGCAAGACAGCAGGATGGATTTATTTAGAGACAATTTTTGTGAAATGTATCTGACACTTCCTGACAGCTGTCACCAGTATCAAGTTAATTGTGAGAACCTTTGAGAACTTTAATTAGTGACGTACGAAAGAAGATCTGTCATTATATAGTTGTGTAATCACCGCACAGTGCCATCTAAGCGGAAAGTTCTGCAAGTACAAGCTTAACCAACTCTGACGAATGTGTACGTGAAGAGAATTTTAGAAAGCAGATTTTAATTTATAATTCGTGATTGTACGTCCAATGTGTTAAAACTCAATGAAACCTCTATCGTCAGTATTAGATTGTGCCACGATTGTGCACCTTAATCCCAAGGATAAAGAAAGATATTTATGATGTCCAAATAAGTTTGCAATCATATTATCTACAAGTTCTAGAGTAAGAACTCTAGAAAAGTAAAGTAAAGTATCAGCTATATACTGTCCCACTGCAGGGCAAAGGCCTCCATCATAGAAATCAAGTTATCGCTACTATGATGATTAGGCTTAATCACCACGCTTGCCTAATGCGGATTGGTGATCACAAACCCGAGCTATGTTCGAAAAATCACAACATACAACTCTAGAACATGTAGATAAATATATAGATAATGATTGCAAACTTATTTGGCTTGATTGGACTGTAGTTTACTTGGTGTTTGTTGATATTTAACTGACATCGCCCTATTTATTCAAATTACGCAAATAAAAGATTCTGAATAAAACATATAATATATATGCATGAGTAGAGTATCTTTCACGCTTTTTCGAAAAGAAAAGTAGCTAGAAAACTGGATAAATAAAAATAAACCCTTGGCTGGAAATTTTCTGATATTTCTTGCTAGCGCTCATAAATCTGTAGCATTAGAATACAGAAATAACCTTTTATTCTACAGCCATCTTATGAAAATACTCCAGCACATGTCGCCTGTCGTACGTCCGTAACATTTCAGTTGGACTAGAAAATTGTTCTTTGTCTAGTTGGAAAAATTACTGTTCATATGGGTAACAAAGGATTACTCCCCACAAACCCCTTTGGAACTGGTTTGTTTCTAAGTTGCAATAGTGGTAAAGTATAAAAGTAAAAAGGTCGTGTCACACTGGTGTCCCATCGAATTAAGAGGGGAAAGGAATAAAGAGTGCACCTGCGTTTGCATACACACTTTCGCAGTATAATATATCCTAGAAACGTGGCTGATCATTGATATTGGCCGCCAAAGTCGAATATCGGTTGGAGGATTATATAAAAGTAAAGTATCAGCCTATATTGTCCCACTGGAGAGCAAAGGCGTGTTATAAAAATCAAGTCATTGCTACTATGATGGGATGAGGCTTAATCACCATGCTTGCCTAATGCGGATTGGTAAATCATAAATCCGAGCAGTGTTCGAAAAATTTGAAACATATTTTTGCTCGACCCAAGAATAGGACCCTGACATAACGGCCCGGTACTTGAACCATTAGACGAAATGGGACATTCCGTTGTTTCAGTAGTATTTGATACCATTTTGCACGTAGTTTTATACACGTTTTCTCTTCAACCGTTGAACACAAATGCAATTAATGTCACGGAAACACTCGTAATTATTTCCATAGTTAAATATTCCGTTATAATTTATTTGCGTGACGAGATGAGGCATATACGATTTCATTGGTCAGTTATTCATCATTTCATATTTTCATCGGTGGAATGAAAGTTTGAATACTACAATTACCATAATGACGTGACCAATTGTGTATAATTATTTTAAACGTTATTCAATGGGGCATTAACTGTCACTCCATATATTGGGGATGAATAATAAGGCAAAAAATAACTGCTGGATAATTTTGGACATTTTATACATTCATCGTTAATTAATTATGGTAGGTAAATAAATTTTGTAAATACATAATATAACTGCAAAGCTCGTATTGTAAAAAAAACTTATTTTCTATTAAGTACGTCTACGTAACCAAAGATGATTTAAATCTTTGTACGTAGGTATAACTATAAAAATGTTCATAAGACAGAATTGAGATTCGTGAATTCTAACGTCTTTCTTCTATTTAAAATCATAAAATTATTTAGTGTTCTAAATTTAAATCATGAAGTAATGTTAATATTAAGTTTTTATCGAATATAAGGTTTTTCAAACCTACTAAGTAATGAAATAACGTCTACTTGACAACAATAACGAAGGGCAGTTTTCTCTCATTAAAATATTACGCTAGTTCTACTAGTAATAACACTCTGATTATGATAATGATTTAGTTTGGATTCGTATAATAACATAGGTAGATTAAAAAAGGTACTTATTTCGCAATATATTTTAGGTCCATTTCAGCTTCTCGAAAACAATGCCTAAAAAATCCTTTTGTTCAGAAGCTGGGGACCCATGCACGGGAGTAGCATGTCCGCCCGGAGCTCGGTGCACGTCAACAGCTGGTCAAGCCGAGTGCCGATGTCCACGAAACTGCCAGAGGAGGAAGCCCATCTGCGGGACTGACGGCAGAGAGTACCCCTCCACCTGCCATCTTGACAAGCATGCCTGTGAGAATCAGCACAACATCACAATCAAATACCATGGGAAATGCGGTGAGTTTTAGTGGTAGTCTTTTTTTAGTGGCTCAACCTATATTGGTTTAGGAGAGACCACATCCTAACGAACAATACATAAAAATAAAGACTTAACATATAGAAAGTTTTATTAATCTTTATAATAATAACGTTGCGATAAAGTAACAGCCTATCGCGGTAAGTTAAAAATACTTTAGCAGATACCAAATGTCAACAACCCCTGAAACTTTTTAATGAGGAAAATTAATTAAACCAGTTGAACTCGCATTGTTGGTGTCAGTGTTTAAAAGTATAAAAGAATCTCGCTAAGAATGGGCCATTTCTTAATAATAACCGTGGGGTGTATAAAAAGGTTTAACATTCACGGACTGCGCTCAAATGACTCTGTAGCAAGCAAGAATGAAATCGGGAGTCCGCAGGACCTCGCATAGAAATGTGACACACCTTCTGTCGTCTTTATTGAAAAGGCCCTACGTTGTAACACAAACGTTCCCGGTGGCTCTGACACTTGTCACCTGCTGACGAGGAATTATTGCGTGTCCCTAATATAATATTTATCTTTCCATAAGGTTTCTTGCATTCTTTTTTGCTTTTATTTTGTCACTGCTTGTTGTAACTATTTCCTTGACTACTCTTGAATCTGTTCCCTTTACCTTAAACAATCTCTTTGTTAGAAAAAGTAGGCAACAAATAAAAAACGTCGGCGCACAAAATCCTATAAAACTTACCCAAACTTAGACAAGGCGAAAATTTTCCTCATACAAAACAAATTGGGTCTCCTACTTTCTTTTTCATAAAACTAATTTAATCTCCTTTACTTTATCTATTACGTACCTACGTTTTGTTAACCCTTTTCACAGAACTTGTCCGGGAGCATTCGATCTGAACTAAATTTGTACAAGACCGAACGGCCGCACATTCCGACATCCTTTGTGAGATTCTGTTTACTTTAGTAGTTCACTTCTCTACTTTTAATAAATCGTACTGGCTCCGTGTTACTTCAACAAACTTGTTAAACACGTTTTGCGGCGCTTGCCTGAAATAATAATGCCACTATAACAACTCTTTGCGACTTATTATGGTTATTAAAGTTATCAGAATTTGTAACTACCAGCTCTATGTCATGTAAATGCTTCATTAACGCATTTACTGAATAGGTATATATTTTTATCTTATAAATAAATTATCGTTTAAAATTTGTTTTTTTTTTGTTTTTATTATCTCCAGTGAGTAACTAGGCGAATGTAGCTGGATCATTGTTCGATATTTAATTTTGTGGCAGTCATTAAATCTACTATTCCTTCGAAATTTACATTAAATCTTAATACCGATGATATCGTAAACCTTTTTTGATGTTGAATCAATTTCAATATGAACGACGATAGAGAAGACTTTTCCCATTAAATTATATAATTATTATTAACTATATTATAAGATTCTGTTGTGAATTTTGGAGGAGTAGTAGATTTAATGCCTGCCACAAAAATTTAATCTCGAAGAATAACCTAGCTTTTTAGTAACTGGACCAATGGCGGATTAAATAGTGACCCTGCCTCCTGAATTGTCTTATTCATTTTTTTTTCTTATTTAGATCCATGTTCGGAGCACGAATGCGCCGACGGCGGAATCTGCCAGTTGAACGAAATCCGGGCGCCTGTCTGTCGATGCGGTCCGCCCTGTGACTTAGTCGTCCGCCCTGGGTCCGCAGTTTGTGGTTCCGACTACAAAGACTACCCCAGCGAGTGCTCGTTACGACGGGAATCCTGTCGGACGAGACAGCAACTGACTATAGCATATAGGGGCGAATGCGTTTCAGGTAATATTCTTAGTAGCTAAATATTCGTATATTTGTGTTTCAGACTGTACCTTTGGTTAAAGCTTTGTGATTTAGGTGTTCCTCTCTGTTAGTTAAGCCATGCAGAGAGTTAAACTAGACTGGTGAAATATGTCACACGAATGAATATTATGGAAAAAAATCTATGCTTATAAAATACATTTTGTTTATAGTCGTTAAGTAACATTATGATCAGGCTTATTTGCGACTTAGACCAGTATCTTCCAAAAGAAGCAATTGTTGCAACATACAAAATGTTGGTATAAAACTGGGGCACATTTGTTTGAATTCAAATGAATATTGAACATTCTAAGTGGTCCCATTTTGACTACTTTATTCTACGAACAAAGACTTGAGCGCAAAAAACTATATAGATATATATAACTACATAGATACTGAGAGAAAACGAGACAGGCTGACTATTTCTCGCACTCTTATATCTACGTGAGTAACAAGAACCACAGATATACGATGAGCGTCCAACGATCGCCGACTGGATGTGACAGTAACGCAAGACTTGGTGGCTCTCAGCCAAATTTAGCTGAAATGAACCCCACTTATGAGATCCGTACTAATATCACTCAGCGCAAGAGAAAGGACACCGATGATAATGCTTGGATAAAAGCAGAGCTTTCTGATATAAAAAAACAAATGTCTGATATGATGGCATTAATAACTGCAAGTAGCAGTTTTCAAGAAGAAAAGATCGAAAAACTTAGCGAAGACGTTACTACTATAAAAAACCAAGTAAATGACATTGGAACTACAATTGCAAATATAATCATAGATCAAAATGATGCTAAGGTTAAAATTGATAGCCTACAGACTACGAGCGATAATATTGAGCGGAAAATAGAACTTCTAGAATCTGAAATTAATAACCTTAAAGATAGTTCGCCATTATCAACCCTTACAAGTAAATCGCACCAGAATTACGAAGACATTGTACATGAGGTTAACGAACGCAATATACGGTCCAAAAATATTGTGATTATAGGCATACCTGAGGCGAGTATGACGACTGATAGACGTACCTATAATAACAACGAAGTTGCCAAAATTATTAAAAAGATATACGATGATTGTCCCGATCCTTTAAAAGTCATCCGCCTTGGAAAATTCAAAACCAGATCGGACCCGAGCAATAAAAGTATGCTTCGCATCAAAAGAAACAGCAACGTTCTTACTACGAAACAAAGGTAACGTGAAATTCGATAATAATAGCATAAAAATATTCTCAGACCAAACTCCAATCCAACGGAAACACTTGCAGAATCTCAAAGTAGAACTCGAAAAACGAATCAATAATGGAGAGAATAACCTAGCTATTAAATACGTAAAAGGCATACCTAAAATAATTGAAAACATAGAGGAAAAGCAAAAAGAAAAGATAATGGTAGCAAAAAACTGACTGCTTCGACTGGTCAAATAACATGTAAGATAGTCAATACCTATAATGATATCACGAGCACCAAAAACTCTGTTAAATGTCTGTACATGAACGCCCGTAGTCTCGTCAGGGCGGGCAAATTCGACGAACTTAGATGCATTGTTGTCTCACTCAGACCCCACATTGTCGTAGTATGCGAAACTTGGATTAAAAACGCTAGTGATCTTAATATGATACAAATACCAAACTACACTCACTATAGTAACCACAGAAAATCCCGGAGAGGAGGAGGAGTCTCAATCTTCGTTCATAATGATCTGAAACACACTCTTATCGAGGAACACTGCATTGATGACGAAATCCACTATCTCTGGATTCACTTGGAACGACAATGTCTAGACATTGGCGCGGTATATAATCCCGGTAGAAACAAGGTGGACAGTTTTCTTGAAGCCTTTTCTATGCAACTTCAAACTAAAAAGAGAGCCATAGTGTTTGGCGATTTTAATTTTGATTTAATAACGCCCGACAGATATACTCGTAAATATAAAGATACACTTAATGAAAATGGCTATAGAATATTGAACAAAATCTGTAAAAAACATTGTACCCGGGAAACGGAGTTCAGGAAATCTATTCTAGATCATGTTTGCACTAACTTGAAACATAATAACATCAATATCAATATTATCGATACTTCCATGTCCGATCATAAACACATATATGTAGAAATAGAGAAGTTCCAGCCTGCACCTATTAAAAAAACTATGTACACAATGGTAAATTATAGCGAATTATATCAAATGGTAGAAAATGTTCTGTCCAACACCGAAACAACAAATACGATTGACTATAATGCATTGGAAGAAATAATTTTAAACTGCACAGCGAGGAGCACAATCAATAAAACAAAATTAATAAATCCAACCACTCCAAGGACTGGATAAATAAGGACATCATACACGATATCAATGAACGCAATACATTATGGTACAACTACAAAAAAAATAAATCAGATAAAAATTTAGAAATTAAATTTAAAGAAGTCAGAGCCAGAGTCAATGAAATTATACAGAAAACTAAAAAAACATATTATCTTAATTATTTCAAAATCATATGAAGAAACCAAAAAGATGTGGAAAGCTATTAATAACCTATCAAGGAACAAAATAAAAGACATGGTTGGCCCAAGAAAACTTGTTGTAAACACCAACACAATTGTTACTGATGAAAAGGAGATCTGTGAGTGCTTCAACAGTTATTTCTCAACCATTGGCTCAGTATTAGCCAATGCCATTCCAATTTGCAAGCGACAAATCAGCACTACAAAGCACCTAATATATCAGAAGCAACAAATTTAACCAACTTCGAACCAGCAACCACGGATGAAATCAGGAAAATAATTGAGCAACTGGATACTAACACAAGCTGTGGTATTGATGGTATCAGCACAAATCCGTGAAATGTATACAGAATCTAATAGTGACACCATTAACAAATTGTATAAATGATTGTCTGGCCCGGGGAGTTTTTCCCGGACAGCCTAAAAATTGCGAAAGTCACCCCAATTCATAAATCTGGAGACAAGTCTGATCCGTGTAATTACCGGCCAATATCGGTCCTACCAGTGATCTCTAAGATTTTGAAAAGGTCATTTATACTCGAATTGAAAAATATCTTGATACTAGAAAATCTTATACAAAAAACAATACGGTTTCAGACCTAGGTCTAACACGCTCTCGGCATCAATTGATCTAGTGACCAAAATAAAAAACAAAATTGACGAAAAACAAATCGTACTTGGCATTTTTTATAGACCTCAAGAAGGCCTTTGATACAATTTCCCACAAAATCATGCTTGAAAAACTTCTTGAAATCGGTATCACTGGCAGGGCTCATGATATTCTTAGTTCATATTTTCAAAACCGGAAGCAAATTGTAAAAATAGGTCCACATCAAAGTACTTCCAGTCTAATAACTTTCCGGTGTCCCTCAAGGATCAATTTTGGGTCCACTCTTGTTTTTAATTTATATTAATAACCTACAACACATAGGTCTTACAGCTGATATCACCTTATATGCAGACGATACATGTTATATTTATTTTGGTCACTCAATTAAAACCCTAACTTCAAAAGCACAAAACGATTTAAATCTACTAACAACTGGTTTCTTTCAAACACTCTTACTATTAATACAACCAAAACAAATTTTGTTATATTTGCTGCCAAAAACAAAAAATTCACGACTTTGATAAGATATATATAAACCATGAAATTATCAAGGAAAAATCCATGAAAAATATCTTGGCCTTATTCTGGATCGACAATTGAACTGGAAACAGCATATAGATAAAATAAAGGCTAAATTAACATCTTTGACAGGTATTATACGTAACATTGCCAAATGTCTTCCCCGTAAAGTAAAATATATCATTTATAATTCATTAATTAAACCACATATAGACTATTTGATCGAAATCTGGGGTACCGCAGCAAAATCTAATTTAGAAATTGTACAAATAGCTCAAAATAAATTAATAAAATCATTATTTCATTATAACTTTCGTACACCGTCCAAAAAATTTACGAAGAAACTAAAATTATGACCATCAAACAAACATACACCTACTTTACATGCATATTAATTATAAAATTTTAAACAAACAAATCCATACATCACTATCATTTCAGAAAAAAGGGCGGATACAAAAAATGAAACTCAGGAATGCAAATAACTTAATTTTACGTAGTCCAAGAACAAATTATGGCGTAAAAAATATTGAATTCGAAGGAGTAAAAAATGTATAACAAATTACCGGTAAAAATTAAAGACGCACAATCACTAGTCAGTTTTAAAAACAAATTAAAAACATATATTTTGAAGAAATACAATAATAAAAATTTGTTAAGTAAAAACGCAATAAAATTTATATAACATGAAAAATTATATTATAATTCTTTAACAGTACAAATCAACGAATAAAATAAAATTTTATAAAATCAAATTGTTACCATAATGCCACATCCAGAATACAAGTGCGCTCTGTGCGCTTTAGATCCGTGGTTGCTCGGTGCGTAGTAAACAACAGCCATCGGTCAAGTAATCGACGCAGATTTTTGTGAATCCTACCCGACAATATTTTAACTTTTACTTACTTTAGATACGCTCACTGTTTTGCATGCAATTTACACGTTTAGTTTATTTAAGTTTTTCTCAGTAAGTGAATTGTAAATTCTTTATGAGATAATAAAGTTCTTAAACCAGAGATATTTGTTTAATTATAGACAAAAAACGATGAATGATTTGGTAAATTGGGAAAGATTTTTCACCTTACATTGTCTTTGCATTACTTACTTGTGTTTCCTGCTGATATAAACGTATAAGCGAAAACACAACATTGCATAGTATTCTAAATATTATTCGACTTTGTACCTATCTGACACTCAGCTTTAAGTCCCGTAAAGACTACCCAACCGAATGCTTGTTGCAACGGCTTAGTTGCATTTGAGGAGAGAGCTACTAGCTCAGTATTATTTAACATCTTGTTACATTCTCATAATATTTCGCTTTCTTTACCCATAAAATACGATTCACAATCTTGATGAAAAGTAAACATTTTATTCAATTAGTTTCACTAAGACATAATGGACAAATATTTTCCTTGCCTCTTAATCCTAAAAGTACCTTCATTGTTTAATTTACAAATGGAAGCTTTAAGAGAGTCTCCCAAAATTACGAATATCGCTTAAACCGTCTAATCAAACTTCCGAGAGAATAGTTACCTCGACGTCTTGTAATCTAAAATTAAATCTTTATTCGAAAATGCGAAGGCTCGTTTTATCGGAAGGATATTTTGTTCTAAAGAAAGTAATTGGACACAAGCATCCATTTGGGGCGACCCGAACGAAATTATCAAAAACGAAGCAACAAATTAATGTTTAAAATTTACTTTTGAAAGGATTTTTTTCTAACGACGATTCAATGCTGTTTCCTTTTGTTTTTGACAGTTTGTTTATCTCAGTTTGCTGAATGTATTATAATTATAAAATATATTTTTAGGTATAACCCTTAATTTAAGAGCTGGTTTACAAAAAAAGAAAGAAAAACGAGATGTGTATGTTAGTCACACTTACGCAACGTCAACTGAGTTAAAGCATGCATCGAGATGGATTATCAATTTTTAGCAGTGATAAAACTAAATATTGATTAGTGGCCACTTGCGTTTCGTAATTTATACATTAGTATACATATTACAACGTAAACATTAGTTTACGTTGGAATATTCAATGAAGTCCAAAAAAACTGAATTTTCAATATAGGTATACACTTTTACTATAAACTTTTACTTTGGTTCGTTTATTTTGCCAATTACCTATATACATTTTCTTGAAAACATACAAAAACGCAGTCTATTGATTACATGAAACTTTATTAATGCTTTGTGTCTCAATAATATTATCATTTTACTTTTATCCACGTAGAGCAATAACCGAAACTTATGCAGACCCAGTACACAAATATGTATTCCTTGCTAAAGCCTTACTTCTTTTGTAAGTAAGGAATTGTTTCAAAATCTAATTATTTTTTCGTAGCTCATCACCCATGCGAGTCAGTTAAATGTGGAGTTCGCGAGCGATGTACCCTGGACGCGAGGGGGGTCGCGGTCTGCGGTTGCGGCCCGGACTGCGAGCCAGTCGTCCGTCCTGTTTGCGGGACGGACGGCCGGACATACGACAGCGCCTGCTTCTTGGATCGGACGGCGTGCCAAGACAACAGAGATATACGAGTAGCGTACATAGGATCTTGTGGTGAGTGCCCTTTAGCTATCTTGCTCTACGTATGAGGTGGCATGGTAGTTCTTGACTGGGGTCCCAACTACAAGTCGTCAGTCCTATTTGCGGGACGGACGGCCGGACTTACGACAGCGCCTGCTTCTTGGATCGGACAGCGTGCCAAGACAATAGAGATGTGCGAGTAGCGTACATAGGATCTTGTGGTGTGCCCTTTAGGTAATTTGCTCTACGTATGAGGTGGCATGGTTGTTGTTGACTGCAGCCCCAGTTACGAGCCAGCCGTTGGTCCTCTTTGAGGGACGGACGGCCGTACTTATGACAGTAATTGTTTCTTGTATTAGACGGCGTGCCTAAACAACTCAGGTTTAGTGACATTTCGACATCACACTTCAAAAATAACCAATCCACCACCACCAAGATTTTTGGCACTCGATGAACCCAGGGTGTGATGATGAATGTTCTGATGATATCTTGCTCAACGTTTGAGGAGTTTTGGTAGATTAAAGACCCATCTGCCGTCGGTCGCCTGTGTCTGCTTTTCGGATAAAAATCCCGTTAAAATATAAGCTGTGCAAACCGCTTAACACAGGGAGGTACTAAATAAGACTTCGGTTAACATTTGGCGTGATTAAAGATTACGCCCTGTTTTGTCACTCACTTTGACCTTTGTATTTTGGTCTTGGTTACACATTAAAGCCAAGAACAACAGTACAGCCTATTTCCTTCATCCCTTAACCCGTATGTTAGTGACGTATATCAGATCTTGTGGCAAGTGTAATTTTGAGAAGTCAGTCAAATCTAGCGTTGAACGTTGGTAATTTGAATTCACACAGCCGCGGTCTGCGGTTGCCGACTGTGAGCTGCCGTCCAACTTGTTTATAGAACCGCTGTCGATGGCTGGGTATACGATAACGTTTCGTTGATTGAGTAGCGTTTTACTTTATTATGGCCATGCGGATTGCTAGCAAAATGAAACTTGCGCTACCATTGGAGATTTTATGAACTTAATTAGTCCAACCTAAGACCCACTGGCATGGCTAGAACAGTGGGGCGCTAATTACATCGCGTCTTTTTCCAGCGATAAGTATAACGTGCGCATTTGACTGTAGCGAAGCTGCATAACAATTGTGTCGCCGTATTTAGTAGCGTATGAGAATTTCTTTCGATTACATCTATGCTGCATTGTGACTGTTACGCGTTGCTGGTACCTATAGCTAAAAGTCACAGTGATGTGACAGAACAGTACGTACAGCCTTAGGCTACATTACATTATGACTAATTGAAGTAATATAATTATGTTACTGTCCAACACTACGTTTGCCGAGTCGCGGTCTCCACTCAAGGACCTTATGGCTCCAACGGTTGTCAGTTCTGCGGCTAATGTGACCAGCCCACTGCCACTTCAGTTTGCTAATTCGGTGGGCTATGTCGGTGACTCTGGTTCTCTGTCGGATTCTCTGTCTGGTTCTGTGTCGGCGACTCGGCAAACGTAGTGTTGGACGCCCTGCTACAAGATGGGATGACGACATTCGAAGGCTGGCTGGAGTGGGCTGGATGAGAGTGGCCGAAAATCGGGAGCGGTGGCGTGCATTAGGGGAGACCTATGTCCAGCAGTGGACGAACGTGGGTTGCTGATGAATTATGTTACTGTAAATTCAAGTCACTATAAATATTATATATGCCCTTGGGCTTATATATGCTATGCGCAATCTGCCTGCCCCGCTTGCGACCAGCTATCTATATATTTTTATTTCCACAGGTTCTGAAAACCCATGCGCCCGCGCAGTATGCCCCTGGGGCGGCGCATGCGTCTCACGCGGCGGCACAGCGCAATGCGCGTGCCCCGTTTGCGACGCGACTCTCGCGCCGATCTGCGCGTCCGACCACAACACCTACGGGAGCGAGTGCAAGATGCGCATGCACGCCTGCCAGGAAGGCATCAAAGAGGGCGAGCTACACGTCCTATATAATGGAACTTGTCGTAAGTAGATATTACTTTGACGTATATTATTTTAC
This sequence comes from Cnaphalocrocis medinalis, assembly GCA_014851415.1. Lineage (NCBI taxonomy): Eukaryota > Metazoa > Arthropoda > Insecta > Lepidoptera > Crambidae > Cnaphalocrocis > Cnaphalocrocis medinalis. Next base: position 8,069,953 of record CM026275.1, on the reverse strand, counting down.
TCACAGATCAGTTAATTGATAATAAGCGTGTCCCGTCTACCAAGCCGTTCAGATTACAGCACTGTTAGTAAGCAAATGGGAAAGAGTCTAAGACGCATCAAGGATATAATGAAGAAAGGAAATAAGCTACAGCTGCTAACCATCTTAACTTGTTTGACAGAATGATTTATGCAACATTGGCAAAAATCTAACTATATTCTATGACTCCATAGATACTTTGTTATATTAGGAAGTTGTTATTTCTATTATTTTAAAATCAATTGTATAAATGACCAGTTTTTCACCATAACGTAGCTCTTAGACTGTTTTATAAATGTATATTATTTATCAACTGCTTAGTACGAACCATAATATCTAGGAAACGACTTTAAAATTGCTGTGGACGTGTGCCAAAAGAAATATAAAAGTCGTGTAATTCAACGTTAAGTGCTCGTAATACATGAAATACATACGAGTGTATTGGTAATCCGCATTTTCAACAACAGAAAGTATTAAATGAAGAATACTTAAAATTATAACTGACTAAAAATTTTGAATTTATAAAACCCCCGGCAAGATGTCATAATGTATGCATTCTACTAATCAAGCCTTCTCATGTGATATATATATTATCCTCCTAAGGCCCGAGACAGCAGACACAATAGAAAATCAATTGTCTTTGGATTTTAAAAGGCTTATGGGCCTTACGACCTTAAAGGTATCAAGTAAAAATATAAAATTCATAGTTTTGTGGTGGCGGCAATCTTAAGTTGGCGGCCATGTTGGCGGTTATAGCTAAGAACACTCCCGACTATTATAACCTTCAAACAAAAAACACAAAATAAAATAGTTCAATCGTTCGGGAGCTACGATGCCACAGACAGACAAACAGACATACACGTCAAATTTATTACACCCCGTCGGTTTTGCTTCGGGTGTTAAAAACACAAACAATCCGTACAGACGAACAAAAGACCCGGAAGGGTGTACTTTATAACGGAACTTGCAAGTTTTCAAACGTGAAACGAAGTGATATTTCTATTTAACTACCCTGAAAAGCGGATAGTGACGTCATAAATATCTGCGCCGCTTCCGCTAGTGCACAATACCAACGGAAACGAATATTTTTCATTTAGTATACCTACTCATCCACATAGTGTACATTTTACTAGTAGTTCGACTTATACAGTCACAAAAGTTGAAAGCAAAGCAAAAAGTAAGGTAGTACGAGTACCTGCCTACGAAGATTGTATAGGTGGGGAAAGGCTAAGATTTAAATTTGAAAGCCTACAAGAATTGATTGAGAAGTCAAAAATTCTAACTTGATCAGTCCGTTTGACTTCCAATATACGTAGGGCTGTCGCTTTTTTTAAACCTACTAGAGGCGGCAAACGAGCAAGCGCGTCACCTGATGGCAAGTAATCACTTCTGCGTCGAAGTTGCTGATGCATTGCCGGCCTTTTAAGAAGGAGTGCGCTACTCTTGAAGGTCCCTAAGTCATAGTCGTCAGGAAATACTGCAGCGCCAATCCACCTCATTGGGCCCATACGTCCGGTGCTTATCTATTAAGTCACCTGACCTAGAGCTGTGCCTAGAGAAAACATTGTGTATTATACCTATATTGTTTCGTTACCTATCAAGCGACGGTATATCCTATTCTTTTTAAATAAACAGTTTAACAGTAATTAAAAAGGCGACTTGACTGCCGCGGAAGCGGATTCGAAGACGAAATAAATTATAACATTCCGTTTGAAGAAAAAATTGCCATCAATTTCCCGAGATGAAAATCTTTTCCCTTAATGAAATTGTCTAGAGGCCCACTGATTGTTTGACATCAAAATTCTTTAGCAAATCAGCATTCTTTCCAAATAATAATCTCCTTAAATTGATACATTATTAAGAGTAAAATAATGAAATACCTACCGTAATATTGCCTCTGTCTGTACTCTCAGACGCGCTACTTACGTAAAAATATCGTATGATATTGAAATAATGCTATTATATTTTATTACACATTAATTGCGTAACTCGTGTGATGAACACTTGTGTTTGATCCGTGTCTAAGTGTAGATTAAGTATAATATTTGGGATTCCCTGTTGTTTATTTGGTCAATGAATGGCAAATATATAAATTAAAAAGCAGCCTGTCCAAATTCTCCTGTTTGTCATAGCTACTAAAAATAATATCAATATGTATTTTTTTTTCGATCATAAATTATAGAGGCCTAGTTTTCGTATGATATCCGCTATATGTTTTTGCACGTCGTGTATTTTATTTAATAATACGTCGTGTAGGTACTTATACAAGAGCTGATTTTCTAGGCGCAAAACAATTCTTTGACGAAATAAAGTGTAAATCTATGAAATTTACACAGCACTTCGATAACCAAAACTATAAGTACTCTCAAAGTTCCTTTCACCGAGCTGCTAAAATATTTGTTGCAAGACTTGCATTACTTTAAGAATTTTCAACGCTTAAGTGTTCTCCGTTCCATTTCTCTCCCGGCGAATGCAGCGGTCATTTGTTTTGCTTACAGAGTACAGACGCGGTAATAAATTTTACGGAACCTATCACTTACATCACGCTGAAATGTCAATTAGAGATTTAAACGACTCTGTTGGGGATGCAAAGCTATTTTATATCGGTACAATATTTGTAATCGATATGTTTTTGGATAGTGGTACAATAAAAGCACCCGTTCTCTGTTCATAGCAGCTGTGTCAAGGGTTCAAGTCGCCGTTATGATCGCCAACCTTCGTTAGAAGATGGCACTTAAAGACGAAGATTCTTAATTTAATTTATTTTTAGTTGGAACACCAATTACATGTCATTGTATTCGCATATATAGTATTCGCATATGGAATGGGCATTTTCGCATGATATTGTGTGGAAGTAAATTAAGAGTGCCATCCCTAACTCTAAAGAGATAAAATGGTTTTTATCTTTTATTATTAATTTTAGTTATTTAATATATCAATTCAAAACTATTTCATAAAAACTAGAATCCAAGTATAAACTTGACAGATAGGTTTAGTGAATCAAATTGTTAATTAATCATAACTGGTAAATAGATACATTATATTCTTTATTGCACATAAATAGAGTGAAACAATAGCAGTAAACAGTGCAATAAGTGATGATTATCTTTTTCAAACTAAAATTTCGTACCTATTGATTATTATCTTCCGTTGATTTATTAAGTTTAGATTTGGGATTCACTTTGGAAAGTATTATAATAATATCGATACTTGGCTTCAATATTATCGGTATTTCGATACATTATTACAACCCTATCCCGTGGTAATTTAACTCGACACGGATTGATGAACGGAAACTACGGATTAATTTTATTATTCAAAAGTCGACTATTGACTATTTAAATATTACTTGATGGAGATTTTCCGCTTTTGTTCGTAGTTTAATGAAATTCCGCTCAAAGGGTTCTTAACTCACCACTTGCCAATAAATTACAAAGAGCGGCTTCTTCAAAGTATTTGTGATCAATCATCTCCTTTTGAGATCAAGTAGGTGTGTACTCGACTTTACGCAAAAGCTGACCGACGAATCTGAGATTTTAGAATTTTTGTTTCGCAATTGCTTTACCTACTAACACACCATTCATATGAATAGTACGGTGGCCAGCATATCAAGTTACTACAATCTGTCAAATTTCTTCAATTGAACCTCACTTTTATGTCAAACGTGTTTGGTTCAATATCAACTGAGGATATTTGACAGATTGTAGTAACTTGATGTGCTAGCCACTGTACATGCCGTATACACTCCACCCTGTTGCGCTGGACTAAGGTCCGTGTGACAGAATTTCTTTCTACTCCCTTAAACAGGAGAGAGAAAGTAAAATCTTGAACAAAAGCACTTGACTCCGTACATAAGACCTGACTCCGTAGGTACCTACTAAGTAGCTATGTTACAGATATCAGACAACAGAGGAATCACAAATAAAATACTTAAATACATAATAACACCTAGACAATGAACAAACCCAAGTGTTTATCTCACGAATTTTTGTCGAGGTTGGGGATCAAACGCTGTTGGTGTAGGTATAAGGCAAACTACCAAATGCGCACTCGAGCCAGAGTCTGCAAATATGCCTTACAGTATGTAGATTAGGCCTACATTAATAATGTTATTTATTTCGAACAGAATCCTGCGTGGATATCATTTGTCAAGGCGGTGGAGACTGTGCAGTTGACATGGATACTGGAAAACCCATCTGCCGATGTAATCATAACTGCACAGAGGCACAAGTAAGTTGAAATGAAAAATATGATTTGCATACTTAAGAAGTATAGACTGGTTAAGGTTTTTATTTCAGATTTTTACTAAGTTCCATTTTTACTTTAATATTTAAATTTGTATGTAGCCTACTTTCATACAGAATGAGTTCCATGACAATATCTTCATCACTTAACAGAAGTATGCTTATTACCCTGAATAACTCGCCCCGCAAAAATGCGAAGCTTTCGAACAAAAATTTGAACAGACTGAAATTCCGAAGCAAGTTATCGTTCATAAATTCAACCCTTAATTTCCACGCCAGGATTCGGATGCGGTATGCGGGAGCGATGGTCAGACCTACCCTTCTCAGTGCGAGCTGAATTTGGCTACGTGTCGCGACCAGAGCGACTTGCGACTGGCGTATAAAGGCGATTGCGGTAAGTACTCGCACGCAATATTCAGATACGAGTATTTTCGGCTTGCGGTTGAGATGGAGACGACCTTTTCCAGTGCAAGGTGGTTTCGGTTGCACAGAATGGCGCGACTTACGATTCATGTATAAGAGGTATTAGCTATAAGTACCAATAGTATTTTGAAAGTAGCAATCTAGGGGAACGGACACTTATTATTACCTACGTTGGGGTGGAAAGGTTTTCGAGGGGAGGTTGGTACAGGGAAGTTGCGTAGTTGTGGCAGGCGCCCCACAAGGTGAACTAACGCTATGGTGAATTTATTGAATACAAGCGGCACAGGACCGATCTGTGTGGAGAACAATCAGAGGGCCTGTGTGTAAGTGAAAATAAAAGCTCTTTATTTTTTCGTAGAAATGATGATTGAAAAACTTAATCGCTAAAGGTGAGCCATGAAAATTATAACAGAATATTTTTTGTTTATTGCGAATTTTTCGAACATAACTAGGGTTTGTGATCAACAATTCTGTTTAATGAGATAGAAACTGTTTTTGTCATTCCTAAACCTAGGGACTTCACATGTCACATTCAATCATGCTTTGGCTTTGGAAGGTCTAACATTTAAAAAACACAAAGCACTTCTTTTTCATAAAATACCTGTGAATATTTCGTAGCAATTATGTATCTTTGCCTGCTATGTTCATTAATGAAAACGAGGTGTAGCTTGAAACGTGAGAACTTTTAGATATCGACCGTTTAATTGGGTCGTTTAACGCACAGAAACAGTCATTTGTAGTTCTACGCCTCACCACAATATTGGTGAACTGGACAATTAGGTACGCAAATTATACCACTGACAATTTCGGAGCCGACTCATTCTGCCCCAGGATATTGCGCTATTAACTCCCAAATTGTTTTACAGCACGAACACCGTAGACTTAATTATATTAATTTATTAAATTATTTACCTGACTTCGGCAAATCCAAAACAAAACGTTACCGAATTGTTAGAAATAATCTAAAAAAGTGATTTATACCTACATGTCGTAAGAAAAAGGTTTTGTCTCGATGTGGATTATGTCATTGTAGTTGAATGGGCTAAAATGTAATTCTTCTTATAGGAAGATTGTATGTTCGAATCTGAGTACCTACCTATGCATCTCCGGATTTAGATGTACTACTTAAACAAATATTGAGCTAATGATTCTGAATGAGTAACCGTGATTCAACTGAATCACGGCCAGTTACTCTATTGCAATTATCAGACTCACGAATACATTGATAAGCATATATCTGCTCGTATGTCATCTATTACATTAAAAACAGTAATTGACGCCAAATTTCCTTGTAATGTAGATATGCTATTGTATTTAAAGTCGAAGAATTTATCGGCACTTAAAATGTTATCCAAAATTCCACCACAATGAAACCAAAGTCACGCAACATTTATTCTTCTGACACATAACGAAAATCGCATGCTAAAAGCCGTTCCCAAAATTTGTCACAATCAAACCTCGCTAAACGTGGCTCCAATTTTATAGCCTGTACAAATCGTATGTCAATTGCGCATCAACAATAACCCTTCTAATCCCATTAATATCGGCGTGTCACCCATTCATCCCTGTCCGTAACGGTAAAATATGCATGCATGAGTAAAATTAAGCTATTTTTGGGTATTCCCAGCCGTGCCACGATGTACACACTCATATTTTTAGCTGACACACGAAAGATTGCATTGTAATAAAGTTCGTAGCGTTTAGCGAAAAGTCACCTTGTTTTTTTAGTAAAAGTGACTTATATAATAACACTAGAATGCGCTTTCGAATAACAATATCGTGCTTAACCTCCTAAGGCCCGAGACAGCAGACACAATAGAAAATTGTCTTTGGATTTTAAAAGACTTATGAGCCTTACAACCTTAATTTATGTTTTTTATCTATTATAAACTGGTGAACTTCCCTCACATCGTTTTAAGACATTAGTTCCACTTTGTACCAAGAGGGCGTGTATTGCATCGCACTAGCCTTTTTCAATTCATAGTTATCATAAGATTTTCCGATGTCTACATAATTTATCTTTTATAAATAGTTATAGACTATCAATATACTATTTCGTTGTAACAAAACATTTGAAGACTCTCAAACTGTGAGTTTCACATTATACAGTGTGAAATACACATCATATCTGATTAAACATAATGAAAGATAATTTTGTTTTTAGATGACGAACTATCTGAATCAGGGACACTTGAATTTTTTTTGCGTGACATCGTTGAATTAAGCACTATCATTAGCAGGCATATTACTTTATTGTCAAGTGCACAAACAAACTGAGTGTTTAAAACTCAGTTTTTAAATTTAAAATAGTATTGAGACTGTCATCTTTGACAAACTAAATACATTATGCAAATCGGCAGTCCTAGCTGCTCATAACATTGGCGAATCCCGTAACACATGGGTTCTAATTAAAGGGTCCCCTAATAAGCAGCCATAAATAGCGGAGGCAATAAGCTGGAAGTGTTCGCAGGTGTATCAGTTCAATATTCCATTAATAGACATCGCTATAACTAAACGACTCCCCATCGACAATAGAATATAATAGAAATATTCTTTATTCAATTTAAGTCCATACAAAACATTTTATGAATATCAAATATTATGTAAGCTACCGCTGATTCGGAAAGTCTATTTCTTCCGAGAAGAACCAGCAAGAAACTCAGTAGATTACTCTTACCTTTTATCTGTTTGCGAAACTGTAACAAATACCGGATTATGTTTATGACAACAATTAGTTAACTATTTGTTACGATTAGGCTGAGGCTATTGACCCCTTGCTTTTTTAAAACTATAAGAAAAAAAAAACATTTTAGAAATTATGCCTACACCTGTCCACCATAGCAATTGTAATTACTTATTATAAATATTTTTAGCATCATTTTAGGATTAACGTATGTGTAAGATAGGTAACTATTTATTGCAAACTTGGACTTAACAATTTTTTTAACACCCAAACATAATTATAAGTCATGTCAAAACATGTCATACTTTGGGGTCTAATAAGTACTTCAATTTCTATAGAATGAATTGATACACATGTGGGATTATGGAAGAGTAAAACGGAATGTAAGACGAGTAGAATGGAACGGAGTATGAATGAAAGGAGAATGAATGACCGGAGAGAACGAGTGAGTTAACTGTGGGTGAGAGACGACGAAAGACGTGAATTTGGGAGCTGCTGTATTTTGTTGCAATAAAGAAGATTTTTATACCGTGGAATCCTGTTTCCTTTGATCGAGTCCCACAATTTTGGGGGCTCGTCCGGGATTCGAGACCAAGAAACCGGAATCGCAGCGGTAGACGACGACGAAGTTTGGATTGTTGGCTTGGTGACGGTTACTGTTTCAAACGACGGTAACGACCTATACTAATACCTATTATACTCCCATTAAGTAGAAGTCACGGGCTAGTTAGAGTAGGTTATTGTATTATCTATACCCTAGAGCCCGATACCTACGTATTTTGGGAACGGCTTAGGAATCGATAGGGGATTAAAGTGCTCCATAGCTAGTACAGCGAAACGAAGTCAGATTAAGGCGAGGGGTACGGCACTCTAGCGCCGCCGATTGATTTAAATTTATAGCTACTAAGCTGGATCTATTATTCACTATCACTGAAACCCAGCACCTTAACCAACACTTATACTATTTATTGAATAACTGTGCACAACTTTCAAAAATTGACTACAACTCGAAAAATTGATTAACGCCAAAAGTGGCCACTTTTGGTGTTAATCAATATTTCGAAAACAAAAAAAGGCCAAAAAGTTGTGCATAGTTATTCAATGAATAGTTTAAGTGTTGGCCGAGAGGCTGTGGGACAGTGATAGGTAATAATAGATCCGGCTTAGTAGCTATAAATTTAAATCAATTGGCGGCGCTAGAGTGCCGTACCCTTCGCCTTAAGTAAATCGGCTTTGTGTTGTGCATCTTCGGGTTACTTACTTCGCGGTTAATCGGAATCCTTTGCGAACTTTAACTTCAACTTTGTCGATTTATAGGCAGATCACTCGGGTCGGATTATTATAAGTTGTTTGTTTACTATCTCTTGCTACTATGATACCAGTTTTTCTGGTTGCCGTATGATTTTCATTTATGTTTTTAAACTTTCGCGTTGCATTATACAAATAATTGATATGAACGGGATTAAACGCGAGGATGTTTAACCGTGGTCAAAAACGGACTTTCACTCAGCCATTGTAAAGTGGTCACAACGTCAAGCAAGAAGTACAACAATGTACTTACTTATATTTAAACATCCTGGCATTTAGTCCCGCTTTTATTAATTGTTTGTTTTTAATTTAAATAGGATCTTATTGGAACTTTTTTCCCCTTATATTCTTTCAAAGTCTTTTAATTTTAAGGATATAAGTTTTTCAGCTAAAATATAGCCATTTGAACCAACGTAATTTAGTAATTTTACCTCCCAGAAGTGCTGCATTTGACAATTTTTCTTCCACTATGAAGAGGTTAGCCGTTACTGAAGGTAGCTAGGAGCTTCTCCAACCCAGCGATGCCCTGTAGATTTTTTTTCTAAATGAATCTCTTTGAAATACCATGTTGTCTAAATCGCTTTCTGTGGATATCAGTGATACCTACTCAAAGTTCATCAGTAAGAAAAAAGAATAAAATGAAACGTAAAAACAAGAAAAATATTTGTCACCGAAAAGTTAAGGCCATAACTCAGGCTAAAACGAAATGCGTGAAAACTCCAAATCACATTTATGCTCCGGACTGAAAAAGTTGGCGAAAATAATATTTACTGCGAAATAAATCACAATTGAAACTTTTTCCGGGGTGACTTTACGTTTTTTTAATTCTTTCAAATCGTTATCTTCCTCTCGTCGCACTTTTTGCTCCTTTTATTTTGCGGGAGCTCGGTAAACAATCGTTATTAAATTTGAACGGGTGTCTTCCCTCGTTTCTCATTGCGGGAACGAGAAAGCCTAATTTTCCTCGACGTGCGAATGAGAAAATGCCATGGGAAGCTCGCAATTGTCGGACAAAATGACATTATCTGCTCAACCATTCGTTTCTCGGCAAACTTTAGCCGGGTGCTTACGAAGTCGTAACCTTGCTGGCACAGACGATATAAAACTCGTATAATATTATTTATGACATCCACCATTCAAGAATCGTTTAGCATTATTATATTCTGGTTATATTTCGGCAACGATGTTTAGACGTAAAGTTCACAAACACTAAACATCTAATAGCACGCTCGTATTTTCGGACCATAATTACTAACGTGCTCCACTTTCCTAGCGAAATATGAAAGTTTACCGTACGGTACGGTATACACGAGTATTATTTTTAAAGTTATAATAATTCCTAGTCGCGTTATTTTATTTCATAAATTAGTGAAACGACAAGTATTTTCTCACGTGCTACGTAGCATTTTCATTCGCTTACTTACAGAAACAAAGTCGCGTCGGTCTAAAATTTTGTCATCTCAATCAATATAAATGAGGCATTATTAGTGACATGCATAGTCAAGTAGTCATTTTGTTACAGCTCTATGTGAAGGAGTCCAGTGTTCATTTGGAGCTCACTGCGCTGCCGGGGAGTGCATATGTCCCACCGACTGCACTGGAGCTGCCCGGGAACCAGTCTGCGGCAGCACTATGCAAACATACCCAAACGAGTGCGAACTACAAAAAGCCGCATGTAAACTCCCGCCACCTGCCACTCTACATGTCATTTTCTATGGAGACTGCAAGGACAGGCTGGCTGTCGTACCTCCGATCGCTATGAGTGAGTTTCGTACTTATTTACTTTCATGACAACATTTTACTTTGGTGTTCACTTGTAATACTAACAACTGTAATTTTAAAATCACTGTAATATCGACTTTATTCTCGTAAAACTTGTGGGTGGGCGCAGTCACAATATTTACCATCTGACCGTCATCAACCCAGTTGTTAGCAGTAATTTCAATAAAGCGACCCATCCTCGATCAATTAACTAACTTTCCGCTTTATCGCTCGACTAACACGCAAATATTTGGGTGGGGATGGATAGCTACGACCGCGATGACCACTACTGAGCCAGAGGAAGGGTCGACGGATTCATTGGGTGCGACGGATCTGGGAGGAACCGCCAGCCCTTCTGCCTGCCGCGACATCCGTTGCGATTTCGGGGCGAGTTGCGAAATTGGCACGGACGGTTACCCCCGATGTTCCTGCTTATTTGAATGTCCGCACGAGGTCGATTACTTCCCGGTGTGCGCGTCCGACTTCAGATTGTATTCGAGCATGTGTGCTATGCGTAAAGAAGGCTGCCAGAAACAGCTAGAACTACGGTTGCGGCCTCTGGATCTTTGCAAAGGTTTGCTTTTACTAACAAATTCGCTTAGTATTACTCGTATATTTTTGCATGCAAGTTAATTAGTAGCAAAATAAATTAGAAGTTATAATAAATAATGATATTAGTTAGCTTTTAAATGACATATTCTGATATATATCGTAAAAACAGGTATGGAAGTAAGGCCTTGTGGAAACAACAAAGCAATGATTGATCCTACGACCGGCCTTGAAATAGATTGTGGAAACGGCCCGCACCGTCAGGATTGTCCGGTCGGCACTTATTGCCATATTACTTTAACTGCGGCAAGATGTTGCCCCAAAAGTGAGTAATATGATAATGTATTTACTTTTTAAGGTAGAAAATGCAGCACTTGCTTTATGATTTTCATACATTTTCGAAAGGGCTTTGAAATTATTAAAGATAAATAACTTTTATTTGTTTAGAAAACAAGACACACATTAAAAATAGGCTGGTTACAAGAGCTTATTTCTAAAAACTAAAATTAAAACTAAACAAAAAAGACGCAAAAATAAATACAAAATTTAATGAAGCCAACGTTACACTATCAGATCGAGTTTCCTCAATTAGTTTGAAATCAAACTGCTTTATGCAAGAGTTTTCATTTAACAGTCGACATTGTTGCGGAAATTGGAGCAAAATTATAACATTCGATTTTACTTTTCATGTGGAAATCAACCGTTTTCATGCATATTCCGGTACTTAACTGGTGACTTGTCAGGGTGAAGATACTAACAGTACATGGCACCAAACCTAAATTGTTACAATCACGCTAGCTGATACCGCTTGAAATCCTTTGTTTCCCTCTCGTGAAATGGCACATTTTATGCTTTCACGTTGCATGCAAGTATTTTATACCAATTATGTTTGCAGATGACACGAAGCAGTTTGAAGAAAAGAAGCTAGCGCACTGTTCGGAGAGTATTTACGGGTGTTGCGGGAGACTGGCTTGACTTCTGCCACTGGTCCTAATGAGGAGGGCTGTCCAATTACAAGTTCAACTTGCGGTTGTAATAGACTAGGATCAGTGTCAGACCGCTGCGACGAGGAGGGGCAGTGTTCGTGTCGGCCGGGTGTGGGCGGCCTTAAATGCGACCGCTGTGAGCCCGGCTATTGGGGCCTGCCGCGCATCGGGACAGGGCACACTGGATGTATACGTGAGTACTAAGCACCTAAGCGTTATATAAAGGATTCAATCTAGATGTACTGTGATTGAGGCTACTCGAGATCTATTTAATCCCCTGGATCTTAATAGTAGCACGTATTTCAATGGTGGTTTACTAAATATTTCAGGTCCAATTACTATTTGCTAAGACTGTGTAGTCTGAATTAATAAAATGAATATTCATTGAGAGCTTTAAATTTAAAGATGGTGTTACCATTATGCTACAAAATCTAACCGTGGAAGAAATACGCTTCGGCATGAATGGATTCGGTCGGAGTGACCACAGCCTCATAAAAAAGTTCGTGAAGCAGCGTCTGTGCTATATTTCGTCGAGTGATTGAGGGTCCTATAGGCCTAATGAGGTGGAAAAGGGGTTTTCGAAAGTTTGGCAACGCACTCTTGACTTCAATGGCGTCCATGGGAGGCGTCAATCGCTTACCATCAGATGATCTGTCTGCTTGTTTTCCACCTATCATTATCGTCGTCATCTAATATTATATGCCATGATTATTCTTCTTATGATATACTAGTGGCCCGCTCTCACTTCGCTTCGTGACCGTAATTCAGAAATGAGCCAATAGATGGCGCTGTTTCCAATTACATCGCGCAAGCGTTTCGTGTTTTCGGTTAACCTATAAGCTTGTCGTTGGCTATAGAAGTTATCTCTTTATAAATAGTATAGATAGAAGACAAGTATTAGTAACTTGGTGAAATATTAGTTATCTTGCTTAATTAATTATTTTGGTACAATACAACAGCACAAGTAGGTATAAGTATTCATGAATTTTCTCCCACGAAAAATCTTGCTGGGAATCTTTACCTACTTGTATTGACAATTTATTTTAAATTCCGTAGGTACATAGCTTATTTATTTTTTCTTTTAGCTTGCGGATGCTCAGCGTTTGGATCGGTGAGGGAGGACTGTGAGCAGATGACAGGACGTTGCGTGTGTCGATCAGGAGTTCAAGGGCAGAAGTGCACCGTGTGCGCAGACCATCGAAGAAGATTGGGTCCTAACGGGTGCTCTGACCGTAAGTGTTCCATTTTTAAAATGTCTTGTTTGTAAAATGTTCAAGTATGCTTTCCACTTACCTACAAGCAAAAAATAAATCTGAACTTGTCTGTTCCTAGATCAATACCACAAAATATAAAGGACACAGAAAGTAGATTGCCTACTAAGAGCTAAAGACATGTCATGTACTCACGCATGCGCACTAACGGGCAAATACGCCTTTTCGACCACATTAATCCTAACTTATGACATAAGATTGTCGAACTGTCGAGGTCTGTGGTAAAGGCCGCACGCTTATGTACTCATGCTGGGCAACAACCCTCGCATATGTCAACGAACTCTTCTAAATTCAAAATTAAGGCTGAGTCTCCTTTCTGTGTCCTTTATATTTTGTGTCTATACCGTAAACATTTTATCTCTTTTATTGATGAGACTTCTTTTAAAGATTAGATAATTATATTTTAAAGACAAAAAATATTTTCATACAATAGATCCTAGCTTAATCAATAGCCATATGACAACAAATAAGCTGTAATTTTGACCATTGGTATTAACCAATTGTCAAAGTTACCATTACACATTTTTACTGAAAGTTAACTACGGATCAGATAGGCGGCCCTTGGTAGGCCTTGTAAAGAAAATATGACTCAGCAATACTCACATAACATTATGATTAAAAAAAAAGGTATCTTCACTCAAAAAACTTACAGAACATATTTTGTTGATGTAATTTAAACGCTTAGGTATTATTATTTATTGGTAAACTTTTAAACATCCTGCAAGCTATTTAAGAAAGACTACCACATTCCGTATTAACGAAATTCTTACCCGCTAAAGTTTCACAACTTTAGAACTTTATTTAGTATGTATGTGGAGGAAGCGAGGGAGGCTGTAAGGATTGTTTTAGGAAAACTTTGTGGTTTCAGTCCCAGTATATGTATCTCCATATCGCTCCCAGAGGGAGTTGAGCGCTTACGTAATAATGAACTTACAAATAGTGGGAAACTGATAAAAGAATAAAAACGAAACTTGTTATTTCCGTCTGGATATTGTGTTTGTTTACATTTTGTTGGTTTTGTTACCAGTTGTGCGACCGCAATCATAGCCTAACGTTTACATGGTACTTGGTTGTAGTAGTTTTTTTTTCGACAGCAAGGGTTACAACTAGTCGTTTATTTAAACGGTGACTGTTCTATGGTGAAAACTTGTTTGGGATTTAACCTTAAACTTTTTAGATTTATTAAAAAAGAGTAACCTTTTTATGTTCCAATGCAACAAGCGATACTTATGATTAATTACATACTAGTGATCGGATTAAGTAGTGCAATTTAGGGTCAACGGCCTCAAATATTACATTTATATGGATGTGCCCGCCGCATTTCGAAAGTATTCTCTAGGTGTGAAATAAATGTATTGTTCTCTTATTAAACATTGAAAAAGAAAAAAAAAACAGAAGTAAGTAAAACATTTTAATTGGTGTGAACAACTTTTATCGAAATTTAAATCCATTTAAGTGACGTCGGCATGTCCATGTTAAAGTATTTTCAATATTTGCACACTAAAATCCGATCACTGATGATTACCGTCATAACATTTTTTTTTGGTACAACCGCATTTATGTGGATGTAGAGTTGAGAATGTGTTTTGTTTTGCCTGAGCTCTCACCTGCGAATCGAAAATTGATTTCACCGTTTTTTTTTAATAACGATACCTACACATAGTAGGTTAGTTACAGAATATTTATAGAGGACACATTTTTTACAATCATATTTCATCCCTATAATAAATAAGTTTTCCGAACAAAAATAAATCCGTCGGAAACCCTACACCGCTACAACCCGTAGGAATTTACTTCAAAAATGACGGTTATTTGGTCGTTTCCGCAGCTAAAAGCGGGTTGCGCTTTTGGCTACGAAACGCCAGCTCGTGTTTGGCACTGTCCTGTTATTTCGACGCGATGTTTGCTGTGCTCACGAGGGAAAATTCATGTAAAGCAATTAAACGTCTGATGGAGGCTACAATGTACGAAAGAATCTTCGTTATTTTAATACATTAGCAAGGTTTATTTATTGATACTGACTGGATTGATTGATTTATCTGCACCATATTAAATTAGGACTCATGAAGTCAAATATAGGTAGTTACCTATTATTGCCGGCGTTTGTTATATCTACTGATATCAATACTATTTATACCTAAAGAGGGAGTCGCTACAGATAAATTCAGTGCTATTTATAAAGAAGTAACCTCTGTAGACAATAGTCGAGTCAGATCCTACCTGTTTACAATTTTTTGAGAGTTAAGTTCTTAGGAAATTTATTTAAACCTAATTTTTATCATTGAAAGATTGCATTGTCTTCTCTACTATGCGCGATACGCCCTTAAATAAGAGGATAAAAATTAGTTGAAACACGTTCAAACGTGGAAACAAAATTAAATTATGACGTCACAACAAGCCAGCGATTTAGCCATCAAAATCGTGTAGCACCAAAAATACAGACTTACTAGGCTTTACGGCTTTGGTTTATTTATCACCCAGCCGCTTGTGACAGCTATTCAATAGACTTTGTAGTCACGTCAAGCGCGCCGAGCGAGACTGAACAAAGCAGTAATTAGCCTACTACGTTTTAATTATATTTTATTAAAAATGATACTGAATGAAATTCTAGTCTTAAATGCATAGGTAATTAAGTTTTTCGGTCATATGGAATCTCGAGGAACGCAATGTTAATAAAACGTCTTGTAGTGTAAAGTATAGTAGAGGGTAGCAAGCCACGCAGAAGATCCTACATGCGATGAACCGACCACATAAAGTCAGCCGTGGGCGGTCGATTACATGAATGTACCATACCCTACTGACACTAACAGGGCAAAATGGCTAGAGTCAATAAGAAAAACTGCCAGAAATATGACAACCACATGACCGTTTCTGTTAAGAACGTGACGATTGTGATAAAGAATTCTAGCCTACGCTTTCTTGTTCTAGGGTTTCATCAACTTCATCGAATATTAAATCTTATTGTTATTTTTTAGCTGAAAATGGCGGCATAGTGGGTTCTTGCGCAGAGCTATCGTGCTACTTCGGCGCAGTATGCACAGAGCGCACTGGTGGTGCACTATGCGAGTGCGCAGCTGCGCCGTGCCCTGACACAGACACCAATATGCTGGTGAGTTTAATTTATTATTGTGTGTTCATCATTGATTTCAAAAGATTTGCGTGGACTCCAGGCTGACTACTGGCAGGAGGTGGCGCAGGACCGACCTAGATCGAGGCTCTTATTAATCAGAGGCCAAGCCTCACTTTAGGTTGCTGTGCCAGCCTTGTTAGTTAGTCAGTGTTCATCATCATTAGGCGCACTATGCAAATGCGCAACTGCGCCGTGCCCCGATGCGGACACAAACGTGCTGGTAAGTTTGTTTTGTTATTGTGTTCATCATTTTACATTTTACTATTGTCAGTTCACTTTTTTTTTGGGAACATTATTTGGTAAACTCTGTAATTTGGTTAAGGCTACACAGATTTGTTCCTGACTTGTAATTAACCAAATGAGCATCAAAGCATCACATATTAACAACGAATTAATTGAATATCGGATTTAAGTCAATGCTTTAGGTTTCCTCGAACAACTGACAGTTTGTTCAAACCCACAATAGATTGATCAAATATCACTAGTTTTAGTTGTTTATTCAAAATTCCCTTGTTTATGCATAGTGAATCACGCGAAAGTAGATTTTTGAACCTGTTTTCAGTAAAACAGTAGGTACATAAATTGTGTCGCTAATTACTTGTAAAAAATATTTTAGTCCCATCATATTTATCAATACAATAGGCAAAAAAAAATTGTCATCAGGAATAAGCGACGAAATTAAAGAATCACGCCGCGGGGAAAACCAAGAAAAATATTGTACTTATTAAGAATAAATTAAAATAATAAGAGTTAATTAAATTAACATTCTGCTCGCAGAGTCACGGTCACAGGCTCGTAGTTCTCAATTTAAAATAATTTCTCTACTTACCATACCAAAATACTTATCCAACTCTGATTTCGTGCGACCCCGCATTTAACTTCTACTGAACCTAACAAAAACCAACAGGTATGTGGCAGTGACGGCAAGACTTATGAGTCAGAATGTCACCTGAAACTACAGGCGTGTCGCACGCAAGAAGACATAGTCGTCCAAGCATTCGGGCCATGCAAGCTGAGCGAGATAGCAGGCACCGCTGGGCCTCCGAGACCTTCGTCACCGATTCAATTCACACAGCAAGATGACGGGGCAGCTTCCAAGTCGACAAGACACCTACTCAATCCAGATAAATACTATAATAAGTACGACTGGACACGGAAGGAGACGCCCAGTGATTTCGATAGCGTTATCTCTGGTCAAAAATTCAAAGGTAAGTTAAAGTTAACAAGCTGATCCAATTACTTACTGTATTTTATCAAACGTTGATATTTGTTAGAGATTCGCCTATTTACCCACTTTTGTTAAAATTCCACATCTATTTTGTAGGTAATAAATATTTTACCACTAACTAAAATCATGTTACCAAACATGCATAAAATTCAAACGAGGAATGAATCATTCCATTTAAAGTGTTAAATCAAAACCTTTTACGTTCAATATTACAGTGTATTTGAATCAGACAATGAAATCAGAACAAAGTTTTGTTTTAAACTATTTGGAAGCAAATAGTTGTCTAGTGCAGATTCACTTTTTCATCCTTTCGAATCGACGTGTCAATATTGGATCGTCAATATTTAAGTTTACACTGCCTTTTGCAGCATTTTATTTGTGAAAGTATTTAGATCAGAGAGCTGAATGAACTCTTTTAAATCATAGCTGAATTATCTGTTTAAATTTCGTAAAAGTGCAATTAATTAGTATGTTTTATTCCTTCTATATTCGTAATCCAGTGTCCAATATGACAAATAAGAACAAAGTACCTAATTGATAGGTATGCTACTTCACTTTAATAAACTCTTATTGATAGTATTATTAAGAGTTATATTATAAGAATTTAAACAACATACACGTAAACACTAATGCTATGACATACCGCCACAAAAACGGGACCCTTGCGTTATTTTGATACAAGTAACATGCTTCTATAATATATTTCATTTTTCGTTAGTTAAATCCTGCGCTGCACTGCACTTTGAGTGAGTGTGGGTACCGAAAGCCTAATCAGGGCGGAAAGGGAGTTAAAAGGTTGGCAAAGCACATGTGACTTTACTAGGTGGTTTTGTGGAAGTCTATGGGCTTTGGCAAGCACTTACCATTAGGTGTAAAATTGGGTAACTCATCATTACCTCAAACCCACCCTGATATAAATGGAATATGTTTGAATTAAAATCAAGTATCAACCATTAAATGCTTTTTATTAGGGTCGCAAACAGCAACGACAGCTACAGTAGGGGCAGTGGGGGCTTTGTTAGGAGATCTCTGCACAGAAGACGCCGATTGTTCCGCCTTGCCCGGGGCCCACTGCGCTCGCGGAGGTTGTGAATGTCGCCCGGGGTACAATCCCACTGTGCATAGAAAAGCCTGTATTGGTGAGTTAAATTGCTTGCATTATTTTTAAGTTTTATTCAATGATTTGTTGATTTTTATCGTTACATACTTTATGTAACGCCCCATTGGTGTGATTTAAGCACTGGGGCGTGATCTTGGGGTTCCTCCCCAGTGGGTTCAATTCCCAGGTCGAGCAAAAGTATGTTTCGAATTTTCCGAATATACCTTCGGATTAGGATCACCTATGCGCTTTATACAAGCGTGGTGATTTTGTCTAATCCTATCATAGCCCCGATGACTTGATTTTTATACCTAACGGAGGGAGGCCTTTGTTCTGCAGTGGGTAAAAATATAGGCTTGGACTTTTACTTTTCTTATGTACTTACTTTATAATATTTTTATAAAACTGTGAAAATATCGAAGGGCTAATATCAAATTATTTTAAAAAGGTTATTAAAACAGCCAATCACTATAATTATCATACAGGAAATATCAATTATTGCTTATATTTCACAGAACAAACAACTCAAGAAACAACAGAGGAATATAGCGCATGTCTATCAGAGCCTTGTTACAACTTAGGCACCTGCATAGACCTGCCAGGATCAACCTACACCTGCGTCTGTACAGGGCCTTACACTGGTCTGAATTGCGAATCCCTTGCGAAAGACAGCTTACTGGGATCATATATTGAAACCCCATCCTTTGACGGCTCATCTTACATTCGCCTTAAGCCATTGAAGGCTTACCACAAGTTGAACATCGACATAGAGTTCAAAGCATTTTCAGAGAATGGCGTATTATTGTACAATCAGCAGAAACTAGACGGCACTGGCGATTTTGTTTCACTGGCTTTGGTGAATGGATATTTGGAGTTTAGGTGAGCAGTTTATCTAGTACATTAAGGCTGGGCATCGTGCATTGTCGTCGCTTTATCTATTGTGGTTAATTGAGATATATTTAAGTGCGCTTAAGTATGATATTTAACATTTTTGTAGAGGTGTTTTGAGTACAGCATTAGTGTATAAAGACATAATCAAAATGATTGTTAAAAGAGGCCAGTTTGAGCAGTAAATTTGATAAGAGTGAGGATTAAATTAATACTCTAGGTACTCGCAAAAAATTGTTAATATCTTAATTGAGTGTACTCCAAAGAGTTTTGTGAAAAAAAAAACTTAAATCAATCAAAATAAATGAAAAATTAAAATACATTGGAGTCGCTACTGTGCATGATGCCTTAAGATTTACTTATGGCTTTCTTAAATAAAAAACTACATTTCGCACTTTGTTAATCAAACCACTCATACTGAATAAATAGAACGCTTATCGGCCAAATTTACCTTAACTCACTTCGTGGAATAACTTTGTAATTTAATTTACGTTTACAACAGGTATAACCTAGGGAATGGCGTAATAATTTTAACGTCTCTCGAGAAAATTACATTGAACGAATATCATAAGGTATCGGCAAAACGATACCATCGCGATGGGATTCTTTCAGTAGACGATATGGAAGACGTGGCCGGACAATCCAATGGCCACTTGAAGGCATTAGATTTGGCTGAAGACGCTTACATTGGCAAAGTTCCAACGAATTACTCCAGGTAAGGAAAATCTTTGTTATCTACTGGTTTTCAATTGCGTATTGTATATCGGGAACTACGGGAGTATCGGGATGGTTGTCCAGAAATGATGAGGTCTTAAAGGAAACGCGTGTGTAGTCTAGCTTGGTTTATTCCGGACTGACATCCAATACTATGCCTACCCTAAACTATAGATATGTTTATATTACATTACTACCTACAACATACGTATATACCACCTTTCTCATATAGTCCTGTCCAGTTTGAGTTAACTGTATTTATTAACGTAGGTACAAGCACCTAGGTGATTACACAAATATTTAGATACGGAATACTTACGTTGGGTACTTAAAAATGATTTAGTGTCGTAAGACCCAAAAGCCTTTTAAAAGGCATAAAACCATTGTGTCTGCTGTCTGGCCTTGCGACGTTAGACCAGTTTACCTTATAATTATATAAATCATTTTGTAAGATCACCTAAATTCCATAGCTATAATTAAGGACCATTTGTGACCTACTTGTATACACAGTTGAAGGTACTTTGATTTTCATGCCCATCAACTGAAATCTTTATGTGTAGTTTATTTCCATTTGCTACAATAACATTTGGTTTCATTATAACCAACTACATACAAATAATGAATACCTACAGGGTTTTCGATAACATCGGCACTCGAAGCGGATTTATTGGGTGCGTTAAGTACTTAAGGATAATACGTCATCAAGTGACAAAGAAATTGGGAAGGCCGGATTCATTAGTCGTCAGTATAGAAAACGTTCGCGAGTGCCAATCGAGTCCGTGTATGAGTATGCCATGTAAGAATGGAGCCACGTGTACAGCTATAGACGGCTCAGCGACCGAATATACTTGTATCTGCCCTATCGGATTTCAAGGAGGCAATTGTGACGACAGATTAGATCCGTGCGAGTCAAATCCCTGCGGATATGATGAGGGGCTATTGTGCGACATCGGATCTGAGGGAGGACACGTCTGCCGATGTTTGTTTGGGGGAGAGGTTGACTCCAATGGTAACACATGCAACAACGGTAAATATAATATTTGTGTTATAAACTTTTAGGGACAAGTTATTAGAATCATTACCTAGTTCATATTTACTAAGTGTCTTTCTGCCGCACTCAGAGAATTATGAATAGTCAATACACAATGAAATAAGGATCAACTCAAAATGACAATTAAAGTTAATTGGCGTTTCTGAGTGTCGGCAATAAATCAAGTGAATTTGCAAAGTAGTTGAAATGATTCACAATAATCACAATCCAAAAAAACTAATAGCGTTATACTTACGAAAAGGAAGCAATAAAAAGTAATCTAAAATACAGGAAACCATCAAATAAAGCAAAATTTCATAACCATAACTAGAAGAGGGCAATTTCCCTAATTTGAACCTTCTTTATTTGTTTACAGATGTAACTGTAGTCCAAGAGACGTGGTCCCCTCAATTTAACGGAACGAGCTACATCGAATTACCGCCACTTGAAGGGCTCGGTAAAGCGTTCCGAATTGAAATCTGGTTTTTAACGAACCGATTCTCTGGGATGCTCCTTTATACTGGCCAGTCTAATAAAGCCAAGGGGGATTTTATAGCGATTAACTTAGTAAATGGGTATCTACAGTTTAGGTACAATTTGGGGAGCGGAATTGCTAATATCACGTAAGTGTTGCCTGCTACTCGTATTTTGTTTAGTGAAATATTTTCATAGTATGTAGTTTAATTTTTTCTACTTTTTATATTATTTATCTCATTATTTTGTGTAATCAGAAAATAAGTAGGTAGGTAATGAAGTGTTCATATATAAAACTCTTTGTGTTTTACTAGATCTCCGGTACCAATAACTAAAGGTCGATGGCATAGAGCTCGGATCACTCGCACAGGCCGACATGGCAGCCTCCAGCTTGATCATCACCCGACTCAAAGAGGACATTCGGCACCTCCACTCACACACTTAGAGCTGACATTGCCACTCTTCATTGGATCGTTGCCGTAAGTATGAAAAACAAGGATGCACCTAGGCTCTTAAACTTAATTTTACCAAATGACACTAGTAATCTTGAAACCATCATTCGAACAAGAAAGGTACTTAGTTTCTTTCAAAAAAAGTTATGTAAATTTTTGTTAGTAATTACTATGTCAACTCTAAAAGTGAAAAGGTAAGGTTTCGGTACCTAATGGCTAGTGGTAATCTACCTAAAATAGGTCCATTCTAAGATGTCCTAATGTTTCGACGACCCGTTTGGCGCAATGGTTTCATCATCGGTTGAGGCGGTATGAATAGGCCACATGCGAGGAAAGCAGACGGCCGTTAGGGTGAAAATGTCCTTGAGTGGAGGCCACATGTAAGAGGCCCACCAGGTGGAAGGTCGCGGGAGTCCCTTGGATGCTGGTGGCACAGGGCCGATCTGTGTGGAGAACTTTGGGGGAGGCCTATGTCTAGTAGTGGACGTCTATTAGCTGAAATTATGATGATGAGGCGCAAGGGTCGCGGGTTCGATTACCGCACTAACACAAATTTTTTGTCGATGAAACAGATGTTTGTATTGGATCTGGGTGTTTGTGGTTTCTGGTTTCCATAGCACAAGGGAAAGCCATAGTTTGGGACCAGGACAATATTATGTCATGTTGTCTCAATTTATTTGGTATTTTTAGTTGCTAAGGCACGCTATAAAAGATGAAGACCTTTAGTCAAAAACCGAACTCTATGCGGGGGCAGGTCCTAGTTATCGAATATTTTATTCATCCTTTCCTCGGTTAAGTCGGAATAAATTAGTATGTCCCTTTGGTAGGTTCATCGAAGAAAGGTTTGATTTAAATTTTTAAATAGCTGCTAGCACCAGCCTTTGTGAATGTTTAATTACACGGGAAGCAAACAAAAATTGGGCTCTGTTGTTGTTTTAATTGTTTATTAGTGCCCGGCATTTTCACTTGGAGGAATAAATAGGTCAAATCAATTTTGTTCTTTCACTAATACTAATGTTTTTTAAAATAAAAATAAAAACCATTGAGTATATAATTACACATACTCTATTAAATTCGTTTCAAACAGTTCCAAAAATGGCGCTGGACGTTGATGACATCGCGCAAGAGTTACGATTTTTCGTTTAACCTATTTACGTTGTCGTGGTCCTTAAAAGTTACCTCTTTATAAATGGCATAGATGATCCATATTGAACTTACACCTACAGTTTAGGGAAGAATATCCCAAAACTTAACCCCAAACCTTTGTGTTCATTAACGTTGATTACGTGTCATTACTGAGACCGTATCAAAGTCTTGATTAATGATTACAGCGAAGTCCTCATTAGTGATGTTAGCTTGATGTGTAATTCATTGTAATTGGGTCTTGGGTCGATTGGGCTTATCCGTCGATTTGTCGAGCATTATGGCATCCCCGTTTTTCCAGGGCTTACATCCGCCCTCACAAAATGTCAGGCGTGACCAGCAGTTTCATAGGCGCAGTGCAACAGGTCTTCGTGAATGGGAATCCGCTGTCGCTGTATGCTGGAGACACGGCGAAGTGTGCGATAGTACAGGACGAAGAACGCCTACCTTGCTCTACTAGCGGTGTAACGAAGTACACGGGACCGCCTTGCGGAGATGGTAAGTGTCTAAGCTGCCGCAATCAGAGACGTTAATTAAACCTTAATTGTCATTTAAGTAAAAATATTGATCTTTATTTTCATATGCGTAAAGACTATTCATAATTAAGATAATGAGCATTAAGGTTCAATGGCGTCAGTTCACAGGACTTCACAACACTTAAGTAAGACACACACATTAGTAAACACAATCATCACAACTCCTACGAGTAGATGATACCTTAGACACAAAATTGTACCTAATCTAATAAAACATGGTCAACTAAACAAAATATCATTGTAGTTATCATATACATGTCACCGTAAAATAAACCAATCCGTGAGTTGATAATTTTCCTTATAAGCTGATCGGCTTTCGAAAGATAAATCAAAATGAATTATTTAAATGATGATTTTACCAAAAATAGGTTGAGTTAAAACTGGTAACCACACCACTTTGGCTGGTGTATTTTGTGGTCACCAGTTCTACCCTCAGCTATTTCCAAAAATAAAATTTAGCGCCGCTTGTTACTTTTCAGAAATTGATCAACTTACGTTTCAGAGTATTTTACGGTGAAATACATAATATTTTTTTACACTTATGTATTAAAAACACTATAGTGAAACACGTCATCATTGATTCCTTAAGCACCAATCTACTAGACTATTTATAATGTACGCTACAATGTAAAATCATGTTATCATTGTTTAGGTCTGACTCCTTGTAAGAATAATGGATCTTGTATACCACTGCTGAATGAATACAAATGCATATGCCGAGACGGGTTCCAAGGCCGGAATTGTGAAGTTCAAATGGTCGAAATGCTCAACGATAGAACACCGATTAATTTCGATGGGAATAACTACTATTCGTATAGAAGTAAGGGGAATCGCAGGTAAGTTTTTTCTTAAAATTTCACTGCCTTTTCCACTGTTTGTTGTTAATATGAAAGTGAACTTTAATGAATAATATCACCTTTTTTAGTTAAACTAATTAAGAGCAAGGTCGTACTCTAAAAATGGAAATATCGTGACCGCACAGAAGCATAAAATTTTAACTGATATAAACCACTTTTATGAAAGTGTTTCCACTTTGTGTTATAATTGGGTGCTTATTTAAGCAATGTCGTGAAAAACAGTATCATTAGTTCTAAATAGCAATAACAGAATCCACCTTATAGCCACTAGAATTTTAAAGTTTTAATTCGAAACACTCTGTACATCCAGTGGTTCGTGCCAGCGGTAACTTGCGACTTAATTGTTTTACTGACAAATGAAAAGCTAGTCGGGTAGTACTGTACTGCGACCTACTTCATAAAGAACTATATTTGTACCCCAGCTTTGTTTACTAAATTCTATTACTCGGATAGCTAAGTTGAATTCGTTTATAATGGACTTTTGTCCGGCAAATTGTTATATTTTGAATTGAAAACTAGCTCACTCTGAGTTTCTGATAAAAGTTGTTATGCAATAGTGTTGTCTTTTAGTGTACTAATTAAGATTTTTGGTTTTCATATGATCTTTCAAAGAATTTCCTAAACTTGTACTTATCTTTTCGCTGATCTTACTAACCTTGTTTCTCTTTTAGCTTGCATACTAACAAAGAAGTTGGTGAAGGACCATATGACGTAAGATAACATTCGGTGGACGCCAATAACACATTTACGATTAGTTACTAAATAAACCACTGCAGAAAATTTAGATTAGGTAAACACATACAATTACTGGTTCACTTCTGTACTTTTATAGTAAAAGGGGACATTAGGGCTGTTTTATTGTTTCATGACCATGAATAGTTGATGGCGACACGGAAATCGCAGCACTTAAGTGTAATTTAGACATAGCCGACCGAATTTAAACCACGCTAATGTCCGACCTGGTCTACTTGTACGTAAATGTAAGCTTGGCTCCATTTCCGTACATTTATTAGCTAAATTAGTGCAGCATTATAATTTTTACAAAGGCAATCAAAAATATACAAAAGCCTTATCTTTTTCTTTATAAAATCTCAATTGGCGCTGTGATAACGCAAGGCAAACTATAAACTCTTCATAAAAACACAAAACCTCACCTTTTTAAATTGAAAACATGAATGTAATTATAGTGTCTATTTAACAGATATAGCTAAAGCAGCCAATTATAACGATCAACAGGACATTTGTAGGGCACAAGTGTGTGCGTAGACACTGGTGCACTTTTTATTCCCTTACTCGCATATTTCGATCACAAGTGCACCCTCTAATCCCTTACCCTCATATTCGATATGACATCAGTGTGACACGACCGAAGAGGGATCGATAGATTAACGTGCTTTTGAGACACGAGGGTACAAGAGGTATCAGGCCGCCATCCCACCAGCTGCCACCGAACCCAGGACCCCAAACGCTCGACTGCCTCAAAGGCATACCCATTATCACTAGACACTGAGGCAGCCGCGTGGGTCGCATCTGGTAGATGTACCTATACCCAAAACTGGAATTCAAGACCAAAAAATCTACTACAATGTTGCTACTGCAATAAAATGATCGTACTATAGTATGCCCCTTTTTTCTAAAAACACTCGCTGATATAAGTTATTTATTGGTAATTTTGATTCTATAATGTAAAAAAATATTTTTGTGTAATTTTTTCACGCAAATACAAGACCCTTTAATAAAAACTTAACCATCCATAATTTTAGTTTTCAAAGATGGTATTGCGCTTATAACACTTCAGGTGTTAATAACATTAGGTATCTACCTACAACATTTTAACAATGTATGGAAACTTGACAGTTTAGTCTGCTTAATAAGAAAAATAATGCCAAAAAGGTTGAAGAAACCTAAAAACGTCACTAAAAATGACATAGGTAAGTGACATGAACAGATTTGACAGTGACGTATCTGTCGTAGATTTTTTGGTCTTGAATTCCAGTTTAGAGTATAGTATATGTTTCAAATTGACGAAAAGTATCGATTTCCATTAGAATTCTAGACGTGCCCGATGCTCTACTGTTTTTGACATCCAATCAGATACTGTATTTCTACTACGAATGTATCCACGAAACATGCTTCGTTGGAATTGGATGACCCTGTAACCTAGAATATAACCACAAATGGGGCCAATAAACGTCAATAAAATGTATTAGATTCCATAGAAACGTGTCACGGCACCACCATCCTCGTGCTATAAAACGCCAATCATGGCCTCTAATGAAGGGTAGTTTGCTTTTGAAAAATATCACACCCTAATTTCCCCTTTTACAATACGCTGGCTGGTTTTATGATTCCATTTATATTAATTTACTGTAACTAACTGTGATCTAACTACTAGTGTGACAAATCGATTTTGCCGATTACCTACTAATTGTCATCTCAATACTTACTTAAGTAAAAGATCTTTGGATAGAGCAGCTGTTTTGAATCTATAGAGTTTATTATAACACAAAATAATATAATTTTGGTATTTATTTTTACAATTAACTAAGCAATGTGACTAACTTTGATGTTCTAAATGGCATTGAAAACATCAAAGTTTTTCCTAATTTAAACGAAAAAAAAGTCAAAGCTATTGAAAATGGAAAACCTTATATTTTCCTTCGTTACATTTTCTTAGCTACGCTTACTGAATGTAGCGAATTCGCGGAGTGAAGCAAATAAGTTAAACCGAAGTTTATTCATTTACATAAACGCGTTTACGTAAACAAGTAAATGCCAAATACTGTTTGAAATAGTTTAGTTTTGGGTTTAACTGTAGTTTATTTTGTCGGAAACATGAAGTAAGATAATTTACTGCTCCATGTATAAATAAATTAAAAAAAATGCCTCGTTACTCTAACCTATAAGACGGATTATCTATTTATAATTATTTTTAAACCTAATATGTAAATTCGACTAATTTACTTTAATTCCCTGTAGGTATTAGGAATCCAGTTGTTATAATATAATTAAAATATACGTATAGTACATATCCTGATTATTGTATAGTATGCGAACGAAAAGTACATTCGCGAATCGGTTTGTACAGCCACGAGCGAACTTGTAGTGTCCCTACTTTAGATGCTACTTAAATCATCTATCAAGGTGCAAAAACCTACAGTAGTATTAGTATCTTGATTATTTCATTTGTTTTAATATTTTAGGAATCGAAACGCCCGAGGCATCAGGTATGAAATCAAATTTCGCACGTACAACGATTCTGGGCTCCTCATGTGGAGACGCAAGATTGGCATTCGACCCCGCGACTTCATAGGCCTCGGCATAAGCGAGGGGAAGTTGCAGCTGATATACACTGACACTGATGTCAAGGAACTGAACTCTGCGACAAACGAGGACTGGTTCCAGTGCATCGAGTCGAAGGTGCGAGTCGACGATGGGATTTGGCACACGGCTGTGGTGAGGAGGAGGAAGAGACTGGCCATGCTGCAAGTAGACGACACGCCGCCTGTAAGGGGGTACTCACAGTCCCTGTTAGTGCCCTCGAAGTCGAATCCGAAACTGTGGATAGGTAAGTTTATATAATTCAATTAACTTACATCTTTATACAGAGTGTATGTGTAAAAAATTACCTCCCTTTACCCGCGTCTTCTTTGAACCATTTTCTGATCAATATTTGTTTTTAAAATTTTTGGCAATTCGTTGAAAATTTTTTCGGCTCCCTGTATAAAATAACGAGATCACGTGATCGTCTTTTATGAACGTTTGTCATTTTTTCATGCGAATTTCTAAAAAAAGTAATAATTTTGGACAAATGTGGTTCAGAATGTTTGGTAGAATACAATGTTACAGGGATGTAAGTGTTCACAGATACAACCTGTATAAATAGATAGTTATGTAGAAAAATATTATTTTTGAATGTGTCCAACTTCTTTAATTTGCATGATTCTCATAAATACAGCTCAATATACAATGGCCGAATAGCGCATTTGGTAGTGCCCCTGCCTCATACACCAAAGGTCGTGGGTTCGATTCCCACCATAGATAAACCATTGTGTGTTAAACATTGGTGTTTGTTCAGAGTCTGTGTGTATTATATGTATTTAAGTATTATATTTGCGTTTCCTCTGTTGTCTTTTAAACTTTACTAACTGTATAGAATTAGTAGGTTATCGCAGCTCTATTTTTTCTATTAAGTCACGTAACAGCAACGTTCTAAGAAATATTTACTAATCAGATGTAAAATTCTGACACTTCCGATAATTAAATAAAGTTCATTAAATCAATTGGCTCGTCCTATCCCTGTCCATTTTGAAGCATTTCTCGCAAATTGCTCTGCAGCCTCCATCTCTCGCCTTTTATGTTCCGAAGCGACCCCTCGCAATGTACTGATCTGAAATTCAAAAAAGAAACATTAATGAAGTGAAAACATTTTTTCATTAAGAACATGAATGTTTCAATCGTTCTTCGGTCCGAATCACCTTATATAAAGCCTTCAAAGCTAGAAAAAAAAGTAACAGAAATAGACTTGAGTGTATCGAATCTGTCCATAATTGAAGCAATATTGGTAGATCTGAGCATTATTGCTTTTAAAGTGTCTCACAATTTTAGTTTATTGTTGGATGTATGAAACTGAAGCTACGTTCATTTGTTTTTATTGACTACAGACTAACATATAGGTAATACTTTAAAAGCGATGGTGGGTTAAGAAAATATTCGTTCTTGACTTGAAAGCCTACGACCGTAGGCTTGAATCCTAACATGCATCTCTAAATGTATTAAATCGATGTGCATATTCTAACATGACCTCGATTAGATAGTGAGGAAACCTGCATGCTCCAGATTTTTTATCAAATTTGTGGATACCTACATTTGTTTTCACACAATTCTGAACGTGTAACTTTTTATAGAGGTTTACGATTTCTTTGAAAATATTGTGCTAGGCTCTCTCATCAAAACAGGAGATTTATAGCGATAGTAAATGTATGGGTAATTTATAATGTATGTTCAAAACCTTGTGATGGCAAATGAATGCATGCTTATTATTATTTACCCACAGGAGGATCACCGACATTGCCTCTTGGACTGCCCGCAGCATTATACACGGGCCTGAGAGGTTGCGTAGCCAGTGTGAAGGCAAGCGGGCGACACATCGACCTCAGCTCCCCAATACGACCCGCTACCACGATACGACATTGCGACTGACAAACGATCGATATCGCAAAGCGATCGCGAACGCTTCAATTGGGCATTCGATTATCAAGTACTTTCAATATTGAGTGGCATCTTAATTCTTTCAATGAGAAATCAGGATTCCAAAGTTGCTACTATTTATTTCAAGCGCCATTTTTCTATAAATTTCCAACAAAGCAATCTTATTTTGAGTAAACTTTTTGCCAGAGGCTTTCCTTGTTGATAAGACGAGACTTGAAATTACTTGATTATTCTGATGCCTTTATTGTTACACTTACTGACATTATAATGTCAGATGTTAATAAAATGTGAGATACTAAAAGTATTATTCTTTAGCCTTTCGTTCTAGTGTTTGAAAGTACCTGTTGAAGTACCTACCGATACATATCCGTTCCGCTCGATGTAAACTGTTTATCATCGATGATATCATGAAGAATGACGAACTTTGGTAATAAGTATGTATTCATATCTTTAACCAAAAGAATATGTTGCCATAATACATTATGTTATGTATAGTTTTAGGTTGTAAGGTACGTTTACAGGGAAATACTTATGGTAAAATCTGAGAGAGTTGTCCCATAAAACTATTTGAGAAGATCTTACTCAAAAATTTGTCCTTGTAAACGTACCCTGAATAGGGTATAACCAATTTTATCTTTGTAAATCGGTGCTCGGATTACACATCAGAGGTATAATAAAAAGAGGATTATAAGATGTACGTAAGTACTGATATAATGAAAAAGACTCTCGATATTTTGTTGTTATTACTAGCAGAAATATATATTACCTAGATCGTAGCCTTAGTCCGTAATAGTTTCCCTTATTGTAAAGCAATGGCTGAAATATTGTAAGATTGTAAAAATAGAATTACCCAGAATTATATCAACGGGCTTTAATAACAACATTCCATTTCCATTTTCTTAGTTTTCCTTGTATGACGTTATGTTATGTGAAGTGAGAGTTTCGTTTTATATTCCGCTTTAAACCATTCCTTATTATAATAATAATATTTTATACTACGAGACAGTGCCATAGTAATGTACATTAGCAGTTTTTGTTAGTTGTTTACCGTCTTAAAATTAGATAGATTTTAATTTCAGATAATATGCAACAATAAAATTTGTTTAAAAAATATTTTCGTTGGTCATTGGAAAAAAATCTGTGTTAGGAGTAAGTGATAGTGCCCAATATAGCCCACGTTTTCATGACACTTAGTCTAAACATACAAAAGAATTAATAAATAAAAAATGCATAAAGTATACAATAACGATTGGGCAAAAATTTTGGAATCGTATTTTATTTATATCATTATACATTTTAATTTAATAATTTATTTACGTCATTTTGTAAAATAATGTACATATCTAGTTAGGATAAGTTTTTTTACAAGCCGCTTTCTTTTACAATAAACCGAATAAGTCAATCGAAGAGGGTAAATGGGTCAAAGTAATAGCTTTGGGAGGACCCTTGGCGGTTTAGCCTCAGTTCGCATGTACGTATGTTTGTTCCAACTGAAATATAACGAATTTATTTCTAAGCATGTACATTAACGACCTTAAATGTTATGTATAGAAGAATATGGTAACTTAGCCTAGATCAAATTTAGGTAATTTTGTTTGAAGGTTTTTTATACGCTAATGCAAAGCGCTCTTAAAAGCTAAGTTGTCTTTTCTACATTTCGTCTAGTGGACTATTTGTAAAGTATTATACCTAAATACTAATTAAAATAAAACAATGACAATATTAAAAATATGTATATCAACATGGCGCTTAGAGTTACGTTTTTCGCGTTAGACTCGCTTCGTGTTCATATCCACTCTAAATGATATTTTAGCTCCACCCTGTCGTTATTCGGAGCAAGATGGATGAATGTGGTGTGTGCCGGTATCTGAGCGGCGGAGTAAACACTTCGGGACTCCCACACGTGGTTTGTACGCTCATGATTTAACTGAACTTCTTACTGTTATTTTTAACTCTGAAAACCACATCGTTTGAAATATACACATTGGTTCAAAGACTTGTTTAGACAAAATAAAAATGTTTGAAAGAGTATTTAATATAACTAAAACTATGTTCTCTGTGTTTAACCTTTAAAGTAAAAACGTTTACCAGAATAACGTGATTCTTTTTTTTAAATCGGATTCAACTCATACTTACCGTTTACATTATCTGTTTTCGCTTCCAGTACCTACAAACCGTTTAAACATTTTTTTGCATAAGTACGATATAGGTTTGGAAAAAAGATATTTTTTTAATACGAACGAGTTTACTTGCCAAGTTCACTTAATTAACTACCGGAAAAATATTCATGTTTTGATAAGAAATGAAGATCTGTTCAATATTATCTTTAAAAATTACACATTTGGTTCTTTTATGTAAGTATAGTTCTTGCAATATAAATTTGCTATAATAAATACCTACCTACATTACGATGATAATGACCAGAACAATAACATCCGTTTACTTCAAAATTCCGTGTTATCTGATGTTATGACGTTTTTAAATGGAAACGTTTTTTCAAAATTCTAGCAAGTAGGTATTTATTAGCTAACAGCACTCCCACTTCCGTAGATAAAAGAGTCTACGTAAGTATAATTATATTTTAAAATTATATAATAATCCTCCGTGTGAGTTGTTTGCAAGAATTATACAAAGTATAAGTCACAACTTAACTGTTGCATCTTCACTAAAAAGATCTCATTCATACTTAGTTTCCCAAACGCCACACAGTTTAAAAAAAATGCTACATGGCTATTGGACGCTTTTGTACATAATATTACCTCAGTGGAAAACATGAATGCTCGAATAAAATGATGGGGATTTTCAGCAATAAATGTACTTAAGGGTACATGATGTATCTCTTATTCTAACATATCTTCCAGTCCAATTCGTTACGCAATGTGTGTTTTAATGTAACTATCTTAGTTTAATAAATATAAAATGATAAATTAAATGAGACTGCAAATAGCAAATGTGTTTATCTTACCCTGCACACTTGTAACTTTGCTAGATAATTACAAAACCATAACTTCTATGTTTATTTATCGTAGTCGTAGTTAAAGAATGATATAATTTATTAATAAGTGGTTCAAAATATTTATAAAATATGATGGCTGAAACAAATTTGGCTATGAAGTGCCCTTTTGCTTTAGAAAGTTTGTACAGACAGCCGCACATCAGGTTACTACAATCTGTCAAATTTCTTCAATCGAACCTCACCTTATGTCAAACGTGTTTGGTTCAATATCAACTGAGGAAATTTGACAGATTGTAGTAACCTGATGTGCGGCTGTCCGTACATACATAGGATGGATCTTTCTCATTAGGATGTTACTTACTACCGTGGCAACTTAGGTCTTGTATAAAAATGTAACTTTAAAACGTGCCTTTCTACTGAAAGCGAGCGAAGTGAAATCCGCGTAATGAAATAGCAGAGAGTTACACGTTAACAAGAGCAGATTTAATGCAATTCTATCGGTGGATTTTACACCGCTCCGCTTCAGTGAAAATGAAGCCTAAATATGGATTTAAAGGCACGATGAAGGCGTCTCAATGAGAATGACCCAGGACATAAACATAGCTTGAGAGCTCTTTTATACATAGAGTGAGATATTGGGTATGGAATGGATGTATAACCATACGATATAGGTATGTTAGCAGCACTATTAAAAACCACTTTAATCCTATAGAAAAAAAAAACTCAAAATATTATCACATTTATTTTTATATCGTTCTTTCTTTTTAAAGCTAACAAGAACACGCCTACTAAAGAGTAAATTCACTTGAAACCACTTTATTCGTTTCAAGTTTGACTTCCATCAGATAATCTGATCCTTAACTTAAAGGCTTATAAAATCATTTCGCTTAATATATTCATAAGATATAAACTTAACCCACTTCTAGTGTTCAACTCTGATTAAATGCAAGCTGAACTCGTAAAGCTTTAAGAACGTGTCTTATCAACTTCTTGATCAGAAATTTATGGATAATAAATTAGTTAACTGTTTATCCGACCGTGCCCTTGTACGATGGGCTGTAGGTGCCGCGAATATTACAAACGGCCTTCGAACACGAAAGCTTTTAATTTAATGATGTAGACAGTAAGTTGGCAGCCCTGGATTTACACAACACGGTCCTTTAGGGCGAGTGAAGTAAAAAGTGGACTGCTAACCTTTTAACAACCCTTGCGCCCTGATTAAGGCTGCGTTTCTACCCAGCGTATAGTTTGCTTAGCTTCGCTCAGTGAAGTGCTACTATTAGCTCAAACAAACACATCCCTCGCAACGCATCTTAGCACATCTCTGGTCGAAAAGCAGCCCGGAGGCTAATTCTCGTTTTTGGCCTTCTACGATGAACGACGAACAACGAAGTCGACTCGACATAGAAGACGAAAACCGAGAATTGGCCTACTGATGTGCTGGCAGGTCGAAGCGTGGTATGTACTATGTTTATGTCGTTAGGAAGTATATTTTGTTTTTTTGATCAGAGCCGAAATATATGCTTTTGCTATCCTTTTCTGCTCCTACAACCGAAAAAAGCTGATTGACTTTCACTGGACATTGGCGAAGCTATCCTCATGGAATTAATGGTGTTGTAGATAAAAGAGTCTACGTAAGTATAATTATATTTTAAAATTATATATAATCCTCCGTGTGAGTTGTTTGCAAGAATTATACAAAGTATAAGTCACAATTAACTGTTGCATCTTCACTAAAAAGATCTCATTCATACTTAGTTTCCCAAACGCACACACGTTTAAAAAAAATGCTACATGGCTATTGGACGCTTTTGTACATACTATTACCTCAGTGGAAAAACATGAATGCTCGAATAAAATGATGGGATTTTTCAGCAATAAATGTACTTAAGGGTACATGATGTATCTCTTATTCTAACATATCTTCCAGTCCAATTCGTTACGCAATGTGTGTTTAATGTAACTATCTTAGTTTTAATAAATATAAAATGATAAATTAATGAGACTGCAAATAGCAAATGTGTTTATCTTACCCTGCACACTTGTAACTTTGCTAGATAATACAAAACCATAACTTCTATGTTTATTTATCGTAGTCGTAGTTAAAGAATGATATAATTTATTAATAAGTGGTTCAAAATATTTATAAAATATGATGGCTGAAACAAATTTGGCTATGAAGTGCCCTTTTGTTTAGAAAGTTTGTACAGACAGCCGCACATCAGGTTACTACAATCTGTCAAATTTCTTCAATCGAACCTCACCTATATGTCAAACGTGTTTGGTTCAATATCAACAGAGGAAATTTGACAGATTGTAGTAACCTGATCAGCGGCTGTCCGTCCTACATAGGATGGGTCTTTCTCATTAGGATGTTACTTACTACCGTGGCAACTTAGGTCTTGTATAAAAATGTAACTGTAAAACTGCCTTTCTACTGAAGCAGAGCGGAGTGAAATCCGCGGAATGAAATAGCAGAGGATTACACGTTAACAAGAGCAGATTTAATGCAATTCTATCAGTGGATTTTACTACGCTCGGCTTCAGTGGAAATGAAGCCTAAATATTGATTTAAAGGCACGATGAAGGCGTGTCAATGAGAATGACCCAGGACATAAACATAGATTGAGAGCTCTTTTATACATGAAGTGAGATGTTGGGTATGGAATGGATGTAAAACCATACGATAGGTATGTTAGCAGCACTATTAAGAACCACTTTAATCCTATAGAAAAAATAAACTCAAAATATTATCACATTTATTTTTATATCGTTCTTTCTTTTTAAAGCTAACAAGAACACGCCTACTAAAGAGTAAATTCACTTGAAACAACTTTATTCGTTTCAAGTTTGACTTCCATCAGATAA
Organism: Cnaphalocrocis medinalis; assembly: GCA_014851415.1. NCBI lineage: Eukaryota > Metazoa > Arthropoda > Insecta > Lepidoptera > Crambidae > Cnaphalocrocis > Cnaphalocrocis medinalis. The sequence goes on along the minus strand of CM026275.1, from coordinate 8,034,124 downwards.
TCTGATCCTTAACTTAAAGGCTTATAAAATCATTTCGCGTAATATATTCATAAGATATAAACTTAACCCACTTCTAGTGTTCAACTCTGATTAAATGCAAGCTGAACTCGTAAAGCTTTAAGAACGTGTCTTATCAACTTCTTGATCAGAAATTTATGGATAATAAATTAGTTAACTGTTTATCCGACCGTGCCCTTGTACGATGGGCTGTAGGTGCCGCGAATATTACAAACGGCCTTCGAACACGAAAGCTTTTAATTTAATGATGTAGACAGTAAGTTGGCAGCCCTGGATTTACACAACACGGTCCTTTAGGGCGAGTGAAGTAAAAAGTGGACTGCTAACCTTTTAACAACCCTTGCGAACCTAAGCGTATAGTTTGCTTAGCTTCGCTCAGTGAAGTGCTACTATTAGCTCAAACAAAACACATCCCTCGCAACGCATCTTAGCACATCTCTGGTCGAAAAGCAGCCCGGAGGCTAATTCTCGTTTTTGGCCTTCTACGATGAACGACGAACAACGAAGTCGACTCGACATAGAAGACGAAAACCGAGAATTGGCCTACTGATGTGCTGGCAGGTCGAAGCGTGGTATGTACTATGTTTATGTCGTTAGGAAGTATATTTTTGTTTTTTTGATCAGAGCCGAAATATATGCTTTTGCTATCCTTTTATGCTCCTAGAAACGAAAAAAAGCTGATTGACTTTCACTGGACATTGGCGAAGCTATCCTCATGGAAATAATGGTGATGTAGTTAAAAAAATATTCTTATTGATTAGGGTGTCTATATGTACAATATCAACATACATACTGCACGCTACGCTCGGCCAAGTGCCATTAAATGTCTAGACAGCAAATTCAGTGCTTTAACCTAGCTTAGGTTGCATTTTCAAGATCTGATCATGTTTTGATGTCGTTAATATTCAAATTTTGTCGTGACACACGTAGATCGTACGAGCTGTAGTTTTAACAATTACTAAATAAAAGAGCATAGCTAGGGTTTGTGATCATCAATACGCGTTAGGCATGCGTGGCGATTAAGTCTAATCCCATCATAGTAGCGCTCACTTGATTTCTATGATGGATGCCTTTGCCCTGCAGTGGGACAGCCTATACACCGTTAAATTTTAGTCGTTTTAATCCCGAAGCTTTCATAAAAGGTAACACGAATAAAGCCCCTTTAGCATGTTTAATCGTCAAATTATTATTTTTATAGAACAGCTGATTTTAATTATCCAACATGCTAAATGGGCTTTATTCCTGTTACCCATTACAATAGCTTCGGGATTAAAACGACTAAAATTTAACGGTGTATAGGCAGATACTTAACTTTATTTTTTAAAGAGCAAAGTTGTAGTAAAAAAACATTTAGTCATTTTGCTTATTTTGATTCTCTCATATGCCAAAGAGGTTTTATTCGGGCTACCCATTATGAGAGTTTTTGGATAATTACAAAAATTTTGCGGAACAAATAAATACTAGTTAACTTCTTGTTATAGGGCTAAAGTGCTTCGTAACTCGCATTAACTGGACAAAAAACGTAAGTTTGTAATCACTTAAGGCCCACATCAACAACATTCATTTTTATAAGGCAATGGTAACGCAATTTACGGAGCCATAAAAATAGACGCAAGAAGGAAACAGATTGATATATCATCTTACGGACCCGGCTCTAATCTCAACTAGGCTGAATTATGGTGTAGAAAATATCCTCTCATTCTTTGCATAAGCTATAAATCACATGGGCCAACCGGAATCCCTCGAGGCATTATGAAGGGGGAAAATAAGCAATAGATATTAAGCATGAAGTAAAATACGTGTGGGAGTCTTCTCATAATATCCCAAGTGGTTTTGCTACTTAATGTTGCTTTATTAGCACGGGTGGTGACGAAGTTGTATCGTATGTAGTTTTATAAATAAGGCCCATTAAAATCTTCGCATAAGTATGAGGGAAAAAATGGACTTCCACGTGCCGTACATGTCATCGACAGTCATCGACTTATTATTAGTATTTGATAGTTGAGTGAGAAACCACCACCTGCTTCTTAAAAGGTCGTGGAATTGCGGGCAAGATGTCCAACAAAACATACACTTCGATTGTCATAAAAATGTCGTACCCGTTCAATTAGTCAAATATATGTTACATACACATACCTTCACATCAGTCTGAGTGTTCTTAAACACGTCATACATCACTAACGAATTTTGGTAAGTTAAAAAACAAAAGAATATCGATTGTAAAGATATTTGGGATTCGTTCATCGCTCCTAAGTAAATGCTATCATAACAGTCAACTACTTTTTGAAAGTTAAAATGTTAACCTCTCTTTAAACACCTGAAAGGTTTCTGTTGCTGAAAGTACCTTTTTACTGATTTTAATTCACTGTTCGAGTACATACAGGCGAGGCCCATGACACAAAAAAATCTTATTGGATACTAAAACGCTTCACTCTAGTCTAGAATGTCTATACAGGATAAATCTGTGAACATTTAAATCCATTTAATTACGTGTTCTACCTACCATTTTAAACAACATTATTTTGTTCAACGACTTTTTGAAATTCATCGAAAACCTCAATTTTCGACTCTTCTTACAAAATGATAGAGCCACGTGACCTACATTGAAAGTACCTATGAACAGTTGACAATGTTTATGCGAATTTCCAAAGGTAAAAGAAAAATTTTTTTAGAATGGTTGGTAGAGATATAAATGTCCACAGCTACACTCTGTATACTCAATCTAAGATCTCACAAAGAATACCCAAATATCAAGAACATTCTTTAACAATTATCTAAATATCCAAAAATTTGCTATTGGGGAATACAAGATACCCCTCGCAACTCAATTTGAATGAACAAATTGAATGTAAAAAGGCAAAGTCATGTGAAACTTAATATTCTCTTGTGTATAATACTTCAGTCGAAACACGTAGCCTTAATTTAGGGATATCTCTCTTGGTTTGATTCGTGAAACATGTTTCTTCTTATTACAAATTATTATTTGAATATGAAGTTAGAAAATTGAAAAGAAGCTAGGTAATAAAGCGACAGCGAAATGAAATCATAAAACCATTGCGTGTTTGTACATCGGCGCAAACATTTTTAGCACGGGTGGTGACGAAGTTGTATCGTATGTAGTTTTATAAATAAGGCCCTAAAAATCTTCGCATAAGTATGAGGGAAAAATTAGACTTCCACGTGCCGCACTTGTCATCGACAGTCATCGACTTATTATTAGTATTTGATAGTTGAGTGAGAAACCACCACCTGTTTCTTAAAAGGTCGTGGAATTGCGGGCAAGATGGCCAATAAAACATACACTTCGATTGTCATAAGAATGTGGTACCCGTCTTCCGAATTCGTCAAATATATCTTAACATCAGTTTGAATGTTCATAAACACGTCATACATCACTAACGAATTTTGGTAAGTTAAAAAACAAAAGAATATCGATTATAAAGATATTGTGATTCGTTCAGCGCTCGCTATCAGAACAGTCAACTACTTTTTGAAAGTTAAAATGTTAACCTCTCTTTGAACACCTGAAAGGTAGGACTTCTGCTGCTGAAAGTACCTTTTTACTGATTTTAATTCACTGTCCGAGTACATACAGGCGAGGCCCATGACACAAAAAAAAATCTTATTGGATACTAAAACGCTTCACTCTAGTCTAGAATGTCTATACAGGATAAATCTGTGAACATTTAAACTACGTGTTCTACCTACCATTTTGTTCAACGACTTTTCGAAATTCATCGAAAACCTCAATTTTCGACTCTTCTTACAAAATGATAGAGCCACGTGACCTACATTGAAAGTACCTATGAACAGTTGAAAATGTTTATGCGAATTTCCAAAGGTAAAAGAAAAAAATTGTTTAGAATGGTTGGTAGAGATATAAATGTCCACAGCTACACTCTGTATACTCAATCTAAGATCTCACAAAGAATACCCAAATATCAAGAACATTCTTTAACAATTATCTAAATATCCAAAAATTTGCTATTGGGGAATACAAGATACCCCTCGCAACTCAATTTGAATGAACAAATTGAATGTAAAAAGGCAAAGTCATGTGAAACTTAATATTCTCTTGTGTATAATACTTCAGTCGAAACACGTAGCCTTAATTTAGGGATATCTCTCTTGGTTTGATTCGTGAAACATGTTTCTTCTTATTACAAATTATTATTTGAATATGAAGTTAGAAAATTGAAAAGAAGCTAGGTAATAAAGCGACAGCGAAATGAAATCATAAAACCATTGCGTGTTTGTACATCGGCGCAAACATTTTTATCACTGTATTAAATTGTGAAATCGTTTTTATGAGAATATAAAGGTAAGATAGGTGTAGAAAAACCTTTTCGTCACGTTACGGTAAACTTTATTGTATCATTTGTACTGTAGCTATGTAGTCGTTATTCCCAGAATATTAATGTCATTCATTGAACACAGACAGCGTCTCGTAGACTCGTAGTCAACGTGCTACGATCGTAGCTACGGTTTTTATATCGAGCTGTATCGTATATAGTTATGCTACGGTGCTTCTGAAAGTTTGCTTGAACAAATAAATTATTAAAATATTAGGCAGGTGATCATTATAGTAACTTAATGATTTATTAATTTGGATATCTTTATACAAGGTCATTTTGCAAATATCTATTTTATAAGGTAGACAATGCTACGAAACGATAAATGTTTGATTCTCAAGAATTACTTAATATACCTTGTGTTAATTTATATTAAAGTATTAACATGTTTGTGTGTTATTATTATGTTTGCTTCTATTTTTCACCGTGGGAGAGATTCGCTTCAGCATGAATGGGTCGGTTCGCCCGGAGCCGACTTGATGTGATTATGTGATAGGTGGCAGAGCAGACGGTTTACCTGATGATAAAAAATGGCCATCGCCCCTAGACACCCGTAATACCAGCGGAGTCAGGTCAATGTATAAGGTGTTGTGTGAATTCATTCATAAAAAAAGTTGAAAGTAACGATTCAATTTCATTTCCCCACTATGCGACTATTTGTATGGCATACGACCGTGCCCGTATTTTTCTTTCAATCGCGTATAAATATCAGTAAGGTGAGCATGAAGGTATATGTGAACAGATTTCTAGCCTCCCCCGGGATTTGTATCTCGTCTCCCGCAGTGAGCGACGTGTCTGGAATACAGAAGCGATTCCTGCTTACACGCCACCCGGCTGGTCTTTGAGAATCGAGACCAATGCAAATATCACAGTGGAGGGTAATATTGTCAACTGTCACGTTTGCATGATTTTATTAAAAACGTTTTGGAAAATGTTGAATAATACATAAATAACTATGCTATAAAAAGTCAAATACGAGTATTATACATTATGTATATTCTCTGTGATCATACAGTAATAATATAAAGATAATACAGTAAACAATGACGTGTAAAACGAAAAGAAGCGGGTAAAAGGTTTCGTAAAAATATTGTCTTCTGAATTTAGAGAAATCCCTTGTTTAATTTGCAATAATTGTGTATTGATATTTTAAATCAATGTGAATATTAAAAAAAGACATAAATTAGACGCTGGCCTCAAATTGCCCGTAGGACAATTTTAAGCTAATAAAAAAGTAAATTATTATTTAAGTAAGTATAATCCAGTACCTAATCTAGTAATAACGACATTTTATTTGCATTATTCACTTAAGTAAAACCGCTTTAAAACTTATTGTGTACTTAGTTTATTACTTATTAGGTCTGGGTATTTACCATTCCAACAAATCAAAAATATTAAAAGCGGTACAGCCGTTCTTGAGTTCTTAGTAGTTCGATATTATTTTATGTAGAAGATTTGATCCGGTGCTTTTAGAACCCCGTGAAATTCTTGAATTAAAATTTGTTAATGTGCTTTCTGTGTGACGCATGACGTCAAAATAATTTCAAAACAAATGTACCTTCATTGACGAGTGGGGACTGTTCCCATACAATTTTATGCATGGTCCTTTGATACATTTTCTATACTGTATAATCTTGCTGTGTAGCAGTCATGTAAACTCGTTGTTTTTAGCTTTCGCAGCGTGTATCAAAAAATATAACTGTTTCACAAAAAGATCAGCCATACTATAGACTTATTAAGTTAAAAATTTAGATGAATTTGCAGCAAAATTAGCGGGAAAGCATTTTCTTAACTTATAGTTTTAATTGCACAGCGACAATATTGTGCAGAAAATTCTAATCCAATTACTAAATATTGCTTGCCAACTAACTGAAAGAGAAAAGTAATGCATACTTTTTATGAAAATTAGATTAGCTAATTCAGCCATAAAAGAATAGTGCCGAAATAGCAATACAAAGCAAATTTAATAAAAGAATCAAGATACAACATTTACTTCCACGTAATCCCACACCTTTTTCGTTAGAGTGACGACATCGAATAAAGAAAGGAGGTTATGAGAGCTGAGAAAGAAAATAAATCGGGCTTGATATATTGCCCTGTGGAGACCCACATGAAATGAGCCAAGCTGAGTTACGACAGAGCTTGTTGCTTCAGATCGGTACTAAAGCAATCTGCATAAGTAAATAGGGATTTGTTGATATTTAATAAAGCCTACTGAAATTTTATTGTGAATATCGACCGCAATTTAATATAGCTTTTTGGGATAATAAATTTATCGTTTACTCAATAATATGAGTTTTATTATCAGCAAATTTCAGCATCAAAGGTGAATGGTTTTATTAAAACGTGAGCTTCATTCGAACTGAGGGTGTGAAACTTTTGATGGCCAATTACTATAACATAAATAATTGTTTAATTTATCTTATTTTTAAGGCAAAATGTGTAAAATATTTTTTAATTTTACGAAATTATCATCATTTACCGTTTTGATGATTGCCTTGAGCCAATTGCGTATTAGTATTGTAGGTGTAAATAAATACTAGTTTTTTTTAAGTGATACGTGGCAAGCAGGCGGATCACCTGATAGTATGCATTTGCCACGGCCCATGGACATTTGTTGTTTTCACAGTTTTTGATATGATCTAACATCCATTCATATAAATAAATTCACATAGGTAACATTATTCTTATTCGGGCTTATGATCAGCGTAGACTTCCTACTACAGGTCATTGATTTATTATTCGTTTTTTTTCTTATACCTGCTCTGACCCCATGAATTGTTTAAAATTTTATATTTACCTTAGTGTTGAGAGAAGAAAAAAGAAATAAAAACTAGTCTCAATAAAAGACAAAAAGAGCAAAGTCATCAATCACCAATCCACTAGAAATGTACAAACTTAACATTATACTTATACATTCGGCGGGAGCTGTATAATGTATAACAACAATATTGCGACCTGTGACAGGGATCGTGGAATCGGAGTCCGTGACTACGATAAATCGTTTAATTCCACCCCGGTGACTCGGCCGATTGCAAAAGGCCAAGCGGCGTCACAATTTACTGCGATCCACGAATAGTGATGTACAAAAGTCTTTCAGTCAAGATTCCAAGCATTTATTTGCATAGAATAACATCGGACTTACGGGCAGGCTAACTAATAATGATGATGATTGGCATATAATAAGTCCAGTGAATAATCAGTGTATAAATTGTTTTATCCTGCAGGCCGACACACATTAAGTTTTTAGAAATAAAATTCTGGACGCTGTAAGAATGTGAGCATTTAGTAATTAGACACAGTTTCAGCTCTTTAATTTTGCAGTTGTTAAATTTATCAGACCTAATTTTAAGAACTCGAGTCAATTCAACGCTATTTAAGCTTTAAAAGTGCTTAAGTTGAATATAATAGAATAGAAGTAATTAGTTTCATTTAACACATTTCGAAATAACCGTGAGTTTTTGATATAAAACTTAAGTTAAATACTAGTAATCACTTAACACATTAAGGACAAAAACTGAGGTAGAGGAAAATATTTGTGACCGAAAAATATTCTAGCACGAAATAGGACACAAACATGCGAGTGTACATTTACTTTAAGCTCAATGCATATAGGACTACTATGATTTTACTACGAAATTGTTTATCACCTTTGTACATTTAACTCTGCAAACTTACTGTGTCTTAATCTATAACTTAATCAATTCGCAAAAGTCGAGTACTTTTTCGTGCTCGAGTTTTTTCATATAGCATTGTACATCTCTAGTTGCGATCCACTCCTGAGCTGGAATACCTGCTGCTTCGACAATTGTGTACTATTTGAATAGCCACAATAGCCACTGATCGGCGATAAGTATGAATGCCGTTTCCGAATAGGCGAGTAAATTATTTTGAGTTTGCGGAAGTTGGTGTATGTTTAAGTTTACGATGTCGTTAAAGCGCGTTTTCGATTGTAGTTCTGCTTTACCCTGACCTATGACTGCTTGATAATACCCTCATACTGTAAATAATAAAATTTATTAACATCAATCTACTTCGGCTACAGCGGCAAACTTTAAAGATAAACCACGTACGCAAGATATAGTGCACAAGGTGCACTCTCTATTTCCTTTTCCATCTCAATTCTATAGGAAACCAAGTGTGTCACAACAGAAAGAGATCGGACGAAAGAGCAGCAGATTCAATCATCTTGTAAGTTAATAAACTGATGTTTTTTTAAATTAAAAAGTAGTTCAGGTATTATGTCAGATCAAACAATATTACCTACTTTCTTTTTAACGCTAAGTTCTAAAATGTATGTCCACTTTCTGTTCAAATTTGACACGTCCACTTAAGCTTTTAACTTGAAAACGTTAACGTACCTACCTCGTTTGAAATACCTCATTGAAAAGTTACATTTCAAATGTAAAAGAAATAAGCCAAGCGACGAATCTGCACGGTCGTAAATAGGATTTTCAATTTGTACCTAAGGTCCCGAGACATAGATTATTTCGCTCCAGTTATTATACGGTAAACTAAAGCGATTCAAGATCAAAACGTGCAAGAATGTCGAAGGCTTTTGTTCCTTACACAGAGAAATTCACTGACTGTCGAGGGAAAGAAAAAAAAATGAATAGGACGGATTATTTCGCCCCAGAGACCTTTTATTTTCAACTCTTTGTAAGTTTTCAAATTATGTAGGCACGTTATGAAATTAGAACGATAATTTATAAACTCATTTTTATGTGTTTAACTCGGAAACGTTATTAATATTTCTCTTCAACTAATTTATAAAGTTTCTTGATTAATGACCATATGATTTCTTGTTAGTAGTTCTTACTCTGCCAACGCGGCAGTTTAACATACATACATAATACATGTATGTTGGTTTTTTTAGGGACATGTAGCAGTGCTACCGTAGCACACAAGCAGATGGATCTATATGATGGTAAGCGATTGCCACCGCCTATAGATACCTGCAACACCAGTAGAGTCACAAGTGCGCTGTCACCTTTGATTCCCTTTCCTCCAATTGGGCCTCCGGCTCCAGCACCCTCACTCACTCGACGGAACGCAGCGTATGCGCTGCTTTACGCCGGTCTTCTGTGTATCACTACGATTGAGCCAGCCCATTCATGCCATAGCATGGCTCTCCCATGGTTAGTGAAAGAATAATGCTATTGCTTACCGTAATAGCATCTGGAAGAAGAATATTTTCATGGTAGGTACGTAAAGTTTCTATTTGTGACGTCCTTATGAAGAAAATCACTGACGCAGAACCTCAAATAACTAGTTCATTTTATTACACAAGTTTTGTGTAAACGAATAAGTCAGCCGCGCAAAATACTGCTAGGAAGGAAGATTTTTATCCCTAGAAAGACAATATCGAGCTGGCACTTTGTAGTAAAAAAATGGCAGAGGCAAACCTATCTACATGCTTCATATAAATGGAATTGCAGATATGATCGAAGTGTTATCGCGGTGACTGGATATTGTCACCGAGGCACCGCCGGGGGGTACCGGACCGGCTATGGCGCTATCTCGTTTGTTATACGAGTATTGCTACGTAATATAATATCCAGTATGGCTCCAAATGGGATTATGACAATCTGTTACGGTTATCTACTTGACTAAATCTTCAATTTTGATATAAGCAATGCGGAACTGCTGATTGGTATTCTTTTATTCTAAAATTACAAAAAAAAATAACACTACACTACACATAGTTCTACGTGCACGCAAATGACTTTGACAAATAAAAAGCAATAGAAAAACCTTGGCCACAGTACCTACCTTCTAGGCGTTATTTATATGGCCTTTAATGGCAATCGTTTGTCAAAACTATCTGAACAGCTATTTACAAGTTGAATTGATTAAAACTGCACAAATAAACTGCAAGTAAACACGTTATACTCCAGTAAGGCACGCAAATAACATGCTAAATACACGAAAAAATAAAGCGTAATACGAAACAAAATCGGAAAATTGAACGTTATATCGAAACGAGTCAATTAACAAATATTTATTTGAGTTACAAAAACAAAATCAACGGCGGCAAAATTACCTTCGTTTGCGCATTGGAATACGACCAAGCGTTTTGATACAGTACGAAGATACGTACGTTTATTTACCAACATCAAAATGCGCAAGCCTTTGAAGGATGGAATATTGGATATTTGATTCGCAGATACTACTTTGAACATAGCAACAAAAACTGAGTTTTTATTCGTAATCGAAGTCGCAAATTACGCCTCGTCCGAAGATAAAGCTATGTAGTTTGTCTACGAAAAACATAAAATAATGCTTATTACCTATATGAGATAATCAAAGAAATATAATTTATGGTTTCACTATTTTACCTACATAGTAAACTGGTTGGGTGCAGCAGTAGCCTGTTGTAGGTCGCTTCAAAACGATGGATGCATTTAGAACCCGGTTGCGGCAAAGTATTTTCTTTTTAGATGGCTTTATGAGGGTAACTTCGCCAATGTCAAATGAAATAATTGATAAAAATGAACGTATTATTAAAACAATTAAGTAATGATTATATTTTCAAGTTAGCTTTCCCAAATCAGATCTTAATTAGATAAGTCATTGACATTGAGTTTCTTTATTTAGTTCACACCTCGGTGTAATAGCTTTTTGTCCATTATTTTCTCTATACAAATACTGAAACGGACCTAATAAATTAATAACACTACATACTAAACGAGAGTAAATAGTAAATCTTATACAAACACCTGTTGTGTGTGTTTGTCAAGACCCGAATTGTATTTGCCCACCGAGTTTACTCATTGTTTGGAACATAAATTCGGAATAAGCTAAGCAATGTCTGTGTTTGGTGTTTAATTAACAATGTTGCCATATTTTATCACCATTCAATTTCATATTGTACTCGTATTGTATTGGAACTAGGTCAGTAACTGTAAACAAAAATGGTGTTAGGTTGCAAGGAATTAAAAGGATCACAGTTTTTAGTACTACCGTTCTTCACGACCAGCTAAGGCAAGATATAATACAGTGCATAAGTATGTGCGCAAACACAAGTGCACTTTCTATTCCTTTGCTCTTATATTCCGATGGGACATCAGTGTGACATGATCTCAGAGGAATCGGACGCAGGACCACAGAATCCTACTACTATTATAAAGGCGAAAGTTTGTAAGTATGGATGTATGGATGTTTGTTACTCTTTCACGTAAAAACTACTGAATGGATTTGAATGAAACTTTACCACAATATAGCTTATACGTCAGAATAACACATAGGCTACAATTTTTGAGGTTTCTACGAACCTGAAGTCCACGCGAACGAAGTCGCGGGCAAAAGCTAGTACCTTTATAATAGAGAAGGACTAACGACTTGGCGTGATTGAGGCTCGAGAGTGCAGGGAAACCAACCTTAACCATAATCTACCGTGGGAGAGACACGCATTGGCATGAATAGGCTAGCTATGCCAGGCCCGGAGTGATACCACGGCTTTACAGAAGACCAGCGAAACACAGCGCAGAATCCTTACTGAAAGCCTTATCGGGAGGAAATGGGGATAACATGTCGGCAGCGCTCTATTTGGTTTTACGATGTCTATTGGCGGCAGCAATTAGTTACCATCCGGTGATCCGTCTGCTCGTCTGCCTCTTATCACATAAAAAAACAACTTAAAGACTTACTGATATTTTGAGAATTTCCCACCAAAAACTCTGGAATAAAGTTTATCCCAACAACCCTAGAATCCAGTCCAGAACCCCAAGCGCAGCCGTCGCTATAAAGTGCGGCCACCTAAGTTAGACAGAAACCGAGGTCAGGATGCACACTGCAATTAATAGCTGTGCCAATAGTGTAAAACCAATTTCGTAACTTCCAAAGAGTCAGGCTCTGTCATTTCCGTGACTCTATTTCTGCTGCACATAAATGATTTACTAGTTATATCCAGTATCATTAGGTACGCTAATGGCAGTATAATCTCGAAGATAATATTTTTCAGATGGAAGATCCTCGGTGGATGTCGACTTGGTGGAAGATGTAAACGCATAAAGAGAGAAAGGAGATTCCGATCAGATGCGCGTCTCCCTCTTCTCCAAGGATAGGCCAGCCAGCGTGCGGTAAGAAGGTACAGCACTGGCATTGCACACGCCTCCTTCTCAGCTCAGTAGGGATGGCTCGGCGCTCTCGGCTGTCTCTATCTCCCCCGTAACTTGACTGGAGAAGGGATTGTAGGTCCGCGTTGTATGCGGGATAGCACCTGGCAAGGAACGTAAGAATAGTCAAAGATATTTGATTAGTACATATGTCTCCTACCCACTCTGGCGAAGAAGGGGGCGTCATAGAAATGTGAACGCATCCCAGCATGATTTCTCCATTCACGGTGATGACAGTATGTTTGTATTCAATATCACATAAATGTAGGTTTATCTATTTTCAACAAAACGGAGTCCGTTCTATGAGAGTCCAACCGAAATAAATAGGGACTTACTTCTATTAACTTCGGCCTACGTATAAAATTGTTGAATGTAAACTGTTAACAAACTGTATTATCCCACTAGGCCACAGCACAGTCTTCTCTAACAATTATCAAACAGGAGAACAAAGCAAACTTCGGCGTGGCAGCCAAAACTGGCATCTTAGTCTAGTTCGATATGTCGCAAGAAGTTGTACTAAGTCGTATTTAAGTTGCGCGAGCACAGCTTGCTTGCGACCGCACACCAACAGATTTTGACACCTACAGGGACTTAAAACTTTGGATGTGCGTTTTTGTTTCAAATTTGAAGATATTTTATGTGATGCTTATGCTTTTGGGGCGTCTATTTTAAATTCAGTGGACCCCGGACTCCAAAGTGAGGTGAGGCGATAAAGACGATAATGTTAAATCCGTACTACGTAATTTCTGTAACAAATCAGAAAGTACTATTAGTATCAATCGGCCAAAGTAGTTAAAAAAATAAAAATTGCGGAAAAATCATTTTCTCTAACATTGCATGAAAATATATTTGATTTCTCTAAATCTTTGAACACTGCTATCCTCTCAAAGTTGTCTAATAAGTTGATGCTTGTAAATTAATTTTCTTTATTGGCCAAGATGCTTAGACCAATTTCTAATATATTATGTATAACTAAAATAATCACAAATTCATAGCTGCCGTAATTTTTTTAGCAATTTTAGAGGTCATTACCAACTTTGACCTACTTAATCTTGGGAAGGGCGTATTTAACAATTTATGTCTTTGAACCCGACTAGTTGGACAGAAATCAAGACGAGGATCGGCTGTGGTTACACTATAATTTGCTTTTAAACGTTCTTATCTGTACTTTAAAATAAGTTTACGCCGCTTCTTGTTGGCATTTATAATTGTTGCTGTGCTGATAAGGTTTTTGGAAATTAGGTACCTACTGCTAAGAGAGCCTAACGATGCTGTCTGATTATGCCTTTCGATGACTTGAGCTCTTTTTATATTGAGGTCAATCACGATAATATCAATCCGTCTGATGGTAAGCGGCCTTGTGATCCAAATATGAGGTTGACAGGCACAAAAGAACAAACAAAGTACTTATTGAGTCTCTCATAATCACCTTGAAGGACTGTTGAGATGCCCTACTTAAAAATCCCGGGATTGTATGAAAGCGGCTACATATAAACGGGAAGAGCATTCCATGACTTTATGGCTCGGGGCAGGAACAACCATTGCTTCTTTGTAGCTGGTATGACTTCTTACATAAAACATAGTTCCCCCTTAAACCTCTTCTCCACTAAACACCTGGTGTGACAGAGGTCAAATGCAATATCAAAAGGCACAAAAAGATAAAGAAAATCAATTCAATATTGAAGTTATCATCCAAGTGCACAAATAAAAGGTATAGCTAAAACAATACTGACATTGATCAATAATACACTTTAACATTGAGTCATCACATCCATTAATCTATCGATACACCTATAAACAACGTCGTAAAAACGGCGATAGCTAAATAGTTTCTTGTTAATGAAAATCGATCAGCAAAACACCGCTGTCGAATTGGGCATGATTTCTCAGTCATTAGCCCATGAAAATTAAGTCGGCTACTGCCTCGTGCCACGGCATGCCTTAATACCTTAAATCATGCAACTATTCAATCACAACACGGTTTCTGATGTTTCCAAGAGAATTAACTAAACGCGAGCATTAGTTGCTTGCTTACTTTGAATATAAAAGTTTATGAAAGTTTACGGTGTCAAATACTCCATCCGTCTAATGCAGACAATAGAGAATCTAATAGCTCGTGGGAATCTGACCTATATTTTTTTTATGTGATAAGTAGCAGACGAGCAGACTGATCACCAAATGGTAAGCGATTACCGCCGCCCACAGACATCTGCTAAATCAGTAGAATCAACCGTGCTCTTCCAACCTTTAACCTTCTTTCCCCCTAATTGGACCTCCGGTCTCCTCACTCATACGACGAAACACAGCGCAAGCGCTGCTTTGCTACTTAAACATTTAAAGGTTATAAAGACAACGAGTTTCGAAGTCTTTAGGTGCGTAAGTTATTTAAATAAACGCGACTGCGTATTGTACTATGCACAGTTTATTCTACGACAGCCATCTAAGTATAGCGTCTTAGTTATGATAGCAAATGATGAGTCCTGGGTCCAAGTACGGGTCCAACCTTCGTTCAGTTCTCACAGTTAACCTTGAATATCTTTTCTCACTTACACAAGCATGGTAAGCGTTTAACAGCTCAAAGCACTTAATGACTGTGATTAGAACGCGTTTGTTTCATACATTTCGTCGCGAGTGTACAAGCTGTGGTTATACAACAATTATAGCCTTTTTGATGTAAAAACGCCCATTTCGTGTTGATTCAAGTAGATTATGTGTTATTTTAAACCCCAAATTTTGTGAGATGAAGAATTACCGATACGATTTAAATAATAAAGCAACTTAAAAAGCATACGCCTCTGTTAGTTGAATGCCTCTTAACGTCGTAACGCCCAGACAGCAGACACAATGGAAAATCAATTGTTTTGTGCCTTTTAAAAGGCTTATGGGCCTTACGACGTTAACTAACCAATGGCACATTTGGTAGTGGTGACCCTGCCTCACAAGCCAAAGGTTGTGGGTTTGATTCCCACCCTGGACAAACATTCATGTGATGAGGACTTCTATTTGTTCAGTAAGTATATGGGTGTAATTTAAATATTATGTTTGTGATTCCTCTGTTGTCAATATCTGTAACACAAGTGTCTAAGGTAGGTACTTAGCACGAAATAAGGGCAATGTTTGAGATGTTGTGTGAATGTATTATTATATAAATTTCGTCTACTCATTCAAGTGGGTGCATCTCAAATTACACATTTTCTGATATCAAGAGGAAAACGCATAGACGACTAATAAAACCTTATAAAGATAAAAATAACATTGGTGGGCTACTATTCACAAAAAGTTAAGGTAAGTTTTAATTGTGGGAGAGCCATGCTTCGGCATGAATGGGCCGGCTCGACCGGAGTGTTACCACTGCCTCACAGAAAACCGGCGTGAAGCATGGTGGTGTGCTAGTATTACAAAAGTCCGATTTTCTTAAAGATTACAAAAACACTTACGGGAACACATATTCAAATCCAACAATGTTGGTTCAAAGTAAGGAACATTGGGTCGTGCCGCCACGGCTGGCCGCCTTCCCTCTACGACAAAATGCACTCACGCCTCCACCGGGCCTGCACTCGCGAATGCATTTACATATTGATCTCGAAATCACAGTGGCTGAATCGCAAATAAAAGTGCGCTTTTGTGTCTCCGCGTCGAACGCGTTGCATGTGGTTTTGCAGCGCTTTCGTTGTTGGCGCTTATTGTACCTTTTTTGGACGATGAATTTTGACGTCTTGTCGAGCTCGCATTCTTTTTGGTAAAGTTTGAGTTTAGTCGTTGTGAAATACTTTTTAGCAATATTGGCATCACTGCTGGCTTATAATGTTAGTTTTGTAGTTTTGATTTCATGTGAAAAGCCAAGTGTTTTGCATTATTATTTTTTACTTCGAATTTAAAACCTAAAAAGACAACATTGATATCGAAAAGTTCGTTGCATTACGCGTCCTCATCGTAGTCTCCATTTTGCAGAACATACACGTGTATAGTAGGTACACGCAGGCATTTATGTGTGTGTATGTATATAGCATATTAAGCCGCGATATAGGTACGCAGTTCTATGACTAAATGTTGTTGATGGGCCAGATAGATAAAGCAGCCATTATCTTCTTCATTTTAGCCAATAGTCCACCGCTGGACATAGGCCTCGCTCAATGTTCTCCACACATATTGGTCCTATGCCACGCTCATCCAAGGAACCGCACCAAATGGTCAGTCCACCTCGTGAGGCGCCTGTCACGGTTGCGACTTTCTGTACGCGGCCTTCATACAAGGACTATTTCGCCAATATAGCCTTCTGTTTTCTTCACAATGTGCCCTGCCCATTGCAACTTGAGCCACGCAATTCTTTAGATTAAGAATTGTAGCCATACTGTATACTATAGTATGATCTGTGCCAAGCCCAAGTGTCTTGGCGGAAGCCCTTGTAGGAGCTATATTAAAACATTAACGGTTTCCTATAGGTTAACTTAAATGAGTCCGATTTAAGCGTCCAGGTCTATTATAGTCTCGGAATATTTTAACTAAAGTCCATCACTCATCAAATAAGTATCCGACTGCACGCAACCTAACCCCCATTACCAGTATTTATAGACTTCATATCATAACAAAATCGAAAACAGAAATGACGTCACGAGTAATCTAAATCTATTGGAATGGGCCACACGTCATCGAGGAAACTTTTAATTGCTTGTCATTGATTAGTGTCGGGGGAGTTTCAGGCTTACAAAGGATCGATCGACACCATGAACGTCATGGTCACACGATGGGGAAATATGTCACCAAAATTGATGCTTGGAATTATGTTACAAGATACACATTACATAATTTGACGTACAATGTGGTTAACAACGTTACTTGTGTGTGAGCCACGCTTCGGCATGAATGGGCCGGCTCGATCGGAGTGATACCACTGCCTCACAGAAAACCGGCGTGAAGCAGCCCTTGTGCTATGTTTCGCCGAGTGAGTGAGGGTACCGGAGGCCCACCCGGGGGGAGGGGGTAAAAGGTTGGCAGCTGTCTCGTAACTCCACTAGTGTTGCAGGTGTCCATGGGCGGCGGCGATTGCTTACCATCAGGTGATCCGCCTGCTCGTCTGCTAACTATCACATAAAAAAACAATGCTTTTCATGGAATTACGTTATTTGGAAATAAACATCGAAGACATTTTTGTTTTAGTTACTAATAAGTTTATAACAATTATAGCGTTACGTAAAATGGATCCCAAGAGAGTCTAATTGCGGAAAATAGAGGTCACTTTACATTTCATTACATAACAATTACAGGTATTGAAACTTTTTTCTTTTCCTATTGGTATATTATGATAGGATCGATAGGAAAATCTACGAGCGAGAGCCCCGCTTCGGCATGAATATGATAGCTCGACCAGAGTGATATACCATGTACTATGGCCTCACAGAAGACCGGCAAAAGCACCGGGGTGAGAGAGGTTTAAAGGTTGGCAGCGCACTTGTGACTCTACTAGTGGCTCTACAGGTCTATGGGCGCCGGCAATCGCTTACCTTCCGGTGATCTGTCACGTTATAAAAAGGATAATACAAAAATGTTGATATTTCAAATTAACTGCTAAAGTACCTACCTACCTAGTTTCTTCAATTTATTGAAGAAAATATTTATATTAAATCAGGTGACACGCTCTCAAGTAGGTCATTTTAGCATTAAAGCAAGTTTTTCGATTGATGTCAATATATGTTTTTACCAGATCAAAGTGATAAAATGGTTGCGAATCGTGTTATTCCTCTATTTGCCAAAGTAGAGGCGAATCCCTGGCGGGCTTTAAGATAAATTTATTACATATTTATTGCCTAATCAGTTATATTTCTGATCGGCTGATTAGTTTTATCCACTGGGAACCGAAGTGTAATCGGCATTTTCTATGTTATTACGCTTTAGTGAATAGTACCTACACAATATTATTCAATTTAGACATACTTTTAATCCGTAAAATTACCTATGAAAAGGGTTGAATACTTAAGGTGGTTTTAGTTTCGTGTTCGTACGTACAAGGCGGTTTTTAGAAGCGCATGTGCGCAAAAACCAAATTATGTTTATCTACTCCAAGTAACATTAAAAAAATTGCTCTCTTTCATCCACAGACTAAGACGAAGATACTTCGCTCTCAACTCATCATAGCGCGTAAGTAATTCTCAGTTGCGTGAACAGGTTGGCATCTATTGTTAACTGTATAAAAATAATATTTTAAAAACATCTAACACGAGATCGGCATGTATGAAGATCAGGCTTCCAAAAAAAATTTACGAATCAATTTTTAACATCAAAATCGATAATTTCTCGATCTTTTTACATCCCTATGACGATAGACCGAGTAATTGGCCTACTTCAACAAAGGTAGCATTAAAAGCCCGGACATTATTGACATAGAGCATGACGCACATTGCCGATCCATTAGCGGTCCAACTGCCTGCTCCCCGCGGGTATGCGATGCCCACTCGATCACTAAACGGGCCTATTCGGTTTGAGTAAATATTTTTAGAACTCCACGTCCCTACTGATTTTGGGTGAGCAAATGAGATGAATGCACTAGTGTTTTAGAAGTCGATAGTTTTCAACAATTAAGTCTTGATTTATTATAGGTAAAAATACTTCAATGCCTTTCATACACTTACAAGCAAAAATACGGTTGATAGTATCAACAGAGTGTGCATTATTTAAATGTTGTTCTAGTATGTAGGTACAAAAAGAACTATGCAGGGAAAAACTATCTGGTTGTTGGTAGGTTTACTCTGTCAAGACTTACAAAAAATATTAAGAGTTTAGATAAGCGACTAAAATTTGTGCTATTAAAATGACATGTATTTACTCTGTTGGGTTCAGTTAACAATTTCTTTGCAGTTACCTATGTATGTTGTGTTTTGACGTCATTTTATGAAACTAACAATTTATTGTGTAATATAACACGGGTTTTATCAAAACCTAATATCAGGCGCCCCAGTCTCTCACTTTAGGGTCCCATAGTAAAATGCACATACATAGTTGATTAATTTAGAACAACATAACCCTGTGTGAGAAAAAAATGTTTTATTTCTACAACAAAATGAAGTTACTTACCTACTACTTCTTATTAAAATAACACGATGCTATTGATTTTGAGCATACAAATAAATATTGCTCACTGAAAATTTTTTCTAGAAAAAAATCCTTTTTTTCCATACGATACCTACCCGATAAAATACTTCTATTTCTAACTTATTCTATGATTTATAAAAGTATAAACTTTAAACATGTTCATACAAAATATAACTTTTTTTTTGCATCAATAACAATATTCCTCTAGTACCTGCCTCAAATTAAATCTACCCAACCCAAAAGGTTCCAGAAAATTAAATTTTTATGATTATGTCTCCAAAAATAAACTAACTCCAAAAATACCCTACATAACCGTTATCGTAAAACACCATCGGAATGGGGACCACATGACCGTGAAATAGGGATCAAAAATCAAACGTTTCCAATAACCTTTGAAATATTGGGCTGCAAAAAGGCAGACGCACTTGAAAGCTATAGGGCTAATACACACTATGCGTTTTTAATCACGGCTAAGACGCGGCGGTACAGAAAACAAAGAATAACTACGTTCTACCAATAGGTGGTTTTTTGCCAAGTATATGCGACGATTGCCATTTGTATGCAATGAAATGTTTAAGCATTCCGCTCTGTCTTAGACGCGGGCTAAAAAACGCTTAGTATGTCTTAGCCCAAGCTGACGGCGGAGAGGTAGAGAGGTACATCGAAGGCGCGGAGTGGCGTCGAAGTTAATTTCACGGTTTGTGGATGCTTCTTCTGAACTGATCCCGCCTGAACAATCCGCGACTCTGTTACCATTAATCACTGGCAGACAAAATATCGTTAGTTGCCTTTTAGTGCTTTGCTAGTAAAAAAATGCTGAGTAAGGGTTACAAACAGTAGTTGGGTTTGCAATGTGTTTGTTAATTTGAGGACTATAGTTGAACGAAATGATCTCAATGTATTTGACCGTCATCTCATCTTGTCATATCTTGAATGCTTCATGATTAAGTGGACCTTGCAAACCTTAGACAGGGGGACCAGACCAATTGGCTCAAGGTTACATAATAATATGTTCAGAATCAATATCATAACAATTGTGTATTTTCACAGTTTGGTTTATCGAAAACATTTCCTTACGATGTTTGTATACAGAACCTTTATAATATTATAGGTGTGTAAATTTTTAAACGTCTCTTTTAGAAAATATTTATTGAGGTTAGCTTGAAGAAAAAACCGTGAGTAATTGTTTGGAATTTTATTATTTATACCCCATAGAACACAAAGCTTTTAAAATTGTTTAAATATCCATAATTATTGTTTCCAGTACTTATGTGTAATTACACATAAACAACACAATTTTTAACGCTTTTTAGGCCAAGTCTATTGTATGTGAAACAGCAGATGGTCGCTTATTCATCTACTATTCCAACAAAGTATTGTAAGTAAAAAACAGAAACTAAGTAAATAAACAGTGAGTAACATAATTCAATGTAAAAAGACTGGCGAAAGCTACCCTTATGTTTTTAAAATCGATCCAAAATGTAAATATTATACTTATTAAATTAAGTAAATAAACTTTACTACTAAGTTTTACTACTAAACCTTTGAAATACTAATATAATTTATAACAAACATGATTTTTAAAAATCGGAATAAAATTTTAAATTAAATTATTTAATTCGTAAACAATATCAATAACAAACAGAACGCAGTGTGCAAAAGAATACTGAGCTATGAGAAAATTCGATTTTATGTTCAAAGGAGTTGTCCCATTATGGGTTGGGTCTATGTACGCTAAATTAAAAATCGGAGAAAAAATTGCTTATTACGAGAAAAATACAATGAATTCCATATAATGCACAGTTTCGTGGTTATAAAATAAAAAAGATGACCATTTTTCAACGTTTACCAATGACAACGCGTGAGACGACGGTGACCAAAGACAAAAAAAAGCAACTGTCAATGTCAATGTCTATCAATGTGACGTTAAACGGTTTGGTTTGTTAGGGTTTTTTGGATAGTTTTCATTTCTTGTCTGTGGTTTGTTCCGTCAAACGTCAGACAGATAGACAAACGTCAAACGTCATCGAATTCGTAATGTCAGTCAATAGGTAACCAACATTGACAACCATTTTGTTGTGTTGCAATCCTTTGCTAAAATAAATTGTTCCTTCCAAAAAACAACGCTACAATAGAGAAATTGGATAGTCAAAAACTATTCTTCATATAATTCTCTATATTTGGTATAGGGTACATATACCACGCCCAGACTCCATACATTCTGGGACAACTCCTTTACGCATAATTACTTACTCAGGTGACACTTTTGAGATTTATTTAGCTTAAATATTTAACAGAGGGTCTAACTTATCGCCTAAAACTCTTTTTCAATGTTAAATGGAAAACTAATTTTAAATGTAATGTTTTAAAATGGTCTTTACTTAAAAATAAGTAAACCTTTTTATAATTTATCTCGCCTAAGTAAATATAATAGAAGAGCAAAAACTTCAACAACAATGGTGTTATAAATTACGTACAAAGATTCAGTAATCCATCTAATGTAAAAAGTTTAAAGTTTCTTTAGAAAATTTCGCGGAGCCAGCAGATGACATGCGAAAGTTTCCAAAGTTAGTCTATAAATCATGCAAACCGACCATAATGTGAAATATTAGGTACATATAGAAAATCTTAATCCACTTTTCCTGTAAAACGCGGAGAGGGTGCAACTTCGTAATCTTGAAAGAGTTTGAGACATAGCACTTGGGGATAAATGTGTCGTTTGGCAAGGAGTGTGGTTTCTGTGGGAATGTCAAAAGTCAACTAAAACATAATATAGGTATAAGGCATATTATTATGTTTTAGTTGACTTTTGACATTTTAATCCAGGAAAAGAAAACACACTCGTATATTTTGCAATAAAAAAATAAAGATTGTGCTAGGTTCCCGCTCCGTTGGTCTAGTGGTTTAAGTGCCAGGCCGTGATCTTGGGGTCCCGGGTTCGATTCCCGGGTAGAGCAAAAGTACGTTTCTCGGGTTTGTGATCTCCAATCCGTGATTAAGCCTAATATACCATCATAGTAGCGATGATCTCGCGTAAGTGATCTCCATTACCCTCTTTTCCTCTGCATTCTGCAATAACAATAATTTAATAACACGTTATTGAGCCAAACCGTATTTTCGTTATAATATAATAACATCAAGATAGGCAGCTATTTTGCAGGTCCCATGTTTCCACAATGTACATAATAGGAGAGAACTCCGTTTCATACCTTCGCTCGTCTATTGGATGGTAATATAGTGGAATTATTCCTACACACGGAACGCAGGGGTTATACCCGAAGAATATTTCGCGAGGCAATTTTGCCGATGTTCACTTCCGTACGAAACCCACACACACTTAGGCGACAAATGTGGCAACTTTGGACCAATGCAAATTAAAATATTTGAGTGCAATAAAAACTTATGAACACGGCGTATTTTTATGCGTAGATGCATTTGAAAAGGCCTTATGCAGTGCAGATCCATCTCCTTGTGGCATAGACTAACTTGTCTTATGCATTATTTTTTGACTGTGAAGTGTTTTGATTAAGAACAGTAGCCTTACCATGAGTTTAAAATACTATCCTCGCTATCGAAAACTATAGCTTGGTCTCTTTCATTCATACATACAGTTTACGTTATGTCAGTTTTCGATGTCAACTCATGGTAGCGCTACAGGTTAGACATTTAGTAGCTAGGTACTAATTTTTGATGGCATAAATCAACATGTTTAATCCTAATTAGGCAAATATCTAACACAACTATTGGAATCCAAAAAAGTTAATCATTTTTGTTATATTATTATTTTGAATAAAAAGTTCACAAATTAGTAAGTAATGTGA
The DNA here is from genome assembly GCA_014851415.1 of Cnaphalocrocis medinalis. Lineage (NCBI taxonomy): Eukaryota > Metazoa > Arthropoda > Insecta > Lepidoptera > Crambidae > Cnaphalocrocis > Cnaphalocrocis medinalis. The sequence continues at coordinate 8,010,730 of CM026275.1, read as the reverse complement.
TTTCTAGAGCTAATGATCGAATTTAGACATTTTTCTTTCAATTTCTAAAACTAGTCTAGTATATAGTGGTCGTAGTAATATACAGTATTTGAACTCTTTTAAAAATTGTAAAACCACTCCATCAATATCAAAAGGCTGACACAGGTAGAATACATTCCCGCTCGTAACACGGTAAAAATATTTTCGGCGCAATTCTCGCGCTCAAAAAGACTCGACGCGGCATCGAAATTAAGTATATGTCAGCTATATCGCGAGCTCTTGAGCCAGCGAAAGAACACTGAAATTGTCTCCGAGAATTGGAGTTCTCCTGCTGAGTGAACGGAACGTGTCGTCGAGATCCCCCGGGATCCCAAGTGCGGTTAACTGGCAACACTCCGCGAGTTTGAGCTAACTTGCCATGTTTCGTGTTTATTGACAGAGAAATGAGGATTTGCTTTGAAGTAAAAAACCTGGCGAGGAATGCGGGACACTTTTAATTTAATTTAGAAAATATAATCGAGTATGTAGTTGTACCAACCATTTATAGATAACCAAAATATGTAAAGGCGACGGGATTTTGGCGATACCAACTGATTTAAATTGTTAGCTGCTAAGCCACGCATTATAGTTATGTTAAGCTTCTTGACGAACACTCATACTTTTTATTGAATTAACAGATAAAAAAAAATACACAATTCTTTAACATTAATAAGTACGTTTTACGGTTTAAAATAAGAATGACAGACATACATATAAGAAGCGCAGTTTGTAGGCACTCATTCGTAAAAACCATCAAATGTCGAGTGCAAAATGTATATCTTCTCACCTTAATACTATTACCTGGGGACGCATAAATTGCAAGGCATCGCGGTGCACAAATCTCGCCATGTTATATTTAAGGATATTATTTGAATACTTGAACGAAAGTATTTTATGAAAAATGAGTCCGTTTACCAGTGATTCATAAACTTTAGCCTAGAAAGTCTAATACTAAGTTTAAGTCAGGGTAATTTGATTTGTGTTATTTGAAGTATTTTAAGTAGGCTTGATTTTTCAATCTTCTGCAAAAATATTTAACTTACTGATAAATGTAATACGATTACAGAAAGGACCAATCTGTGTCATTAAATTATACAAGTACCTACATAAATAGAGTTGTGTATAAACAGTTATTTTCTTGCGTTAAAAATTTGCAACGTATTTTTTTTTTCTTTTTTTTTATGTGATAGGTAGCAGACGAGCAGGCGGATCACCTGATGGTAAGCAGTTGCCGCCGCTCATGGACACTTGCAACTTTATTGAATTAATAAGTAAATAAATACACAATTCTTTAACATTAATAAGTACGTTTTACAGTTTAAATAAGAATGACAGACATATAAGAAGCGCAGTTTGTAGGCACTCATTCGTAAAAACCATCAAATGTCGAGTGCAAAATGTATATCTTCTCACCTTAATACTATTACCTGGGGACGCATAAATTGCAAGGCATCGCGGTGCACAAATCTCGCCGTTATATTTAAGGATATTATTTGAATACTTGAACGAAAGTATTTTATGAAAAATGAGTCCGTTTACCAGTGATTCATAAACTTTAGCCTAGAAAGTCTAATACTAAGTTTAAGTCAGGGTAATTTGATTTGTGTTATTTGAAGTATTTTAAGTAGGCTTGATTTTTCAATCTTCTGCAAAAATATTTAACTTACTGATAAATGTAATACGATTACAGAAAGGACCAATCTGTGTCATTAAATTATACAAGTACCTACATAAATAGAGTTGTGTATAAACAGTTATTTTCTTGCGTTAAAAATTTACAACGTATTTTTTTTCTTTTTTTTTATGTGATAGGTAGCAGACGAGCAGGCGGATCACCTGATGGTAAGCAATTGCCGCCGCTCATGGACACTTTCAACACCAGTGGAGTTACAAGTACGCTGCCAACCTTTTATCCCCTTCCCCCCTGGGTGGGCCTCTGGTACCCTCACTCACTCGGCGAAACACAGCACAGGGGCTGCTTCACGCCGGTTTTCTGTGAGGCAGTGGTATCACTCCGGTCGAGCCGGCCCATTCATGCCGAAGCGTGGCTCTCCCACAGTTGTATGTAATTCAACGTCATTCGTTAAAAAATAGTAAAAGAAAATTTACATTGCGAACCCACGTGTAACCTTTAAAGTTAGCGCACTGTAGAGGTTATTCAATTTTAACCGAGTGCCAGAAAGTGCGCTTCTATGTCACACATTCAAGACTGTCCTACTCGCAGTACATCTAGTGTATGAATTATTCAGTTTTATGATTCGGCCGAGAAAGTAATTAAGCTTCCTTGCCGGAGCTCGCTTGCGGGCAGCACTGTTAATTAATCATCCCACCCGTCTCTTTCCTCCACTTTCTGAAATAGGTTAATAATCCTTGTCTTTTTCGCATCCTTTCTGCCGTTTGCATTATTGAATAAGTAAATAAATAGCTGCAAAATTTAATTAAGGCAGCCTGCCTTTTATCATAGCGCTTAATATCTATGCTAATATGTTTGGGAAATTCAATGTGACTTTTGAAATAAATATGAAGACGTATTTATTTTGAGATATTAAACGGTATTTATGGAGTGTAGGGATCGTTTCATCACAAAATATTACATTATTACTAAACCGTTAAGCTAGGTGGAATAAACAATGACATTGTAATATACTTTAAATAGTCACAACGTGATTTTGGAGTAAGCGAATCAGATAAAAAAAAACTAACTTACATACGTTCTATTAACATTTATCATTGATTGGTAATTGTAATATGTAGGTGGTACAATATATAAATACATTATAACGAATCAAAATGGAATCCTAATACAACTAACTAGTTTTGATACTTTCCGTGTGAGAGCTCAGTTAGCGTCATTGTGTTTGGTTGATCAATACAAATGCCAAATTTATAAAGCCTGCAAAATTTATTTGCTATATGACAGTTTAGCACCAAGTTTGGGGCATTCTATTTGAACGTGTCAATATTTTTAAGTGAGGGCATCTACATATTTATGACGTACAGTGCATGTGACTTAGTGCTACCAAATAAAAATAAAACGTTTTAATCGTGGAAGAGTAACGTTGCGGCATAAATAGACCCGCTCGACGAGAGTGATACCACGGCCTCACAGAAGAGCCGCGTGAAGCAGTGCCTGCGCTGAGTTTCATCGAGCGAGTGAGGGCCCATTTTGGGGGTAAAGGGAAGTTAAGTAATAGGTTGGCAGCGCACTTGAGACTCCGCTGATATTGCGGTTGTCTGTGGGCAGCGACAATCGCTTACCATCAGGTGATCCACCTGCTTGTCTGCCTCTTATCCCATAAAAGAGTAGTATTTATTCCAGATCCGATTCCTGCTGTCGGCAAAAAGACTTTTCAATTTCGCTCTTGTTTCTATCTTCAAACGGAATTTGCCTTTAATTAGCCCAATAACAAAATGGAGCAGTAAATAAAGAAACATTTAGCGTTTTTCTTGGAAAGATCCGGAACGTCTAGCAAGCTTAGTTGTCCTTCATTAGAGAGGGACAAATCTTTTCACTATAGTATTTTCTTTCTAATTGCAGTATTAGGGGAGCACGATGAGCTATTTGTAGGACGGCCTTTGTCTGATCCCGTGTATAGGGTTCCGTCGAATAGAAGCTAATAAATACCGGCAAATAATAAACTTGAATTGATATTAACTCGACTACATATATGTATGTAGTTTGATCTTTGTGTTGTTTTGGTCACGGTATCAATCCTTCAACCGATATTTGGCTACGGCAGCCAATCTTAAAGATCACCCACGTACGCAGAATATATTACAGAGCTTCAAGTGTGTGCGCAAACATAGGTGCACTCTTTATTTCCTTACCCTCTTTTTTCGATGGTACACCAGTGTGACACGACTGAAGAGAAATTATAAGCGCAGGACCATCATCTAAACGTGCTTCTTACCGAGGCACAAGGGTACAAGACCACCCTTCGGGCTGACACTGAAAGAAACTCAGATGCAATTTTTTCGGTCACCTTAATGTTTTTTTAAGATACAAATAAAATATCTTCGTCATCAACGTGAGAGTATGCACTTTCAAAGATATTTTAAAATCATCAAATAAAAAAGAATCCTGTTTTTGCTACAGAAAACCAAAATGTCAGCGCTCGATTTATTTGAAAATAAAAGTTTGCTTACACAATCTATCAAAGTCACCAATTGAAAAAACATTTTTGAAGACATTGATAAATAACTTTAACTATTTTAGACGAAAAATAAATACTACGGATAAATTACAAGAAAAACTTTGTAAGCCGAAAACTAAACGCATTAGCTTTTCGATACTCTACAAATTTTCTTTTTAAATTAATGTAAGCTTATTTTAGCTTTAACACTTAAGTGTACTTTACTTTGAAAGCTTATTTTACATACATTATTGATAGTCTACTTTGCTGTACCTAACATAATATAGGTAGGTATACTCTGATTTTTAATCACGTGGAGTAAACTGACAGACGCATATGTCAAGTTTCTATACATTTTGACATTTTGCATCTGTCAAATTGAGTGATACTGTTTTGGGATGACACATTGACATCTGTCAGTTTACTCCACATGATTAAAAATCAGAGTATAGGTATTATGTCTTAGTAAGCGTTAAGTTGTGGTTAATTTTTAAATAACTGATTTTAAGTGACTACCTTTGTACGAAAATGAGACAGTCCGTGGTCTAGTTTCTTTTTTTGATGCCGAGTATGTTTTTATTTTGAAATCTTTATCTACGTTAAATCAGCCTGTTCTTATTCTGACCTATCTGAAGCACAACTATAAGTTTATACAAGTAGTTGTGTTAGGCATCAGCCAAAGTCCAGATTATAACCCAACGCTGCAGCAGTGGCCGCATCATGCTTTGGTTGCATCTTATTGGCCGCAACTTCTCTGTTTCTTTCGTTTTTTTTTGTCCATGTGCATGTCCGAAAGTATTGTGGTCAACAAATGTTTTCTTTCTTACTCTTAACTACTTCCTGTATAAAATGTGATTTAGTTGTGCTATTACCCAATTACTTTAAAAGTAAATGCACCTATCAGATTGAGTCCTTCAGAATTTGAGTTATTTATAGCTTCATTTCTGACATATCGAGTTCAATATCAAAAGAAATTTTGACAGATTTGGGTAGCTTGATGTTCCCGTGTACCGTCCCTTCCCTTTAGCGTTACCGAATAACCAGCTTTGAAAGCAGATAATAGCGATACGGAATTCTAAGGGCCAACGTTCAACTCTCTCTGATCTGTCTTTTATTTCAAACGTTCGGAGAGCTCACAACAGACGGTTTTAGAGCTCGTACCGGAAAAAACTTTTATTCGGGCCAACAAATGAATTTAGTGAACAGAAATTTCGTTCTCTATTTTCGCCGTACTAAACTGATTTAACACGATTGATTCTTTTTCTTGGAAACATAATGCCGGACATTCTTGTTGTTTCTTAAGGAAATTCGTTGGGCATAGATTTAATCTTCAGAGTATTCTGTTGAGGTTTTATTTAAGTTACAGCTCATTACTTTTTAAGGAAAAACAGCCTAGACTTAACATTACCTAGACTACATTTTGGTCTATCATAGTTTGCGTCATGTAAGTTTAACGATGACCTTGATTGCGCTGAAACCAATTTTAGTAGAGTCTGGAAGCACAAAAAAAAAACAGTAACTATAATCTAAAGCTAAAATAAACTACCTACCAAAAAAAAAGAAAAAGGTTAAAACAGAGTAGGCCCCTGTGGCAATGTTCCCAAAATGCTGGCAGCATTACCTCGTTGGATAGCGATGGAAATTCGCTGGGCGAAGTAGCTGCCGGCTTTTGGGTCTCCCGTGACTTCAACTAAGCGCTTAGTTAAGTCTCGGAAGAAAGAGAGCATCGGGACCCCACGGGCCCAGTGTTTCGACACCGAAAGCTACAAAGTGGTAGGTACCGGATAGGTGCCTATACTTCAGCTTTCAGTTTCTCTGCAGCTTCGGCCGCGGCTCCGGCATTCCTCATAGTCCCGGGAAGATGGGAAGGTGCCAGGGTATCAACACATGTAGCGTCCCACACCAGGGCACGTCCCATCCTCCAAGGGATGAGAGACATTCCGTCTGGCCTCTTGCCATCATCACGTGAAATGCCGTTCGGCTCCAGGTTTGCCGGCACATTGATGGTGGCAAGCGACCGACGGATAATGTCATTCAAAGAAGAATGCCTAGAGAAACGGCCGGCACTACGTACACACGAGAGCCCGTGGTGCCCCAAAGCAGTAACAGTGTTGCCACAGGAGCATCTGTGTGGGATGCAAACCTCAGCACCGAGACGGAGGCCAACAGCGACTCGGAGGGTTTCCGAGTCCAGCAGGGTGCCCACGTTCGCAGACGGGTAGGCTTGTAGCCAGTGGCCGGACTCCCTTCCCTCGAAACAGCTCTGAGACGCGCAAGGTCCGCGTTGGTACTGTTGTTGATGAGATAATTTTGAATTGTTTCGCATTGGATTTTGTCCCAGCACCTTTGTGAATTTGGTACAGCTGGTAAATTTTGACCCGGGTAAGCCATCTTCCAGGCGTCACTAGCCTCAGTCAAGCACGCCACTCGAGGGAAACGGTTATTGGCCGCATTATTTTAGTTACAAGTGGACGTGCCATGGATTGAGGATAGGAAAGCCGGTAGAGCAACATCAGTGATTTTACGTATCCCAATGCCCCCAAAACGGATGGGCAGGGAGGCTTGGATCCAGGAATGGTCTGAAAGGTTAATGTTCAGGATTTTTTCCAGACAAATTTTAAGCATGCTGTCCAAATTTTGGGTTATACTTTGGAATTTCCACAGTGGGCAGCAGCGTAAAAGATATGTAAATTTAGGAACAAAAAGGCAGAATTTCAAAATGAAAAGCGCTGAGTGGGGGTTAATTTCCGAAAGCCGACCTGAACATTCATTAAATTTTGCAATTAATTTTGAACATGTGGAGTTACAGCGCTGTCGAAAATTGGTGACCCGAGAAGATGAAGGTTGGATTTTGAAAGAATCTTTATATTGGAGCTATATTTTCAAATTTTGAAGTAATTTCTGATATTCTGTTGGCCGGCAAACTGTCGCTGATAAAAATCTCGCATTTGTTAAAATTTAAAGCTAGCCCAATGGAGCTGAATTTATGGATTATATTTGAAAAATCTGACAGGACGGTTTCTGCTTCATCTCCTAAGGTCCCATCATCCAAATACCAAACATTAAATTTAGAAGACAAATTTTGTACTACCGGGTTTATGGCCAGACTGAAAATGGCAGGCCCGAGGGGATCACCCTGCTGACAGCCGACAGCAGAGTCGAGCTCGTTAGATTTGTATAAGAGTTTGGAAGGGCTATTATAGCATTGAAAAAGGTAATTATAAATTTCTGGGGCGTTATTTTTGATTTCTGAAAGTAGGGTGTCCCTATTAACAGAATTAAAGGCATTTTTTACATCTAGTTTCAAAAGCACCTCACTCCGATTTTGGGTCAAAAGAGTCCTAGCTGCGTGAACAGTCTTAAATTTTACAAATGCGCAAACTAACGGTCATCGCTATAGTTAAATGCCGCGGACTATATCAAAGGCATAGGAATGTGACAACTTCATTACTCAGTAAACGCATTGTTACTTCCGTTATTCTCTCAAAAGTGCCTCTTCAGGTTGGATGCGCGTCCCACGTACGCTTTAGAAAAGTACTTATCTTTATATCGTTATTTTTTGTTTGAGATATAAAAGCGATAATAATAAAGTTTTACTATGTTTCTTGGATACAAGTACAGTCTACCTCAAACCTCAGTTGAAAAGCGTCTGTAACGTAACTGGGTCTTACGCTCAATTGCGTGCGCCAAGATCCGTTCGTTCTGAACCCTACTAATTTGGGATAAGTGCTCACGTAGCAGGCCCGCCTTTGAATGGGAATACCTTTGAACTAGCTTTGACGCCCCGCGACAAATAATGATGAGGGACTACGCGCTGTATTTTTAAAGACCCCCATTCGAATGTTTAACTTGGTGATTGCGAGCGTTGATAATTATGTTTACTTAGATTGAGAGCAAAAGCAATTTGGTGATAGCTGTCTTTTTTTTAATGTAATGAAGCAAATGATCAGATCAATCATTTGATATAAAAGCCGCTGCTTGAGGTTTCTAAGAGCTTGTATCCCAAAAACATACTTTTTAATTTTTTAAATACTTTTGGTGGTCTGAAGAAACTGTTTCGCATCGACAAGTCACTAATTTGCGTAAATAGTAATGATTTAAGGGTATGCACACCCAACGCGACACTGTTCCCCCCTTTTTTACTTGAATCGCCTTCTTTAGTGATCTTGCTTGCAAAAACTCATCCTTACATTCATGCACCAAATAAATCAAAACGAATAACTTCTGATCTTTTAAAAAGGTTTTTAGACTATTCTTGAGTCTTCTTACTAGTTTTTTGTAGGATTCAACTTCTTGAATGCCGAATAGAGTTCATAATCATGTCTTTAAAGCATTTTAACTTTATTACAATTTGTCCTGTACGGCTTATCTTTGTCGGGGAACTTAAAAACCTTCGACGAATCTTCATTCTTACCATACTAATTCAGTTAAAGTGTCACTTAAAACAAGATTTCAACTAACCTAATTTTATTTTTATCACCAAAATATGCGCCATTATCGTCGTAAGGCCCAGACAGCAGACACAATGGAAAATCAATTGTTTTATGCCTTTCTTTTTTTTTATTGCTGAAATAGGCAGACGAGCATGCGGCCATCTGATGGTAAATGGTAACCGCCGCTCATAGACAACAACAATGCCGAGGCACAGTCATGCCACTGCCTACCGTGAAAAAAAAAAACCTTTAGCCTTTCAAAAAACTTTTGGGTCTTACGACGTTATGGAAAAAATAAAAGTGTTCCTATTATTAAAATTTTGAATTCTCACTAATAACCTATGTTTTTAATTAGTTGACAACTTTCGAGAAAATTATTAAGACTAAAGAACCTATAAATATTATAAGTTATAGGTTGTTAATTCAACGTCAGTGTACCTAAAAATAGTAATTGTTATGGATTTGATACCTATCTTTGAGATATCAAATATATTTTTTTTATATTTATTAATTTTCTATTTATTGCTAATCTTGGGATACGGTAGAGGTGAGAGTTCTCGGCAAATAAAAATGTATATTTTTCTCGGATGCGCCCCCCCTTAAGGATAAACCTAGCTCTCTTGCATTATAGATAGCTTCGTATTCCGTCGAAAAGAGACTGTAATTTATTATTTTGTAGGTTTCGCAACGCTCACGGAACCCAAGAGTGACTCATGGTATGCCGCTTGAAGAGATCAATAGCTTGCCATGGGTGTAGGGCGAAGGAAATCGTTATTTAGCCATCAGTTGCTAAGTAATTGAAAGGCGTAGTATGTCACCAAAAACATATTTTTTCTCATATCAAGGAAAATGTATTTTCTTATGTAACGTCATGATATTCAATTTCAAAAGGCCTGAGGTCCAACAAATTTCTTCGTCTTTCTTCAATAAGAATTTAACTAAATACAGGCTGTATCTATGAATATTTACATCATTTACATTTTCAACTTCCCATACAAAACGACCAAGTTACGTGAAAGATGTTTTTTTTTTGCGAATTTTCAAAAGTCATAGAACAAAATGTTGTTAAAGTTGAAAAACGTGGTTAAAGAGATGTTAATTTACAGATACACTCTGTACGTATAGAGTTAAATGAATAAATGTGACATATTATACCCATTTTTTTGTCATTCTATCACGCCGCTTATACACATATCCATATCACGTACAACCGTATTATCCTATTCAAATCACCCTTCACAAAACCGTACCAATATGACAGACCAAATCAAACTGGAAAAGCAGAAAACTAGTATATTCCAATAGGTTCGTGATCAATAATATTAGTGCATTCGAATTCGTGGCTGAGTGCACCGGGACGGGACGTGAGTGCATTTTGTCGTCGAAGAAACCAGTGAGCCGTGCCGCCCGCTGCATAAACACGCCCCAACTGAACAGCTAAGCTTGATATAAATAAGGATTGAAACTACTCGATCCCGTTTGGATCTGTTAAAAATGCATCGGAAAACTGATGGATATCGATGACAGAGTAAGCTGGGATGAGAGTTGGAATGGTATGGGTCTTTGTTATGGCGCAAACTGGAATTACTATGAGCTATGGCTGCGTCTACAACGTGTATCGCTTTTGGAATATTTTTCTGAACCCATTCTATCGGATTGATACCATGGCCTCACTTTTGTGAGGCCGTGGCACGGTCTTTTGACTGGCGAGAAGCAGAGCCTGCGTTGTGTTTCGCTCGGCGATCTAGGGTTACCGGAGGCTCAATCGGGGGAAAAGGGGGGTAAAATATGACTCCTATTGTGACTCCATTGGTGTTCGAGCGTTTATCGTTTATCGAGTACAGCTTGAGCGCTTACCAGTAAAGCACGTACGTCGATTTACCAGCTGTTTCGGCTATCGTCAACCTTTTAAGTAACGGCTCTAAAATCATTAACATGAAGTGCGCAATTTGTGACTCAAGTTTCGTCGATGGAGTTCAGTGTAATGCCTGCAAGAAGCATCTGGATTTTTCCTGTGCCAACGTACAAGAAGTGGCGTACCGCAAATGGCGCTTGGATCCAGGAATGGTCTGAAAGGTTAATGTTCAGGATTTTTTCCAGACAAATTTTAAGCATGCTGTCCAAATTTTGGGTTATACTTTGGAATTCCACAGTGGGCAGCAGCGTAAAAGATATGTAAATTTAGGAACAAAAGGCAGAATTCAAAATGAAAAGCGCTGAGTGGGGGTTAATTTCCCGAAAGCCGACCTGAACATTCATTAAATTTTGCAATTAAATTTTGAACATGTGGATTTACAGCGCTGTCGAAAATTGGTGACCGAGAAGATGAAGGTTTGGATTTTGAAAGCACTTTATATTTGGAGCTATATTTTCAAATTTTGAAAGTAATTTCTGATATTCTGTTGGCCGGCAAACTGTCGCTGATAAAAATCTCGCATTTGTAAATTTAAAGCTAGCCCAATGGAGCTGAATTTATGGATATATTTGAAAAATCTGACCGGACGGTTTCTGCTTCATCTATCCTAATGGGTTCCCATCATCCACATACCAAACATTAAATTTAGAAGACAAATTTTGTACTAGGGTTCTATGGCCAGACTGAAAATGGCAGGCCCGAGGGGATCACCCTGCTGACAGCCGACAGCAGAGTCGAGCTCGTTAGATTTGTATAAGAGTTTGGAAGGGCTATTATAGCATTGAAAAAGGTAATTATAAATTTCTGGGGCGTTATTTTTGATTTCTGAAAGTAGGGTGTCCCTATTAACAGAATTAAAGGCATTTTTTACATCTAGTTTCAAAAGCACCTCACTCCGATTTTGGGTCAAAAGAGTCCTAGCTGCGTGAACAGTTTAATTTTACAAATGCGCAAACTAACGTGTCCTCGCTATAGTTAAATGCCGCGGACTATATCAAGGCATAGGAATGTGACAACTTCATTACTCAGTAAACGCATTGTTACTTCCGTTATTCTCTCAAAAGTGCCTCTTCAGGTTGGATGCGCGTCCACGTGCGCTTTAGAAAAGTACTTATCTTTATCGTTATTTTTTGTTTGAGATATAAAAGCGATAATAATAAAGTTTTACTATGTTTCTTGGATACAAGTACAGTCTACCTCAAACCTCAGTTGAAAAGCGTCTGTAACGTAACTGGGTCTTACGCTCAATTGCGTGCGCCAAGATCCGTTCGTTCTGAACCCTACTAATTTGGGATAAGTGCTCACGTAGCAGGCCCGGCTTTGAATGGGAATACCTTTGAACTAGCTTTGACGCCCCGCGACAAATAATGATGAGGGACTACGCGCTGTATTTTTAAAGACCCCCATTCGAATGTTTAACTTGGTGATTGCGAGCGTTGATAATTATGTTTACTTAGATTGAGAGCAAAAGCAATTTGGTGATAGCTGTCTTTTTTTTAATGTAATGAAGCAAATGATCAGATCAATCATTTGATATAAAAGCCGCTGCTTGAGGTTTCTAAGAGCTTGTATCCCAAAAACATACTTTTTAATTTTTTAAATACTTTTGGTGGTCTGAAGAAACTGTTTCGCATCGACAAGTCACTAATTTGCGTAAATAGTAATGATTTTAAGGGTATGCACAACCAACGCGACACTGTTCCCTCCCTTTTTTTACTTGAATCGCTTTCTTTAGTGATCTGCTTGCAAAAACTCCTCCTTACATTCATGCACCAAATAAATCAAACGAATTTAACTTCTGATCTTTTTTAAAAGGTTTTTAGACTATTCTTGAGTCTTCTTACTAGTTTTTGTAGGATTCAACTTCTTGAATGCCGAATAGAGTTCATAATCATGTCTTTAAAGCATTTTAACTTTATTACAATTTGTCCTGTACGGCTTATCTTTGTCTGGGAACTTAAAAACCTTCGACGAATCTTCATTCTTAACATACTAATTCAGTTAAAGTGTCACTTAAAACAAGATTTCAACTAACCTAATTTTATTTTTATCACCAAAATATGCGCCATTATTGTCGTAAAGCCCAGACAGCAGACACAATGGAAAATCAATTGTTTTATGCCTTTCTTTTTTTTTTTCATTGCTGAAATAGGCAGACGAGCATGCGGCCCATCTGATGGTAAATGGTAACCGCCGCTCATAGACAACAACAATGCCGAGGCACAGTCATGCCACTGCCTACCGTGAAAAAAAAAAAACCTTTAGCCTTTCAAAAAACTTTTGGGTCTTACGACGTTATGGAAATAATAAAAGTTTTCCTATTATTAAAATTTTGAATTCTCACTAATAACCTATGTTTTTTACAACTTTCGAGAAAATTATTAAGACTAAAGAACCTATAAATACTTATAAGTTGTAGGTTTTTAATTCAACGTCAGTGTACCTAAAAATAGTAATTGTAATGGATTTGATAAATAATCTTTGAGATATCAAATATATTTTTTTTATATTTATTAATTTTCTTATTTTATTGCTTATCTTGGGATACCGTAGAGGTGAGAGAGTTCTCGGCGAATAAAAATGTATATTTTTCTCGCATGCGCCCCCCCTTAAGGATAAACCTAGCTCTCTTGCATTATAGATAGCTTCGTATTCCGTCGAAAAGAGACTGTAATTTATTATTTTGTAGGTTTCGCAACGCTCACGGAACCCAAGAGTGACTCATGGTATGCCGCTTGAAGAGATCAATAGCTTGCCATGGGTGTAGGGCAAAGGAAATCGTTATTTAGCCATCAGTTGCTAAGTAATTGAAAGGCGTAGTATGTCACCAAAAACATATTTTTTTCTCATATCAAGGAAAATGTATTTTCTTATGTAACGTCATGGTATTCAATAAGGCCTGAGGTCCTACAAATTTATTCTTCTTTCTTCAATAAGAATTTAACTAAATACAGGCTGTATCTATGAATATTTACATCATTTACATTTTCAACTCCCCATACAAAACGACAAAGTTACGTGAAAGATGTTTTTTTATGCCAATTTTCAAAAGTCATAGAACAAAATGTTGTTAAAGTTGATAAACACGTGGTTAAAGAGATGTTAATGTTTACAGATACACTCTGTACGTATAGAGTTAAATGAATAAATGTGACATATTATACCCATTTTTTTGTCATTCTATCACGCCGCTTATACACTTATCCATATCACGTACAACCGTATTATCCTATTCAAATCACCCTTCACAAAACCGTACCAATATGACAGACCAAATCAAACTAGAACAAGCAGAAAACTAGTATATTCCAATAGGTCGTGATCAATAATATTAGTGCATTCGAATTCGTGGCTGAGTGCACCGGGACGGGACGTGAGTGCATTTTGTCGTCGAAGAAACCAGTGAGCCGTGCCGCCCGCTGCATAAACACGCCCCAAACTGAACAGCTAAGCTTGATATAAATAAGGATTGAAACTACTCGATCCCGTTTGGATCTGTTAAAAATGCATCGGAAAACTGATGGATATCGATGACAGAGTAAGCTGGGATGAGAGTTGGAATGGTATGGGTCTTTGTTATGGCGCAAACTGGAATTACTATGGCTGCGTCTACAACGTGTATCGCTTTTGGAATATTTTTCTGAACCCATTCTATCGGATTGATACCATGGCCTCACTTTTGTGAGGCCGTGGCACGGTCTTTTGACCGGCGGGAAGCAGAGCCTGCGTTGTGTTTCGCTCGGCGATCTAGGGTTACCGGAGGCTCAATCGGGGGAAAAGGGGGGTAAAATATGACTCCTATTGTGACTCCATTGGTGTTGCGAGCGTTTATCGTTTATCGAGTACAGCTTGAGCGCTTACCAGTAAAGCACGTACGTCGATTTACCAGCTGTTTCGGCTATCGTCAACCTTTTAAGTAACGGCTCTAAAATCAATTAACATGAAGTGCGCAATTTGTGACTCAAGTTTCGTCGATGGAGTTCAGTGTAATGCCTGCAAGAAGCATCTGGATTTTTCCTGTGCCAACGTACAAGAAGTGGCGTACCGCAAATGGCGCTCGGACAGACGAGCTGCCTGGAAATGCCCTACCTGTATGAACCCTGGCTCTCCATCGATACCTACGAAGGAACCAGTTTCGCTAGATGTCATCCTAAGCGAAATACGCAGCATAAAACTGCAGCTCTCATCTCTTCCTACTCTCATTGAAGATGTCCGCACGATCAAAACTGAGATGGCAGACCTGAAAGCTTCTTGTGAGTTTAACAGCGAAAAACTGGATGATTATTCTACGCGACTATCAAGTGTGGAGTCGAGGCTGCCGGCCGTCGAGAGCATCCAGGACGCCATGGAGTCAACACAAGAAGCTATATCTCAGGTCCAGCATGACTTTTCGGCAAAGGAACAATGGGCTCGTCTCAATAATATTGAAATTAAGGGGGTGCCGATAAAAAAGGGAGAAAACCTCTTTAATATAGTGGACAGCATCTGCAAAGTGGTCAACTACGCCATCCCAAAGACGCAGATAAATTATGTAACACGCATCCCAGTTCATGACTCGAAGGAGAAATCCATTATTGTCTGCTTCATTAACCGGTACATTAAGGAGGACTTTGTAGCTGCTGCACGAGCACGGAAGACTATAACAGTGGAGGATCTCGGCTTCACTGGCACGGGACGTGTCTTTATCAACGACCACCTAACCCCCGCCCACAAGAGGTTGCTGACTAAAACTAAGTCTGTTCTAAAAGCCAAAGATTATCGTTATATTTGGGTCAAACATGGAAAAATACACGTAAGGAAAAACGACACATCACACGTTACTATTATTAACACTGAAAATGATTTAAACAGACTTACCTAATCAGTTTCCTAAAACCACTTATTGTAACTACGCATAGTCATAAAATGTCTACAAACAATTTCATTTTAATTATATTTTTTTGTCAATATCAACTTAAATTATCACTTCGTTATAAAATTGTAAAATGGTTTGCAACCTCTGCTTTGCCCAGAAGCCGATCACCAATCTATTCAATTACTCATAACGGGTCAGTTCTGCTTAGACTGCGCGTCGCCATACCTTTACCTCTCCCGCTTACACTCATCGCCGACGAATTCTGTTGTCGCCCTCTGCCCCGTCAGACTAATTCATTCTTTGGTGCAACTATATACCTTATTACTTATATTTCACAATTCGCTTTGCCTGCTATCGCCAATCCATACGCACTTTGCTCAGTCTATCAGTTCGTAGTCATTCGCACATTAATCGCCATAATTTTACTTAAAATGTTTCTATGTTTCCACTTTTTTTCTAGTCAGTCGTTAACTATCGGTAATTTTAATGAATAATAAGACAAAAAACATTAGTTCAAGTAAATTGTCATTGTATTACCAGAATGTGCGCGGGCTAAGATCTAAAACTACTGTTTTTCATCGTAATTTGCTTATTCATACATACGACATAATCGTTCTTACCGAAACCTGGCTTGTCGATAGTGTATCAGATGCGGAGTTATTTGACGATCGGTATGTGGTGTGGAGGCGGGACCGCGACTATGCTCTCACGGGACAGGGCCGTGGTGGTGGTGTGCTGGTGGCTACGCGTAAGGAATTGTCGGTCATCTCACAACCGCAATTTCAATCGTCCGCTGAGGATTTATGGGTTACCATATTACTTAAAGGTGCGACTAACAAAGAAGTCATTAAACTGCACCTCTGTGTATTATATTTGTGTGACCAAAATCGGGGTTATTCGTTCTCGCAACAATTAACTAATTATGTGGGTAAACTAAACGATATTATATTGAGTCAACCGTCTGATATTATTCTAATATTAGGGGACTTTAACTTAAGTGGCATCGTCTGGCTGCCCAATGACGCAGGGTCGTTCTTGCCTCACAACTATCGTACCCCAGATGAGCTATTATTTATTGATGAAATAAACACTAATAATCTTAGTCAATACAACGGGATTCCTAACTCATATGACCGGATTTTGGATTTGGTGTTGTCGAATGAAGCGGTGATTGTGAGCAAATGCGACGACCCACTAGTGCCCCTCGACCCCCACCACAGTGCCCTAGATGTTTTACTATGTTTTCCAGGTTTTGAATCTCTCAAGGCATCTCCTTCAGTGCGATATAGGTATGATAAAGGTGATTATAATGCTTTTAACGCTAATTTAATCTAATATTGATTGGACCACTGAGTTTTTAGACAGGTCACTTGAGGATTGTATCAGTTTTTTCTATTCTACGTTGTACTCTCTACGTGATAAGTTTATTCCTCATAAGCTCGTCGTGAGTACCTCCCGTCCGAAGTGGCACTCAGCCGCATTGATTAAAACCATTAAGGAAAAACGCAAATACGAACGTAAGTACAAAACATATGGGAACAAAAGTGACTTGGATTCGTATAACTTGTTGCGAAAAAGAGTACGGCACTTAGAGGTAGCTTGTTACGAGAAGTACATTGCGTCCGTTGAACACTCCATTCAAGATAATCCAAAACACTTTTGGTCCTATATCAAGACACGTCGTAAATGCAATTCAATCCCAAGTAGCATGAAGTACGGCACCAAATCTATAACTACCGGTGTTAGTATCTGTGATGCTTTCTCGGATTACTTCCGGTCGACATTTTTAGATTCGGGTCCAGCAGCGACTCCTGGTTCATCATTACCACCTGATACCACATGCGACATTTCTGGCATTGAAATTGATCAAACTGTTATTTTCAAAATGCTTTTGAAACTGGATTCCTCCAAATCAGCTGGGCCTGATAACCTACCTGCATTAATCCTAATCAGATGTGCTGAAGCTTTGTCGTTGCCTGTTTCCCTTCTCTTCCAAAGATCGCTCTCTGAGTGTACGATGCCACAAATATGGAAATCGGCTTTTATCACCCCAGTACACAAAAAAGGGTCCAGGACCGACATAACTAACTATAGGCCCATTTCTAAACTGTGTCTGATTGCGAAGTTATTTGAGAAAATCGTCTACGATCAGATGTACACCACGCTTAAAAACACATTTAGTGACTCGCAGCACGGCTTTCTCAAAGGTCGGTCTACGGTTTCCAATCTAATCATACTAAATGAATATCTCACTAGTGCGATGGATGATGGGAAACAGGTGGACGTGGTTTACACTGATTACAGTAAGTGTTTCGATCGTATTAATCATAGCCTACTTTTGATAAAACTCAATAATATAGGGATAAGGGGTGACTTGCTTAGATGGTTATCCTCATATATATCTAACCGCTCACAAGCTGTAGTAGTTAGCAACTATATATCCAGCTGGATACCCATCCCAAGTGGCGTGCCTCAGGGGTCGTTGTTGGGGCCCCTCTTGTTTCTAATTTTTGTAAACGACATAAGCTCATGTCTACATTCATCTCGCCTTTTATGCTTTGCAGATGATATGAAAATATTCTCCACAATATCCTCTAAAGAAGATATTGACGCCCTTCAGGCAGATCTACAGCGATTAGATGACTATTGCCACTGTAATCAGCTCGACTTGAATCCGTCTAAATGTTTTGCTGTCACCTTTGGTCGGAAACAAAACCTACAACCATCCTCATACACGCTTAGAGGGACTACACTATCACGCACAAACACGATTAGAGACCTCGGTGTCATACACGACTCTAAGCTACTGTTTGACTCACACATAGATAATATTGCGACCAAAGCGTGTCAAGCACTTGGATTTGTGATGCGTAGCTCCATAGACTTTAAAAAAGTCAAAACATTCAAGATACTTTATTGTACTCTTGTTCGTAGTCATCTGGAATATGCATCACAAATCTGGAATCCTATGTACCAGGTTTACATATCCCGTCTGGAAAGCATTCAGCGGAAATTCATAAAGTTTCTATGTTTTCGCTTGAAGGATACGTACAAATCGTCAGAATATCTTCACTTCTGTAGGAAGCATCATATCCTACCTCTTGAGCTAAGGCGAGAGATAGCGGACATCTCATATCTTTTAAAAATTGCTACCGCTAAAGTAGATTGCCCTCAGCTACTTGCTAGCATATCCCTTAGGACGCCTAAAAAACCCATAAGATTCAACCCATTAATTTCCCTCCCAAGGGCGACGACAAATTATAGGCAGAACAGCTACTTATGGCGTGTGTGCGACAAGTTTAACAAACTAAGTAAAGAACTCGACTTAGATATTTTTAATACTAGCGTACCAATGGTGAGGCGGCTCCTGGGCGAACGGTTCTTTGAACCGCATAAATTGTAAAAAAAAAAAAAAAAAATGTCGGAATAGTGGTTTATATTATGTATGTTTTGTTTTGCTGAGTATGCTTAGCTACTTGTTATATTTATCTATTCAATTTCTATCTGTGTGGACCTATAAGTGATTTTTTTGTCAAACACTGTTGTTAACTTAATATGAATTGTAAAATCTTGGTCTTCCTAATATAAATAAATAAATAAATAAATTATTGGCGGCGGAAATCGTGAAAATGTCGTAAATAAACCTGTGTAGAACTTTTTCTTTCATCTTAGCGTATTATTCCAAGTCGCGTCTGGGGGTACGCTTTGACTATGAGACTTAGGAACCTAATAAATAAATGATGACCCACCTTCATCTTCTAACGATCTGGTGATTCCTTTAAATAGTTTATACTGTGAGTTTATATCTAGTTTAGTAAACTGGTACAAATAGGGTAAATAGAAGACTGTAAATATTCATGAGACGTATTTTCCGAATGGTAGTTCGTACAAATTTGTTACCATCCCCTTCGATCACAATCGTGTAAGTAATGGTATTGGTATCTCTTAACGGGGCCACGCGCAATCCATACCACGCGTAACAGCAGATTTCTACCAGCTTTGAATATTGATGTTGTATAAACAGAGGCGAAACCAACGAGCGTACTCTTACAGTTTTTGCCAACGTTTGAGTTTTTCCTAGATTTGAGAGAAATTTCGCGTGAGCGACGTATTTTACGACACCCCACAGCGACACGGGCGCCGCCTGTGGCCTGGTTATGCTAAACGGTAAAAAAACAACAAAAATTACGAAATCTGGAGATATATTACCAACATGTGTAGGTAATGTATGCATAGAGCACGTCTATCTCGGGTAGAGTCAAAAGTCCCTTGTATTTATTGTGGTGGATTTTTGCGTCGGAAAAGCTTGAACAATTTTGATCGGTAAGATTAATTGGACGGATCAAGTATTTATTGTATGAAAGAATATATTTATTTTTTACTTGGCGGAATAAGAAATAGCAGAAGTCGTTTTATTAAATAATATAGGTAAGTAAATATTGTTACTTGTACTTGTTATGATTTTTTTTCCTAAATACGATAAGCATACTTTAGAGTTTACTAAAACAGATGGAATATGTACATAGGTAATGACAGCGGAAAAACTAGGACGCAGCTCTATCTCCTACCCTACCCAGAATACCTAGGGTCAGCGCAGTATGTTTTCTTCTTCCATTCGTCCCTGTCATTCGTCATCGTAGCATACAATTTCTTCTCAGTCATGTCATTCTTCACACAATCCATCCATCTCTTTTTCGGCTGTCGTCGTTTCCTCCACCCATTTACACGCATTACTTTTTTGGTTACATGTTCCTCCTGTCTTCTCATTAAAAATAAAAATCAAAATATTTTCTCTGAAAGCTTATAAAACGAGGTATAATAATATAAAACATTATTTTGAATCGTACTTCTGAATTGCTGTTTTCATCTCTGTATCAATCGATGTTTAAAATTGTGTAATACGCTTTCGCAAATAAAGCAATAAATACATCACTACAAAACACTTAGGTATTTCTAGGTCCAAACACGAAAGCTGGCTTACAATAGAACCAATTTGAGACCCATTTCAATCAGACAACGACAAAAAAACAACACCCACAGAAACGGAACATAACACTAAATCACGATATCTCTGCCCATCGTTGCTATTTCTGAAATCAGTGTTCGACTTAGGCCTTCGGTCCGAACATTATCCGTATCAGGGGGTCGATTCGTCCCCCCCCCCCCACCTCGCAGGTCCCCTCACACGTCTAAATTAAAGGCTATTTATTTTGTCGCCACTTCTGGTCGGGAACGTTTGGTCGATAAGGTGTTTATTATCACAACATCTGTTTTGTCTATACCGCAGTATCAACTTACGGGAAGGAAATTTAATATTGTTGGCTATTTTTCCGGGCTCTCTTGGATACTTCAGCGCGGATGCTTATGAATAACTGCTATTATGGAGGCCCAATTATGTAAACGTGTTCTCGCAGATCGTTATAAAGATTTATTTACGTGAATTTCACCTTAGATTAAGATTATGATTTTCCAAAAAAATCATGTTACTAGTGGCTCACCCTCAATTTGTTTTAGGATTTTATTTTGCGAATTGCGATTGCTGAATTAGTTCAAAAAGTCCGATAGATAGCGCTGGGTGTCCCTTACATCTCAGTTTCTTTCAGTTCACTATTTATCTTTGTCGTAATAGTGTAAATTACTAGTCAAGTAGAAGTAGATCTTTAAATTGAACATACAATTTACACAATTGACTTTCCAAATCGTTTCGTGGATGTAATGTTTCGAAACTCTTTTTCAGACTTGCCTGTGAGCTAACCAGTATTCAAGTAGTATTTTTTAATAATCTATATACAAAAAAACTTATTGAGGTAACGCAAAAGCTATCCTGTTTTATGTCTCACGTACCTTTAGCTAATATATTTAGGTAGTTACCTAACATTCGAAACCCGCTTAATAATTCACCCCTAGGCGGAAGAAAAACGTCGGATTGCGCAAGATCTTAATACAACCCTGGTGAAAAAAAGTTCGAATTTGCAATACCATCCAGTGCTTGTCGAAATTAGGAAGGAATCTAACAAGATAGTTAAAAATGTGCCTGTAACTTCATCCTTCATTCAACGGGATAGTAAAAAATGTGTCGTTAACACGATAACAAATAAACTTATTAGCTAACTTAGGGGGATAAAATACAGGACATGGAAATAAAAAAAAATTGTACACTAGCGTGACTTGTTTTGTGTTAATCTTAATCCCGCTGGTTTGGACGACCGAACTTTACCCGAGAATAAAATTATAGTGCTACGAATCGTATGACAGCGTTATACCATAGATTTATGCTCGGATAAAGTTTGGTCGAATCAGCCCTTAGTATTTTAAGGCCAAATAGGAACATCCTCCACAAAAGAAATTTCGCATTTCTAGTAAAGAAACATTATTCTGAGGGCAATCGACCAAAACGGATTAAATCCTACGACCCTTTCTTGAAGGAAAGTAAGCTTTTCTTTTCATTGAAATCTATACGGTTTTTGATTCCGAATGTGGAGGCAGTTCAATAGCAACAGATTTGTGGTACTTTCCTTTTCACCTACGTCCTGAACTTTAATCTAGATACCCTTACCTAACCTACCTAGGAAGGATGGTATGTAAATGGTTTTTTTTTACTTTCGTAAATTTTTTTTATAGTATTAAAGTAAGTATATGTTTTTCTTTTCACATGTTCAGAAGGCGTTACATCAAGGAACTCTTTTTAGACTTAAGACAGTCCTTATTATCTAAGACACAAATACTATTTTTACATTGCTTAGGGTTAAGGCCTATCTACGATGTAGCACTGCAGACATGGTGTCCACAGCCTACTGAGGCCGTCTGTATAAATGTGGTGGCCCAGAAGAGATACAGGAAAAACAAAAAAAAAAGTATCTGCATATTTTTAATCACACCTACCGTAATTAGTATGGGTTATTCTTCGAAGAAAGATGTACATAGTTCAAAAAACTAAAAGAATAATCCTGGCAGCTGTCACGTGTGAAAAATACGCATAATGGCGTACGCTGTAAGACTGAGGTTCATCTACACGTTGGTGGTTATTTTTGCTATGAGATGTCATAAGTTACTAAACAACCAATGACGCTGAAGTTTGATATCAGACTAATAGTCGCCATTTAGCGGATTTTCACACGCGGTAGCCTCTATTAACGTTATACTTTTTTATTCAATTCTAAAAATAAACAATTCAATTCGAATACAGTTGACGTCGAAGTCTGTATCTGGCGAGATCTCCGTCAGTCTGCTAATTGCGAAGCTTCGCCGGAAGAGAGGAGGGCGATTTGCCCTACATTCGTTGGAATACCGCTAGTGTTTACGTCTAAAGGCTTTATTAACAAGCTGGTACAAAGTGTACCATTTTCCTCAATTTTGTCACTGTATATCACGATTCGAAACTTTGTTCTAGAAGATTTTGAATTCCTCGTAAATCATTAGCATCAGCCTGTTACAGTCCACTGCTGGATATGGCCTCTCCTAATATTTGCTACACCGATCGATTTATCGCCACTCGCATCCATTTCGTGTTTTCAGTTTACGTTTAAGCCTTGACGTGGACTATGAGATCGACCTCTTTAAAAATAGTGTTAATTAATACTAATTAAGGATTTATTTTATTCTAAAAGAACTCCTTAAAGAAAAATAAGCCTTTAATTGAAAAAAAAGGTGAGCAACTTAGATCAAGTTAAAAACAAGTTAACAATTCATCAGTAAAAAAATATAAATTAAAAAGATTAGTAAGTAATCGGATAATGCTTGTTGTTTCCGTAGATCAGATATATTAATTCCTAAGCCGTAGGGCTTTATTGTTTATTTATTAAAATTTTCCCTAATACTACAATTAGCGTAGCTAATTTAGCTATAATACTATAATTAGCTAGGTTATTACACTTCATAAATCGCTTACCATCAGTGGTTCCGTTCGCTACTTATCACAAAAAAGGTAAGTACTTACCAATGTAATGTTTTTTTTTGTGTGCCAGGAGGCGGTATTTAGAGGAACTGCACGTTGAACCTACCATCATTGTAATGACAATCATTAAACAAATAAAATAAGTAATCCATTGATTGATTATACAAATCACACACACATCTATTGTCTTGCTACTGAGTGTACCTTAAGCCAAAACCTATTTGGAAATACAAGCCAAAATAAGCTGGTTATCTCAACAAGATGCCACCCTCCACTGATATTATCTGGGTCATAATATAAATATATGTCCGCCCCTCGGGAGCTGTGTTCCGACTTAGTGGTAACCTAAGACCTGGGAGGGATCTCAGCGCTAACTTTGTCCTTTAAGCGTTTACGTACCTGTTAAGTTACCTTGTTTACGGTACAGAAGCACTAAAGTGCTTGTCTGTTAAGAAATCAAACGGGTCTACAATGTAAAATAACTTGTAGGAGACAATAGAATGAGATTTTTTATGTGATAGATAGCAGACGAACAGACGGATCACCTTATATTATGAGACTAGTGGCCCGCCCTCAATTTGCTTCGAGACCTTAATTCAGAAATTAGCCAATAGATGGCGCTGTGTCCAATTACATCGCGCAAGCGTTTCGTGTTTTCAGTTTACCTATAAGCCTTGTCGTTGTCTATAGAAGTTATCTCTTTATAAATATTATAGATTATAGAAGATTATCGCCGCCCATAAACACCTGAAACACTAGTAGTAACAAGAGCGCTGTCAACCTTTAACCCCTTTTCCCTCCTCTTGGGTCTCCGGTACCCATACTCGACATAAACTCGGTCTTCTTTGAGGCTGGGGTACTCTGATTGAGCCAGACTGTGCCAAAGCGTGGCTCTTCCACGGTTAAATAGTACCTACATGGTGACATTGTTCTTCTATGAAATTTAATACACTCAAAGGTATGTCTACTTGTCCATAGCGTATTTTTTGCATTGAAACGAATACACATATGCTCGTTTTTTCAACCAGCATTTCAATCAACTGAGAAAACCTTTCAATTTTCGCCAAAAATTAAAAAGTAGCTACATGAAGCAATTTTATTTTTCCATGAAAAGTTGATGAAAATAAAAATGATTTTTTTTTGGTCAAACGGAGAATGATTATTTTAGATAGATGAACAAACCAGCACAACTTCTGGTGCAGCTGATGTCCATGGGTGACGAAGATCGGATCAGTTGATCGGCTTGGTCAATTGCCTCTCTATCTCATAAAAAAAATCAGACTCCTAAGATATATTAGATAGAAGATATGATTGAAGCAATTTTGCGAAATAATAAATCCAAGCTATTTTAGTTTGTATTATGATTAAAAATACGTTTTAGATAGATTTTAATATCCTAAATAAATATTCTTGTGGGAAGTTGAAAGCTTCTCCTTGTTTCGAATTCCTAGCAGAAACCTTTTTTCTGCTGAAGGCGGGTCTATACGGACCCAAAACAACGTTTTTCATATGGCTACGGTTATAAAAACGTTAGCTATTACAAGAAATACATGGTGAGATAGTGTATTTTTTACGATGTAAATCTTACCCTTTTTTATTCAAACTTCCTCGCACACAAATACCTACCGTTTTAAGGAACTCTTTCGTAATAATAGTGTACTTAAGGTCATTTTCGTGTATAGTATCTGATACAGTCAAGCCTTATTTTCTTAGTTTTAGATTTAGTTATACGAGTACACTATCAAATAAAATAAATACAAATTTCTTTTAGAAATATAGTCGTTGAAAAAACCCTTTTCTTCGAACTAAAAATTGTCGTCTGATTGACAAAAGTTGTGAGACAAATATTTGAGACAGGTGTATAACAATTTTTTTTAACAACTAAATACCTAGATACCTACTATCTACGTTTGTTTATAATAGGTACAAATTAATATCAAGCTGCTGGATTCATTGGAATTTCTAAAAAATTCTAGGGTCTGTTTTACAACGAAAAGATTAAAGCGTCACACTTAATTTTTTTAAGATGACAATATAGCTCTATTTAACAGTCGTGAGTCACAACAGCAGTGTTTAATAGTAATAAGTAGCATAACATAAACTTATCCAAAATTAAAATTGCGAAACAGAGTCATAATTTTTCTTTAAAAATAACTCAATATTATCAAAATTTCTAATTTTATTGACTCATTATTTGGTGATACATAATCACATAACATAGAGAGTAAACTAGTCATCTAATTTCTCATCATACACATTAATATGGGCCCTTTGACCGATTATGTTGCAAGGAGGCTAATATTTATCCCAAGTTTCCTTGAAACGTCACATGAAGGCTAGCTAAGTAGGGATTTCCTGACATTTTCACGGAAGCAGTAAAAATGGGATCAAGACGAGAGAAAGTGCGACCACTCGTTGTGTATCATAAAACTTACAGCCCGTGAAGTGCGGTAGCGGTTTTATAAATAAATGGGGCAAAGTAAGTGTAGCATTCATCGGGCTTCTATCGGGGCGCGAGACTGAGTTTTGCGTACGTCACTGTACAAATGTACTGTGCGAACTGTAATTGTGTATTTTTTCATTTATTTTGTGAGTTTATAATCATTACCAGGTAAAGTATCAACCTATATACTTTCCCACAGCAGAGCAAAGGCCAAAAACCACATTAATTGACTAGATGTACCTAAATTTGAATTTTACTAGAATCTGTCTAGTTTTTCAAAATATTTTTCTCCACACTTTCTCCGCAGTAGTGGTTCAGTTGGGTCAAAAGGAGCCGTGATCCAACCCACCATCACCTTGCAGTCAAAAATGTAACTATACTGTCTCCGACATTTCTAATCAGTCAGTTCGGTGTAAACTTCGTTTGCTATCGTCGTCAGTTTAAAGATTAGTCAAACATACAATATTATAGCAAACATACTCAGATACACGCACATGCGTAGAAATTGTAGTCACGTACACAATTTTTTTTGTCATTCCCGAAGGTTCTATTTCAGTCGCACGCTAGAATGGACGGGTGTATGAGTGGTATGCACATCGAATCCACACACAAGGACATTTAAATTTCCATGAATGCATTAAAAATATACGCCCTCGTTCCGGGTGACGAGCGCAGGGCCGTGCTTTGCAGTAATTTACTGTATTATGTATACTAAGTGCATATATCACTCGATACAAGTAGACGTGTTACTTACCATGTGGCATGTTTGTCCTGTTTTCTTATCGTCATAACGCCCAGACAGCAGGCAAAATAGAAAATCAATTGTTTTATGCCTTTTAAAAGGCTTATGGGCCTTACGACGTTAAAGGAAAGGGTAAAAGAGCAAGCGGGACGCCTTATAGCGATGTATAAAAATAAGTATAACTCTGATTTTTAATCATGTGGAGTAAACTGACAGATGCCAATGTGTCATCCCTATACATTATCACTCAATTTGACAGATGCAAAATGTCAAAATGTATAGAAATTTGACATTTGCATCTGTCAGTTTACTCCACGTGAGTAAAAATCAGAGATAGGTACATTGTGGATGGACGGGTGTCCATAGTATGTGCACTTTCTTCTTTTGTTATATGTTTTTATTGTTACAGTAAATTTATAGGCTCCTGAAGGGAAATTGAAAGTTTGAAGGAAGTGCTATCCAAATTAAATACTAATATGCTTACGTAACAAAAAAAGTTATTGCGTGATCCGCTTATTTATAGTAGGTAGTTATAATAAAAGCTTACAAACCGTTACTATGACACGAACACCGTATTCCAAATAAACGGTAGGTATAACTGTTGAGATATTTGAACTATAAAATGCGTTTCCAAACCCCTATTAGGTAATGAAGTTTATTATGGTAAATGTCTAAACTAGGCCGCGGTAAATTAGCGTCCATGAATGCTGCCCATGGATGCACCGCATCTTGCTATCTTGAGCTGTGTTTGGCCACACCATAAAAGTCACAGAGGTCATAATAGCCATTTCATAGCGATAAACTACCTATTCTTTTATTTTTTTAGGATAGACTTTTCCAAAGAGGTCTCTCTTAGTATATCTCAAATGCATGTTATGTAATGTCATGCATGCAGGCGTGAAGCAGCGCCTGCGCTATGTTTCGTCGAGTGAGTGTACCCGATGCCCATTTGGGGGGAAATGGTGAAAACAGAATAGCAGCGGACTTGTGACTCTACCAGTGTTGCAGGTGTCTATGGGCGGTGGCAATCGTTTATCATCAGATACACGCACATGCGTAGAAATTGTAGTCACGTACACAATTTTTTTTGTCATTCCCGAAGGTTCTATTTCAGTCGCACGCTAGAATGGACGGGTGTATGAGTGGTATGCACATCGAATCCACACACAAGGACATTTAAATTTCTATGAATGCATTAAAAATATACGTCCTCGTTCCGGGTGACGAGCGCAGGGCCGTGCTTGCAGTAATTTACTGTATTATGTACATACTAAGTGCATATATCACTCGATACAAGTAGACGTGTCACTTACCATGTGGCATGTTTGACGATGAGGTGTAGGATGACACGCGTTTGCCTGGAAGTTGCCTTTCACTCTTGCCTTAAAGATGTCTAAGTTATAGTGGTCGGGAAAAATAGACATCGGCAGAGAGTTCCACTCCTTAGCTGTTTGTTTGATAAATGTAAAGTATTTTATTTTTAGCGACAATCTAAAAATACGTTATCGACAACCCCAATAACGAAACTCTATTATGTCCTCCCGAACATTTTTTCACAAATATCCTTTTAGACAAACAGCAAGCCTTACGTTTAATATCTCGTGTTTTCGGGCTTTGTGGCCAAAAGAATAACGTTGTAATTCAACAATGACTCACTGGACTTGAAAACTCTTTGTTGGCTTGTTTTCAATTTTATTCCGGGATTTTAAGCATCCGAAATG
Source organism: Cnaphalocrocis medinalis (assembly GCA_014851415.1). Classification (NCBI taxonomy): domain Eukaryota; kingdom Metazoa; phylum Arthropoda; class Insecta; order Lepidoptera; family Crambidae; genus Cnaphalocrocis; species Cnaphalocrocis medinalis. Next base: position 7,982,576 of record CM026275.1, on the reverse strand, counting down.
AAAAGCTTTCGTCCGAGATTATAATTTTAATACAAATGCTGCTATTAACAAGAAAGAGAGTTGCTCGAGTTACGTTTGCGGTGTGTTTTAGTGTTGTTGGATAAACAACTATCGATAGAGAAACAACGGATAGATTTTTTTTTTTTTTTTTATATAAGATGGGTTTGCACTTGACCTCATCTCACCTGATGGAGAGTGACAATGAGGTCTAAGATGTAGCGTGCTTACCCAGAAGAAGCCTATTCACTCTCGACTTAAAGACACCCAAATTGTAGCTCTCTGGAAACACAGAAGCCGGCAAGTTGTTCCATTCCTTAGCAGTTCGTACCAAAAAAGAAGAAGCGAAACGCTTAGTACGAGCTGGTGGAACTTCCACAGTGTAAGGGTGGATTCCTTTCGTCTTCCGCATTGTCCGGTGGTAGAAAGGGGAAGGTGGTATCAGGTCGTGATGATTAGTATTTGATGATGAAATTGGCCCAATACTAACGGAATTGACCAATAAAAAAAAAAGTAAAGTATCAGCCTATATACTGATTTTTTTTTTATGTGATAGGTAGCAGACGAGCAGGCGGATCACCTGGTGGTAAGCAATTGCCGCCGCTCATGAACAAATGCAACAAGTGCGCTGCTAACCTTTTATCCCCTTCCCCCCCGATGGGCCTCCGGTAACCTCACTCACTCGGCGAAACACAGCACAGGAGCTGCTTCACGCAGGTTTTCTGTGAGGCAGTGGTATCACTCCGTTCGAGCCGGCCCATTCATGCCGAAGCATGGCTCTCCCACAACAATTAGATAGCTTATGAGTTCTAAAAGCATTGAATATTATTGAAACAAAGTTGATTTTCGATAGTGCGAAACTGTCGATGCTATCAACAGTATCAATTATTTTTGCTTTATTGTGTAAGAAATCATCACTTATCCTAAGCCTAATCCCATCACAGTAGCAATGACTTGATTTTTATGTTGGAGACCTTTGCCCTGCAGTGGGACATTATATAGGCTGATGATACGTGATATGTACTTAAGAAATCACAATACTATCAATAGTATCGGATGTTAAACTATTTATAAAATATTGTCGTTAATATCGATAATATTTATAGACTTTTTACTATAATATATTATACCTACTACTTATATAATTAATCTGTCGATATTGGACTTCCGTTAAGCAGCCCTAGTGGGTTTGGATAAACGTTTTTGTCTTTCCTCCATAAAAGCGTGATTCTAAAATTGCTTTTATTTTTCGTATTGTAATAATTTTGGTAATTTAGAAAGATTTTTCTCAAAATTGAGAACCACGGGAACTTAGTATTATATTTAGATAACTTAAATAAGAAATAGTAGCTTCATGACCGCCCTAAACAAACTTAGCAGTGGACTATCGTAGAAAATTCGAAGGACCTAGGAATATCTTGGAGCTAAATAAAGCCCGAAACTCAAGGCCGTTAGGGATAATGGGGCACTGTGGACACCCTTTACCTCATATAGGGGACATATAACAAATCAAGCCAAAGTACCACTAGCTTAGCGATGAAACCTAAAATCTTACCGTGGAAGAGCCACGCTTCAGCAGCTCGACCGGAGTGGTATTACGGACTCTCAGAACACCGGCGTGAAGCTTCGCCGCTGTGTTTCGTCGAGTGAGTGAGGGTACCGAAGGCCCAATTGGGCGGAAAAGGGAATAAAGGCACTGTGACTCTACTGTGATAATCATTCAATTTTGGTAACAAAAATGTCACCAAATGATCATCAATCACCCGTTTACAGTTTTTTTTTATTTTTCCATAATAATACGGTATTATAAAAGCTAAAAAAAAACAAAATTCAGACGAATTGAAAACCTTCTCCCTTTTGAAGTCGGTTTAAAGGGGTAACACTTACTATTAAGGAAGCGAGGTAGTACCAAATTAAGTGAAAATATCATTTGGTGCCGCATCTTTTTTATACCAGCTTTATATTATTGGTTTTCGTATATTTTGCATGATCAAGGAAACGTACATGCCTGCATCTACAACGTAACACGTTAAGACGTGAGGCTTAAAACATTGTTTGCGCACATGCTGGTATTAGAAGGTAAAATACGGACAGGCATACGCTAAAGTGTACAAATCTGTCGAATTTAGGTTACGAGCACGAAACTGTGGCCTTACCATGAGTTTGAAATACTATCCTAGCTATCGAAAACTATCGCTTTGTCTCTTTCATTGTGATGCATTTGAAAGAGACAGAGCAATAGTTTTGGATAGTGAGTAGTAGCAGTAGTAGTAGTATTTCAAACTCCATGGTAAGGCCACTTGTGGCTTATAACAAAGACGTTCCGTAACGAATGAGAATATACCTGTCACATTCAAACAAAATGTCCACTTCAAATTTTAACTGTGGGAGAGCCACGCTTCGGCCAGCTCGACCGGAGTGATACCACTGCCTCACAGTAAACCGGCGTGAAGCAGCCCTGTGCTGTGTTTTGCCGAGTGAGTGAGAGTACCGGAGGCCCACCCGGGGGGAAGGGGATAAAAGGTTAGCAGCGCACTTGTAACTCCACTGGTGTTGCAAGTGTCCATGGGCGGTGGCTATTGCTTACCATCAGGTGATCCGCCTGCTCGCCTGCTATATAAAAACAAAAAGAAATTAGGCCCTCTGTAGCCGAACGAGTGACGACCCGCCATGACGTAACCGCTATCGGTTTTGTTTTCGCCACCTTGCTTTGTCAACTTTTTTAATTTCACATATTCTTGTCTCTCATATGGCTGCATGCGCCTTTAGTTCTTTTACATGTTCTCAAAAAATATTGACTCTGGTTTTTGAGGCCAAACTGCTAACATGCTTATTCTAATGATGGAGATTTCTTTGTATCCTTTTGAGCCCTATAATAATTGAATTATATAATGTATATAATTGAAATACATGATCTTTAACTTTTAATAGAATGGATAGGGACTTTATTTTAGTCATTTTAAAGCAGGTATGACTTATTTACGCGGTTTCATTACAGAATTAACGACCTACAATAACTTTGGTTAAAAGGTACTAGAAATACTAGGTAGTAAGAGAAGGCATATAATTTGACATGGAAATTTCAGCTCTCTTATCTAACGCATAAGACTTAACGGCCAAAATGATGATGAACTCCGGCAATAAAGTGTAATCAAAATACGACGACAACTCTCTAACAGGCCATAATATCGGCCTTTACTGCGTCAATCTCCAGTTGTTGAGCAAAATTTAGTTACATTTCATGACCGTAAAATCATAAATAAACATTATTTAAATGTGGCAAACATTTACATTTGAAATTAAACAATCTCAGGGAGTAATTCAATTTACTTCGCAAATATACGCCATTACGACGCTTAAACTCGATAATTTAGTCTTTACCTATCTGTTTATTTGGTTTATTTGGCAAGAGTCACTTATCTAAGGGTGTTTTAAGATTGATGCTCGTTACTATTAAGTATTCTGTGCTTCAGGCAAGAATAAACATCTCGGCGAAAGTTAGAGGTACAATACTTAAGAACCTGTTACATGGTGACTTTTATTTTCGTGAACTCTGAAGAACGAGTATATCAATCAAAAAATAAAATATCATTATCAAAAATAATGATCTGACTTTTTCTTTTTAAGGGTAAGTAGCTGAGTTTATCCAGCTAACATTTACAAAGGTAATTACAAAGAAGCGACTGTCGTCTAATTTTTGCATGCACATCTATAACAAGAGAACCAGTCTAACTAAAATTATGGTTACATGTTTCAGAAACGTAGGTTTCTTCACAATGTTTTCCCTCACCATTGAACTAGTGATAAAAATGAGCACATATATTTCAAAAATTCAAAGGTGCATGCCCGGATTCGAATCTGAAATCTCCCGCAAGGACGTCGCATTTTATCCTCAAAGCTACGACCGCTCCTTAATAACATTACATTGTAATAATTATTATAAAACTTTGAATTACATTTTTCAACCTGCCCTCAACGGAATCCTTCAAAAGTGATAAAGAAGCTTACGGCCTGGCCCACCGGAGTCGTTACTTTAATAACCTTTGAAATTCCTGCAGAAAGATGTTACATTTAGGTACCTATACCTGTTGCTAGTCTAAAAACGATGGTGTCCTTTGACGATGCATTTTTTTAGCTGCGTTCACCAGGCTGCCGTGATAGAAACTATATGAAAGGCTGAATTCCATACGGTCCACGGTCGGCCTGCAATTTTTAATATTTATTCCCAAAACCGATGTGTTGGAATATAGCCCAAAAATAAATTCGGATTTTTCTACGCTATATTTTGTATTTGGAAGTTTCATCCATATTAATATGACGTAGGTAAACATAATATAATATGACCTTATTTGCTTTATATACAAAGGTGCCAGATTTGCAATAAAGAAATGAACTCAACACTAGAACTCCCACAAACTGAAAGTGATAAAATGGATGCCAAGTTTAATATTAAGAACATGTGAATAAACAAAAAATAGAGAAAAGGAGCAACATAAGTAATGATGTATGCCAAGTTTTTTAGATATAATCCAGCTAGGAATATGAGCTTCAACTTTTCCTAACTAAATGTAATTTAATCTGCTTATGTGACACAAACTAAATTAAAAATACTTAAATCTTAAAGTAAATTCTATGTTAATCCAATTAATCTATATTAGAACACTGCTTAGATTAGATTATGCAGCTTCCATCTCGCCTGCTTAATACCTTACCACATTACCTCTACAGCTAATTACATAATCTATATATAGCAGGTATATGTAACAAACTCGTTGATTAATACTAACCAATTTGCCTTAATGTTACAGTAAGATTATTATATAAGACACGATTATTCACGAGGATAAATTTACTGAATGAGTGAATGAATGGATAACCTCGTTAGTTCAATGTTGAATCTAATCGGTTCAAAGAAACCCGGGTTTGATTTTCAGAGTAATCAATTTGACGATTAACTTTATGAATCAGCTGGAAACCAACAGCTTTAAGTACTTAGGTACTTGTAGCGTTAAAGGGTATAGGAAAAGAAAATAATGAATAGAATAGAGTGTCCATCCAAACAAAAGTAAAGATTTCTTGGAAATCATTTCAATTTGCTATATACCTACCTATAGTTACCTATATAAAATAGGCTAGAACAAAATTGATAATTTTTTGGTGACATACTAACCATAACGAATTTTAACAAATACTTTTTAGCTAAAATAAATTACCATGAACGTTTTATTTATTAAGTGAGAGACTCGTGACCCAACAAACTACTTTTGTAAATAGTTTTGCGGGAATATTGTAATTATAATATTGCAAACCGTTGATTGCTTAATATATAAAGAAAAACATATATAATAAATACCTATTTAATCAAAAGATATCTCGATAAAAGCAACGTCAAAAGGATTACCCACGCGGCATATCGACTACGACTGGGGGCTCACGGTACACGCAGAGTGGTACGGCGGGCCGCATTCGGCCCGCGGTCCGCATTTGGCCCGCGGTCCGCCCTCTGCTGACCCCTATCGTATTCAATACTTTCTCCACCCAAAGTATTTTAAAAGAGTAACAAATAAAGCGCCATTGACATCATGTCCCGCTGTATCGGCCGCGTAATTTGAAACCAGCGGAATCTTCCACAAAGCAGATAAATGCCGCAGATATCCTCTTTGTAACAAAAGGTCGTACTTCTTTGTACATTAGATACTTGGGCACAGCTCAACAATAGACGTTGGACCGATTCAGAAGGCTTATTGCGAACTAGACAAATAATGTGTTGGTGGAAACGGTCTTTCAGATGTTTTGCGAGTCATTTTAGAAGGGATAGCACCAACTACGATGATGGTTAGAACCTGGAAGAAGATAAAAGTATCTAGGATAGAAAAGTGCTTCCTCCAAGTCGTTTTGTTAATATCACTATTATTTTCAACGTGGTCGTTTCATTGAAAATTGAATAAATAATTCGTTTACAAATAAATGTTTATGTAATATACCTATAATTTTAAATTATGTTTTCATTAGTTTACGTATTTCGATAAAAATGTGTATAGTTACTGTTAAAGTAACATAAACTATTCCTTATCTTATTATTAGGGTATTACCATTGTCACAACCCCTGTATCGTCGCAGTTGTTTAACCTAACCGACACACCAATTTATGTAGCCCACACAATGTCAGGTCGGGATGACTGGCTTAGGCACGTGATTGCGTAGCTCCATGCCATGATTACTACGGCGTCTAATCAAGATTCATTCCTGAACACCTACTTCATACCTCAAACAGTAGCATCGGTCGCACTGACTCGCTTCCAATTAGGGTCATCATCATCCCGTCGTGCCATTCACGTTTGCGTTCATAACTGTTGCTTCGGTACCCGAATTACACTTGAACTAAGACTCGCTTTTAAGCATCTACCAAGGGAGGTCCAAATTGTTCGACTCACAGGAGTTTGTTGGTAGAGCTAAAACTGAACGGGTCAGCTGATGCTGGATTCACTGTAAAAGAGCAAAGGTCAGACAGCAGTCGCTTCATTGTGATAACTAGACTCCTCAAATTCTGGTTCCTGGTTCAAGCGTACCCCTGGATTCGAAGCGACAGCTTTGGACGCGACTGAGAAATTACACGCTAAGATGAAGAAAGAGCCTACCTCGTTTGGAAGCTTTTTAATGGTCACCAAATATTATGTCATTATTTCATTGCGAGTTGAAGATAGTTGAAAACATAAATTATAAAAACGGCTTAGTTTTTAAACTTTCGCGTTGCATTATACAAATACTTCATATAAAGCGAATCAGTTCGCTTGTGACCACGGCTGTTGTAACGCAGTCGAAATGTCAAGCAGTAAGTGCTAGAATGTACTTTCTAGAATTTCGTCGCGTTTAGTCCCTGTTTAAGTATATGAAGTATTTGAAAAACGGCTTTGTACCTAATAGTTGTAGCACATAGCACAATATTATACTCCCAGGTAGGATCCTGTGGAGCTTGATTACGCGCTGGCGCCGCCATGATTGCGGACGCCTAATCAAGGATCATTCCTAAACGCCGACCGCTCGGCACTACAGCCGTATTGGCCGCTGCCTCACTTGCAATTAGTGTTGGTAATCTACCCGTTTAAATTCAAAAAGTAGTTTATTGCTGGCTTGACAACATTTCTGACCATTTACACATACAATAATAGGTATTGTCAAATCATAAAATCAACAAGCTCACTGACCCGCTTGTCAAAAACAAATAATCATCATTATGTTTAGCAATAGATATGACCTTCACAAGTTCACACACATGAGGTGGTAAATGTTTACATTATACGATACTTAAATAGGTACATACATTACACCCAGACACCGAACAAACAGAAGTGTTCATCACACGAATGTGTGTCCAGGGTGGGGATCAAACCCCTCAACCTTTGGCGTATGAGGGTCACTACCAAATGCGCTATTCGGTCAGTCCATTGATTAATGATTTAGCTATGCCTATTAGTATTTTCCAATGCATGCTACAGCCAATTGTAATTAGGTACTAAATGACAAACGTAATCCCACTGCCGCGCATCCAATCACATAAACCAGTTAGTGATATAAATACGAATCTGGACTATTTCGGACATGTTGTTTTCGTAGAATATCTAAATTATTAAAAAAATAACTGTTTTCATCATTTCAACATTTTATAAAAATCAAAATCTGTAACGTAGGAACATATTATTTACATGAGGTTGTATACGGCATATACGAATTTTAAAAAGGCACATAGCAAAAAACAATGGACTTAGTAAAATAAGTTTAATGAACGTATTCTCCTATAGCTGATTGCAAAATTACTATACTTGTCTGACAATAATGCACTAAGTGCCTTAAAGGTATTTTATTCCACAATGAAAACAAATCAATACTTTCCTTAAAAACCGTAAATTTAATAAAACGGGAACGCTCTGAAGATAATGCGGGGCTTACAAGAGAAAATTAACAATGTTACTCTTGATAATTATTTTGAAAAAGGGTAAGTACATAATAGACGGAATAAATCCTGGCAGCGCCCTCTGGGGGCGGTTTCGTTAATTAGTCGCTCAGCCAGCGGTCGTCTTGCAGCTCGAGTTACGTGGGAAAATCTATTAGCATAGTTTGAAATCATATTTTTTTAGTTTTCATTTGCAGCACTTTTCTATAGTTTATTATGTGCTGGTTATGGTCTGAAGAATGTAGCTAGCTAAATATGAATCCACACAACATGTCATATATACCCTTGTACGCACATTACTTGCTATGTAATTAAGATACTTTGTACCAATGGAGCATGCAATAAAAAATTTAATTGAATTGAATATATTGACCTGATTTCGAATTAAGTAGCTTAATCACTTGTGTTACAGATACCAGACAACAGAGGAAACACGAATACTACGGTCGAAATTTTCTTTGTATTAATATAACTTCTGAACGTCTGCACTGATTTCAAAATATTTGGTATCGTTCATATCCTTGCATTTTGCCAATTGACAGAAAATTTTATTTTTATTAATGACAAAAACAGCATGCCGTAAATTAATGCGCAAAAATGTGCGCCTTAAAGAAAAATATCTACCAAACATTTCAAGTGGGGTATCAAAATGAAGAGCTTTAAAAGGTGATTACAAAATTATTTTTCCAACAGTTCAAATACCTTTACGGACAGATCTACACATCAATGCGGAAGGCGAAGTAAAAAAGACGTTCCCTCCTCCGCAATCAGAAAAAAGCTAGCGAGTTCTTTTTATCGATGCGGGTAACGTTCAGTTGGGATCTAATTTAGGGTCTGTGATAAAGTACCCCCTGTTCAGTTTTATGTGTAACAAGATGTGATTTCACTGGAAAGGCATTAGCAGAGTAATGGTATTATAAGCCTTAGAATGTTGAGGCCAAAAATGTACAGATACGAGATATGTCTTTTTAATTTTTGCACTACGCGCCAAGATCAGTCAAGCCGCCGATAGGATTAAGGTATGTATTTTTTATGTAAAAAGTGGTAAACGAGCAGATGAATCACCTAATGATAAGCAATTGCCGTTGCCCAAGGATATCCAAAATTCAAGTAGAGTCACAAATGCGCTGCGAAACTTTTACCCTTCCTCCCAAATTAGGCCTCCAGTACCCTCACTTACTCAGCGAAACAAAGCGTAGAATAACTTTTAATAAGGCTTACTAGCACTTTGAACAAATAAATGCAAAATAACTCGGGTTATCATCTCATGGGCAGCAGATTAGGCATATAAAAACTAGGCAGATTAGGCGAAAAATAAAAAGGTAAAACATTTCTTTTTACTTTTTTTTTTTACCCAGTAAAATTTATTTCATTTAAAACAATTTAATACTATTACGGAGTTCGGAGTCTTTTAGTTCCTTGATCTCTTTTTGGTTACAAGTGGTGTTTCCGTACAAAATCAGTATTTTATAAACATCCGTGTTGAAAATGCCCAGGCATTTCTAAAATCTAAATATAACGCAAAAGTACTTCAAATAAAAAGAAAGAAGCACCTAAAGGCTAAACCATTATTATTCTCTTTCGTTATTATCCGCATCATTAATAAGCTGGAAACAACAGATACCTACATCTCGGCCATCTTAAGACTGTACACATTTCAATTATTTTTTTCGCAACAAGATTATAGTTGTATTTAATTTTGTACGTTTTTTTTTTATTTTATAGCGGACAAGCGAGCACACGGCTCACCTGTACGGTCACCGGCGACGGATGGTAAGTGATCACCACCGCCCATGGACATCTGCAGCACCTGAGGCATCACAAATGCGATGCCTTAAGGAAGGAATAAATTGCGCTATCAAGGCAGGGAGGCGTGGCGTGGCTCTACTACAGTTTTTTTCGCAAAAAATCATACGGTACTGTTTTATTTCGTTTTTGCTTTAGAGCTAGTACCAACATAGATTATTAAAACTGACGGTCCTTAATTTAAGGATTAATGACTTGGAAAATATTTGGTGCATGTTTGTCGCGAGTAAATAATAAGGTTGTTTTGTAAAATTCAGAATATATAGTTTTTTACTTTGCTTCTCAGTAAACATTTCTTTTCTCTCTTTTTAAATAAAGTCGGTTATGATCACAAAAAGTTTGAAATACTTAACTCTGTACAAATCCAAAATTCCTGTAGCTTAAGAAAATTTGGAATTAAAAACGTGTTTTTTCACATATAAATCAAGAGATTTTTTCTCCAGTGTACCTATATGTTATGACAAATATCAACTGTTCATACAAAAACTAAACAAATACTTAGCTAAAAGCAATTCGAAGAAAGAAGGACCCATACTTTATTCTCTTTCGTTATCATCCGTAACATTAATAAGGGAGAAACAACAGATAAACCGGCTGTTCGGAGTACCGCGCACTTTTTCAAGAATTTGTTGCTCCTTAGTAATCGCGGATTACGCTGTAATAACGTTACGCAACTAATTTTATTTTGTATCCTTAAGGGCTGCTACTAACTGTGTTAGCGTGACTCATTAGTGCGTTCTTGCCTGCAACGTCGACGCTGCGTTGTTGTTTCATACAACTTTACTTATATGAGATGACGCGATACAAAAATACTCATCCCAGTCAGTTTTTTGAGCTAAAATATTTAGTTACAATTTTTCCATACTTATGACATTGTTTCAGCTGACAAATTGCTATTGAGAATCTGTAAAACTTGCGGCAGAATTACCTTTTTTTTTATTCACATCACAACAATTGGCGAAAAAAATGCGACTGGGATCCTTTAGAGATTGACAAATAGATATGTGTATCAGCTGATAATGTTTAAATTTTACTACTTTAAATCACTACGTGTGCTGCGATTAAATCAAGTACTTACTTACTTAGGTACTTAGTTTGTACGCTCTCAATAGAACTACATTTGTAATCATCGGTCTGAGCATCCATATGGGTGGGATAGAGACATATAGCTACCCTTACATCATGTATCAGTCATGTATCAGGTACTAACGGTTCTGGGCAGGCATGCACGGTATTTCGTGACAGTGCACTTTCCAGTCTTCCAACTAAGAACAATACAATTGCTTCAATTAGTTAGCTTAGAGATGTGTTTAATACATGCAAGGAAAGGTTTATGATAACGGGTGCTATTGAAAAGCATCTAAAAAGAACCTGCAACAACTCCTAAACCCCCTCATGTACTCACCGGTTTACAGCTCCGATACTCACGTCACCGCGCAACTAATTTTCGTATCACATTTCTGTTGAAACCGCAGCCTTAGGATGCACCACGTTTATAGTATCCACGCTAGCATCTCTCTCTCACTGCCCCGCGACAATGAAAGAGACAATCACAAAATGAATACGTTGCTAATACTGAGTAGGTTACTGGATTGCAATTCGGGTCACGCGCGACGGCTATTTAATTTAACGTTCCCAAAAAGTGCTAGTAGCATTTCAACAGGCGAAATTAGTTCGTACAGTTGGGACTATTGGCAGGGTGACCATGTGCTAGTATTTGATTAAGGAGTTGTCCAAACTACTTAAATACGGATTTCGCACCCAAAAACTGAAACGCGATACTTGCTCACAGTATGCTTGCTCTAAACCTCTGGCATGAAGCTTGCTTACCTTAAAAGCATTGAATATGGTATCTAACTTAATAAGGTCCGTATCACAAAACTGAGTTCCAAAAAACTGAGGTTCGTGGAAGAAAAATCCGCAAGAAACACACAGTACAACCAATGAGATGATGGGAATGGAATGACAACCACTTGCGTATAGTTCGATGTAAGAAGTCATTCGTCAAGAAGTTGATGGAACAGTTCCTCAGATAACATTATTTGTGACGGCTGCAGAGCTTCTAGTCACCCTAGCTACTGCCGCTCGTGTGCGTACATTGCTCCAATTTAGATGGTCTTAATTACATTTTAGACTATCGGAATAAGTTGGTGTTGTAGAACAAGCATTATAGACAGGCCCAACCTTAAACTTTACGAATTTATAATTTGGGATTTCTATTAAAGATATTCTAGTTTTCAATAAAAGGTAAATTTCAATTAAAATAGTTTATTAATCTAAAACTACTTAGGTAAATATTTTCATCTAACTTGCTCTAGGTCGGACGTTACTCTTTGTAAAATCGTTTCATCGGATTGAAAACTTGCTGATGGAATACTTAAAAAAAACATTTAGTTTTGAATTCCAAAACAAAAAATGATTTAGGTACTCGGATGCGAGCTCGCACGTGCGAGTTACTTGTAAGTGACGTCCAAGCAGTGAATTTGCTGCAGTGCAGATATTCCTTATACTACCTACGCTTGCTTAACCAACGCCTCCACTCCATTCTTTCTTATCCTAGCGTGATATCCCGGTTGCGTCCAAGTTTTCGCTTTAGACTGTGGTACGCTTAGACTATGATTCAGGATTTTGGGGAGTTTGGTAATCATGGCTACATGTTTCAGAAACTATCCTAAACGTGCAGGTTTTCTTAAATGTTATTCCTCACAACCGACCTAATGGTAGAAAATATGGACATAGATTTGATAGAACCAGAGGTGTAGCATAAATTCGATCTAACACCCCTTGTGTAATGTGGATTCTTTATTCACTGAGCTACCATCGATCTAATCAAAGACACGATTAAACTCGTAGTAAAAATGCAAAACAGGTGCTCTTGATTCATTCAAAGGAACAAATGAAGCAAGAACTAGCCTAATATTTTCTAAGTTAAATGATTCCAGTGAACAGTTCCGCATTTCCTTTGAAATATTGATGCTATAAACTTTGCAATTTTAAAAGAGTAATGGTGGATTCCAGGTGCTTGAAATCACTATTGGGAAATAAAATGAAGCAAGATAAGCAAATCCAATTGGGAGTTCAATGGTTTATTGGAAAAAAAGCGAGGAGAAATTTCCTCATAATTGTCTTTGAAGAATTTGCTAGGGAAATTGTAATATTTCACAATAAGTTATTGTTATATAAACTCAGTATTTTTATAGACTAAAAAAAATTAAGCCGATTAAGTTGTGATTTTGAACTTAGAAGTAAACACACCAGTGGTTGGCTTCACCCTCCATACTCGAAATGGACACATCTGAATGCTAATTGCGGAGAAGGTCCTATTCTAATATATTTTGAGCTGTCACTTAGTTGATAAAAATGTAGAGTAATACAATTAATTGATAATAATATTCTGACATTTTGTTTATCCATTTCGTCCGTGCACCATTTTGTATGTGTCAGCTGCAGGCGAACTGCGTAGATGTGCTTGGCATAAGTCATTTCAATTCGTGCTGCGCGTGTTGTGATATGCCTTAGCACATGTACCTATGCTAATATAAAGCATCTAATATTCCAATTGCATTATAGATCTTGAATAAATTCAGTTCAGATCAGAAATTGATCTGAAAAAAGCGAAAGTCGACCATATTAGACAGAATATCACGGTACAACTTAATTTTGCAAATAAGTTATTCTTCATTAGCTTTTGAAAATTCAGTTTGACCAATACCTACCACAACGACACATCGCATTCACCCAAAGGTAACTTTAGAGAAGTTAAGGCAACCAAAAGCCAAATAAAAGTGTTTAGTTAGCTTAGTATGTAATTCATTTTAAACATTTTTTTCAAAATATTGCACAAGTCACAGTATTGTGTGTTGATGCGTGTATTCGTTAAATGCATTTAAACAAAACGGCAGTCTTCTTCTTCTATCTAAACTATTTATAAAGAAATAAATTCTAGAGAAAACGACAACGATACACATGCGCGAGGTAATCGACACCCAGCGCTATCTATTAGGTACCTATATTACTACTGTGTGGAAGTCATGTCCTGAAACGAAGTGAGAGCGAGTCACTAGTACTCGATACATAAGGTAATGAATGCTTAATATAAGATTAACGAAGTTTAAAGTACTTTCTACCAGTTTTATCATAAAGTAGCTACCTAAGGAACAGAGGTTTAAATATCTATTTCTCACGTCGCCCTTTGTTTCCTTAACCTGTGTAAGTTCACTCTGCCGGGCGGAGTGTAAGGACGTTTGTATTGGATCAATTTGCACACATCTCGTATGCGCCGAGCGCGGGCGATCGTTTGCGTAGATGTGCCCGGCATAACTAACGTGTCCATTTATACTGCGTAAAACGGGACATCGGTTTATTACGTCACTTTTTATACTTTGTCAACTTTGATGGGGCATTGGCTATGGGTGCCCAAGAACCAGTAGATGGCGGAAGTTATGTTCTTGGATTGGTTTAATTTGGAAAAGGAACTGAATTATATCAGATCTTTTTGCCCTGGCATATCCCATTTAGGATATTTGCTGTATTATGAGTACCAGCTAATGGTATCATCTGCGGTCGTATCTACGTGTCTGAATATGGTCCGAATGATAAAATTTCACGCCGTTTAAAAAACAGCACATGTTTGCACATTATCGCCCCATTGGTTTCATTGTTTAAGTACCAGGACGTGATCTTGAAGTCCTGGGTTCAATTTCCGGATCGAGAAAAAAACATGTTTAAATTTTTTTGAACAAAGCTTGTATTTGTGATCACCAATTCGCATTCAGCGTGGTGATTAAGCTTAATCCCATCAAAGTAGCGATGACATGATTTCTATGATTGACGATTTTCCCCTGCTGCATCTCAAGGATATAATATAGGTATCGCTGGAAACATGTCCAGATGAACTCCAGGTAACAGACAAAAGTGCAGGACGCACCGAAGTGGCGATCTCTTGTTTTAGAGGCCAAGATTCTGTTCGGATCGCTGAGCCGGCGCAGTAGTTATGTAAGTCAGGCTAGCCAGGTATCTACAGGCGAATAACCGGTCAGTCCTTTTTAAACAGGATATCTGGTCACATAAGCATAATGTGCAGGCTGCAGGATCTAACGCGAGTAACTTTTATTGAATACGTACGTTAACTACTAAACGATTTGAAAGGTAAAGTTGTGGTAGGACGCACCTGTATTGAAATGCATGAGAATTTGGCTTAAACTTTTGGTACTCGCAAATAACGTGGTCAATTTAAGTTAGAAAAGGGTGATGGTATGAATGAAAGTTACAATTTCACTTCTGTATTATGAATGTTACAAGAGCCAGTTGCAATAGCTTATACGGTTGCGGTCGGTCGCTGTTAGTAACAATCGTTGCCGAAATTTACTACTGTTTACTAGTAAGTAAACTAGCAAGTAAGTAAACGAGCGGTTATGAACACTTAAATTTTAAACTCAATTCAACTAAGCCAGACAAGTACATAATGTGTGTGGAAAAATAAATGCATCTCTTATTTGTATGCATCTTATCTTTTGCCCTTATTTTGGACAATATACCTTTATGTACAGTTAACTCCAAAAATATGTATACACTTTAGGACCTTGTCACAATGCATAATGTATAAGAAAGTAGAAATCGTTCTTATACATATGTATTGTGACAAGGTCTAAAGTGTATAGGTACATATTTTTAGAGTTGACTGTACAACATGAAATATAATTATATGAAACGGTTTTACCCCTGAGAGGTTTTGCGCTATTTCAATAACACGCTGTATAAATATTATTAATATGCAACCAACGTATATTAATTAGAATTTAACAAGCACCTATGCGAATTTGTGGTTCAACAAAACTATACTAGTTCTATCATGCAATTAAGCTGGTTCAATCACGCACTCGATTACAAACCCGAAACAAATTTAAATTAACGAAGCCAATTCCGCAGTGCGCGAGAATTTTATGATTTATCCGACTTCCGCGTTAAAACATCAGATTAGCGTTTTAGCGTGTGTGAATGTGTATTGCGCATACACGTTATTTCTAACTAGTGCTATTTGAACCTAATTTGCCATGTTATTCAATACAAAACTAAATTAGTTCTGTGGCCTTACCATGAGTTTGAAATACTATCCTCGCTATCGAAAACTATCGCTTTGTCTCTTTCATTGTGATGATTTTGAAAGAGACAGAGCAATAGTTTACGTAACGTCAGTTTTCGATGTCAACTCATGGTAGCGCTACTGTTAGTTAATACAAAGTACTACTACCTAGTTACTGTATGTGCCTTATACACACGCTTCAGCAAAGGTATGCACTTATATTTTCACCTAATGTATTATTGCCCGTAGCTTCTGCTACTTCAGTATAAAAGATTGTAGATCTGCGAGACGTTCAAGGTGGTTTTATAGTAAGCAATGTTTTGGTGGTAATAAAATCACCCAAAGAAGAGTGCTTATTCTTTGAGTGATTCTATTACCACCAAAACATGCTCAAGATTAAAATATATTAGGTAAATAATAATAAAACTTAAGCCTAGAATTAACTTAAGAATTTATTGTAACAAGTAGTACACTAATGAAACGCCAGTTTTTTTTATCTTTTTTTGCGAAGAATAGTAGCCGTTCAAGCATGTTTTAATCTACTAGTCATATACTAATTAGTCTAAGTTAGAATCAAGTCGTGGTAAAAAAGGCCTATCTTAAAAACTAATAAACAAAAATTCTTCATTAGTATCCTATTTGAATTTAATGTGAATCTGTCTCATTCATCGCGTTTTACGCCCAACACTCATTCGAGCAAGAAAAGGGTCACTATACGTTTCACACGAACTTCAAAAACGAACTAAAACACACGCACGCCAAACACGCTAGTCTGAAACCCCAGTCGTAGCGCAGGTATCGAAGTAACAGCGATATTGGCACCGGCGTAAAATAAGTCTCAGGTGTAGTTGATAGCTTTTATCCGCCAAAACTGATAAAATATGCCTCGCCCTGAACCCGGGCCGCCGTTAGTTCCCTAGCGAAATTATGAAACTTATTATTGTGTGTTACACAAGCCCGGGTATTGTAGGACCTAACTGGTGGAATTGGTCCCGTTACATAAAACATTCAGGGTGATGGAATGGCAGGGACGTGGATTTCACCATGGAGTTTGTTTATCGTAGGTGTGAGTATTGGAAAAAGTGAAGGAGAAAGTTTCTAAAAAGTGAATTCATCTACACGTAAATGGTCTTCAGATTTGATGATTCTGATCGTGGTCATAAATGTTTTAAAAAAATATAGTGACTCTTAATTGAAAATAAGGATAGTTGGTTTTTTTAAGTGGCGAATGAAGACACACATTTTAGCACTTTGGAAGTGTTTCTTAGGCAAACTATTCAGTTTAGGATGAAATTATCGAGATTCAGTATCATTTTTGAAGACCTATCAATAGATATCCATAGCTACAAAAAAAAACTTTATGAAAATCTTAACGAGTTAAACTTGGTTGGGTAGATGTAAATACATCTTCTCACCAAGTTTTGACAGTATAGCTCTAATAGTTTCGAAAAAAAATGGCTATCACATAGGGACAAACAGACAGGCATAACGAATCTATAAGGGTTCCGTTTTTACCATTTGGCTACGGAACCGTAAAGGTACCTTCGCTAAACTTTGGCATGTCTCGCGTAAAACAAAGCATGAGATATGGAACCATTAAATATAAATGGAAACCGCCTGAAGGACACTTCCATTTACGTTTTCCCCATTCTTTATCAGAAATATCTTCGTGGCGAGTAAGGACATGCATATATAAACAGCTATGCATGTTCGATTTCCCCGAAGACTATCGATGCAAAATGAGAGCCAACAATTTTGGAGTTCGCCAATGCGAAATATTGATAGGAAACTGTTAATGAAGCAAAGTAATATTTTTGAGAGTTATGATTACACAATATTATTTAGGTGATAAAACAGATATTTGTGTTAGATTTGGATGTTTGTGGTACCTTTGTTGTTCCTGGTTTCCATGGTACAAAAGAAAACTTAGTGTAGAATCAGGGCAATGTTTGTGTTTGTAAAGTTTTAGTCCAGTTTTTGCAAACGTTTGACACGCACGTATCTATTTACAGAAACATTCAAAATCAATCTTATTATTCAAAAAGTCTGGAATTGGGCGGTTTTGTGCTACCTTGTGTGTATATATTTGGTGCCTTATACAGTGAATTAAACGGCCCTAATACAGTTTCCTTTATGTCATGGGTTCTTTATTATTGTACAAAACATATTTACGTCTACCAACATCCGGAGCTCTACAGAAAAGTTACGAACGAATCAGATGATTCCAAGTAAACCACTTACACAAGACGCGCCAAAAGTAGTTCCAAACTTATTTATGAACACATTTAAATGTAAACTCGAGCTCAATATTGCTAAGAAAATATAACTTGAATTTGATCAAACAGAAAAGTTTCTCCTGAAAGCAACCGAGTTCATCTTGCGCGTATACATTGATACACCATCTAAATTCGGTTTGTCCGTGACTGGAAGCTGGAATAAGGACTTGGCCTTAGTTAATTTAGATTGGAACTACCACTCGAAGACGATCGCGAATCTCCTAATTGGTTAACAAGTTACGGCAAATAAATTATGTTTGGGGCTACCTAGACTAGTATTTGGTATTAAGTTGCGTAGCAATTTGTGTTTTCACTTACCAGGAATCCTAAAACCGATCCCTCATATCTTTTTAGATAGACCTAAAAGTTTCCAATGAACTTGCTACTCATACTAAAGTGAATGACCAGTGAATAGAGCATTTTTTAAAGAACGTGAAACTAAATAATACGGACAGATGGAAAGTATAGAAACTTCATCTCATATTAATATTGTTTAGTATATTAATATGTAGGTAATGGTACCTATCTACTATCGCAATCAATAACAAAACTGTTGAAGTAGTTTAACTATTAAATAATGCAAAAATATAAAATTGCTTTAGCTGATTTGATGGAAGTAAATACTTTATATAAAGGGGACTAAACGCGAGGAAATTTTAATATAAGTAAGTCCATACATAATACATAATGCACTTACTGCTTGACGTTTTCGCTTTTTAATCCCGTTTTATATAAAGTATTTGTGTAATGCAACGCAAAACTTTAAAAACATCTTACAAATTGATGGAAGTATGTAAGTTTGAAATTAAATTTAAATGAATTTAATGTCGAATTCTACTGCAATAACCTTAGTGTGGTTTCAGATTAGAGCTAACACAAAATTTTGCTTCATTAGAACCCAAAATGTATTATAATTAAAGTAAAAAAAATGTTTCACCCATCAACGCAACAGTTACCATATTTGGCATATACATAGGTAGGCACCTTCGTCCCAATTCGCATCGTCCGTGACTGGAACCCCGAATACCGACTTTTCCCGTACTTAATTTGGATTGGAACTACCACTTGAAGACGATGGCGGATCCCCTAATTGGTTAACAAGTTACGGTAAACAATATTGTTAAGACAAATAAACCTTTGAGGCACTTGATGGGGGAAAAACAACAAATATCGTGATGATAATTTTGATTATTTGAAGAACAATACGATTGAGATTCTATCACTAAAGTCATACACTTGTTTCTCTCAAACATTGTGATGGTTTAAGAAAGTGAATTTTCTTATTTTACAAAGTAATAGAATAACTGCCATTTAGCGCATGTTATACTTTAGAAGTTTAGAAAATATAATAAAACAGGAATAACGATGATCTAAACATCAGAAATCGCAGGGAAAGCACATTAAGGATTACAATGTGAAAAAGCATTGTTTTTACCAATAAGATTATTTATTTTCAGAACATAGATACTTATAATAAAATTTACCTAATTTGCAAAAAAAAAACAACAGAAGCCCTATTTGAAATATTCTACCAAACCACTATGACATGATAAATATTAATAAATTATTTATGATTTAACTTACATAACAACTTCACATGAGAGGAAAATAATTATATCAGGTTTATCAACAAGGACTGCAACTTAGTAAAAATATTTAAAAATTCACATATGTGGCAATTACTTAATACAACATGTTGTCGATGCTATATTTACCCTGCCACACGTATTACTAGTAAAACGTGAAAGGAAGGAGCATCGAGGTCGCTTACAGGAAAAATCCGATGTAGTTACTTCCAATGTTTGTTATTAGCAAAACTGTGAGGATTTGATGTAAAGAAATTTAGCTTATAAACTATGTTTTTGACCGGATATATTTTGTGAAATATTTTGTATTTATTTAACTAGTAAGTTTTTTATGCGTTAAAACAATTTTTTGGCTGTCAACTAAATGTACACCACTATTCCGAATTTTGAGTTAAAAAAATCAAGTTTATTTATTTTACTACCACGCACGGCTCAGCCGAGGGCGTCGCGGACGAAAAAAAAGAAAATCGTGGGCATCCCGTCCGAACTTTACTGATGTTGCAGGTGTCTATGGGCAGCGGCAATTGCTTACGGTGATCCGTTTGCTACACATCACATAAAAAAAATACATTTGAAACGTTAGGTAAGTACCATTTTAAGTTGTAAATCCAAAAAAATAATCACCCAACACATTTTTCACTATCTCCACAATAAATCCTCACCCATCCGATTAGCGTAAACCATTGAATTTATTGTGTCCCTTAGCTATAAATTTGACCAGAGAACCACTGACATTTGGTTCACTCATAGAAATCCAGCAGATGCGTGCTCAGAATTCCGATGGGGGGATTACCTACAAACCCGCCGACCAACTTGGCTTCACAGGCCTTCCTGATGGATCCTAATTAAGGCCCGCCTAATGGAGAGACATGCTGCTATCTGCCGATTCCATTACGGGACTTTGTCAGCAAATATTATGCCAGCAAATAAAGGTGAGTGGTAATGTGATAATAACAAAAACGCCCACACTAAACGACGATCGTTATCTACTTTCGATGTTTTTTCTCAGGAACGAAGTGGTTTTCTTTTCGGTTACGTCGGACTTCTAATCTAATATTTTTAATGGTCAACCGATTGGACAAAGTTTGGTTTGTAGAGAAGCATGTTGCGTAAGCGTAACTATACTTTTTTGTGTAAACATAGATGTCCAAAGTTATAACATACACTAATGTTTTGTAAGTCATTCACACATTCGATTTTATATTTTATAGTTCCGAAATAGCACTTACCACCTCAAGCACCAGATAATTTAAGGTCAGGATGTGCTAGGAAACATTATTAACATCGCTATTATTGATATCGAATCGATATCAGTGTATTGTCTCAACTAACGTATCAGATAATTAGAAGATGGCAAACTACCACCTCTCTACTAATTAGGAACTATTGGTTACTATCTTAGTTGTATAAATTGTCATTAGGTAAAACCTTAGAAACCAACCAAGTAACCAAGGCAAGGCATGTAATGCTGTCTCAATGTATGATAATATATTATTTATTAATTATTTATGTTACTTATAAAAATTACGATAGCCGTTAACTTGTGCCGTAACCGAGTAATGAGTATACGGTACTCGATGACGTAACAAATGTGAATGTTTAATATTTCGGTTCATTAACAGCTAATATTTAAACACGTAATTAGAAAGTCAATTAGGCATTTTCAATTATGAATTGTGATAGCATAGAGCTTTGTTTTGCAGTGAATATTAACAGGTTATTATTGGCTTATAAATTGATATCGTTATCCGGTTTAAACTAAAATGGTTTTATCTTCTTTCCATCCTCCAAATACGACGGTTTAAGTACTCGTATTTCTTCATCGTGATCTACTCAGACAAATTTTGGCCTACATTGATACAGTTTGTTCTCACCATCCTTCAAGGATATCCATACTTCTAGCGATCCAAATAAAATGTAAGTGTTATTGGAAGTTGGGAAAGGAACAAACAGATTTTTAAAACATCTAAATCTTGCTATACTCGTATCTGCCTCCGTACGCGTTGCGTAGGTTTTATATGTATGTGCGACTATTTATGGTAGTAAGGGGGAATGTTAAAAGCGATATTTTCCCATCGTGATGTATGGGGATCTTGCCTGGAGCTGTAATGAGAAATTCCGATGTCACAGCTTTTTGTATGACGCGCCGGGAGCGGCTCGGC
Source organism: Cnaphalocrocis medinalis (assembly GCA_014851415.1). Lineage (NCBI taxonomy): Eukaryota > Metazoa > Arthropoda > Insecta > Lepidoptera > Crambidae > Cnaphalocrocis > Cnaphalocrocis medinalis. The sequence continues at coordinate 7,960,716 of CM026275.1, read as the reverse complement.
GTGTCGACACAATTTGTGTATCCGTCACCCTTTGATGGGGTGTGGGTGACACCCGCTAATGTATGATGACCCTCATTAAGGTGATTGTTAGGCGTGAGGATGCAAGGACCCTTTGCACGATGCATGCAAAAGAAAACTACGGTAACTGCCTTGGTCCTTGCTGGTTTTTTCTTTGTAATAGTTACACAAAAACGTGTTTTAAGAGATGTCTGTATATATTTTTGAGTAAAGTAAACTATAATTGAAAAAAAAAAAGTGTAGCTTTGGTAGCAAAACAAACACGTATTATGTCTAGTTGTATATAAGGTGTAGTAGTAAATAAGCAGTTAATTTAATGGCACGAAGTCTAAAAACAATTTTAGAAAAATAAAATTTAACGATTTCTCAGGGCTTACGGCAAAGTGAATCGATAGTAAGTGATTACAAAAATCACGTAGCGTCTAGATTGAATCGATCACCACGTCTAAATTTCCCCAAACTAAAACCAAAAGACATCAGAAGCTGGAACTGTCTGCAATGAAAAGTGTACATCATTGCTCTTATGCCAAAGCAATAAGATTTACATTTTGAGCAATCTATATGCACAAGTGGGACTAGAAATTCTTGGACTTAAATACTAAATTATTTTACGTTTAGGTAACAGCTGACTCGACCGCGACTTGATGTAGGTTTGCGGTTTTATTTTCTTGAATAGGGTAAACCAGACTAAGTTTGGGAGCGGAAATGTGTCTGACCGTATTATTCTTCAGCTACGGGTTACTTCATGAATATAACATTGATTTTCAAAATATTTTGCTGATTTATTTTTAAAAAATGTTGCACTGAAGGAGAAAATACAATCCAGTACAGACTGGATATTATTTTGCCACGCAAAAAGTTGAACTTTATACTATTTAAATATACTGCTTTTTTATGTTAAAGGAAGCAGACAAACAAACGGATGTACATCGATTACCGCCGCCAATGGACACAACACCAGAAGAGTACCAAGCTCGCTACCGACCTTTAAAAAGGAGTACTTTGTATTAATTTAGAAGGTCTCAAAAAACTATGTACTTTATCTGTTATTCTCGAAAGTTATTAGTACTATAAGACCCTTCTTTTGTCCTAGTATGTTTCTATTTGCGTTAATTTTCTTGCCTCATACTGTACAAATCTAATCTAAAGAGTCTTTATATTTTGCATCAAGGTATAGAACAAAAAGAATCAAGAGTGTATTTGTATCGATCAGTAGTCGCCACGTCAATATAAGCACCAAGCCATTTTTCTCTAATGTTATCTCTGGGATATTGTGCGTGGAGTCTTAGAAGGGTCCGGAAAAGATGGTTACAAAACTTGTCAAGAAAGCAATCACATGAAGTGCACTAAATATTTTATCTAAATATCATAAGAGACGCTTTATTTCCTTAGGGAGAAGAGTGCTTTTCGCGCCAGGCTTCTATTGCGGCTAAATATTTTCGACGAAAAGGCTCGATTTTTTAAGCGAGCCTCTTGATTATGTGGGGGATAACTTCCTTTATGTGGTAATACTTTCAATCCGTTTCATCGATAACGTATTAGCTTAGTGCTGAGCTTGCCAAATCAATTAAAGAGAAAAAGTACTGCTCACCCTAATAAAATAATTTACTTTTTGCTTACTCCAAACTAGGTTTTGGCTTCCGATACGACGTGCCTTGTGCAGATTGATCTATCTTCTGTGTCTAAATATATATTTTTTGTATTGAGAACAATCAAGATGACCTCACTCCGCATGATGGTAGGCCGTGAGATCCAATTAAGAGGTTGAGAGGTGAATGAAACGATGGCAGCGCACTTGAGACTCCACTGGTGTTGCAGGCGTCGATGGGCGGCGGCAATTTTTTACCATGAGGTGATCCGTCTGATCGCTTGCCACGTACAACGTACGTAATAAGAATAAGTGTCTGAAAAATTAATAGTATTACATGTTCGAAGTTTATTAAAACATTTATTAACACGAAAATAGGCTTACCCGAATTAACTTTGTTCTTTAATAGAGCGCTAATAGTTTTAAAATGTCGGGTCCTTATTAGCAGTGTTGCATTTTACATTGTAAAGTAATTATTGAAGGTCCAAAATTAAATTTCTTACTATTCCGTTCAAGTCACGCAAGTGTACCTAAATGTTTTCCCTCGCACCCGCCCCTTTGCATGTTTGGCGCCTCTTAAGCCCCAAGTTAAACGGTACTACATTTTTCTAAACTTGTTGTAACTTGTATTCAACTAAGGGATGTAGCTGAAATCTAGTATATCTACACTCATGTCATAATCTTACTGCGGACAGCCACGCTTTGGCGTGAATGGGCAGCTTGACAGGGTTACCACGGCCTCACAGAAGACCAGCGTAAAGTAGCACCTGCACTGTAGTTTGACGAGTGAGTGAGGGTAGGTAACCGTGGTCCAATTGAGAGGTAAGGGGGTTAAAAGGTTGAGTTGAGTGACTTATTCACTCGATAAACACAGCGCAAGCGCCGCTTCACGCCGATCTACTGTCATCATCATCATCATCATCAGCCTGTCTCAGTCCACTGCTGGACATAGGCCTCCCCCAATGTTCGTCATTTCACCCTGTCCTCGGCTAAACACATCCACTCTATACCAACAGCCTTTCGCAGATCGTCACCCCATCTAGCCGTAGGCCGTCCTACACTACGCTTTCCGAGTCGCGGTCTCCACTCAAGAACTTTTCTACCCGGTCTACTGTGAGGCTGTGGTATCCTCCGGTCAAGCCGACTTTGACGGTTCTCACCCTTGCGGCCTTGTGGCCAAGGAAAATGCCGTGTAATCGAGTATTTGCTCTGCGTTTAAATACCTCTAAGCCTGAGTAATTCGTGTTCAAGTTTTCGACATCCACTCGAATTAATTCAAAGGTTGACTTTAAACTATTGTTAAGTGTTCAACTGTGCGTTGTTATATGATAGAAAGTATTTAATAACGTTCTTATTTATTCCATGCAAGTTTACAAATTTTAAATTACATATAGGTTGTTTAGTTTTTAAACTTTTCAAATTTAACAACAACAGTGTTGCCATGGGTTTATTGTGTTTTTTTATGTGATAGGTGCTAGACGAGCAGACGAATCACCTGATGAGCTGTAAAGTTATTCGTTGCATTTTATAAAGTTATGCTTGAATCCAATTCGAGACCACTATTTTTACTTTCAACTGGACGTCTCGCGTCTAGTCTATAGTGGGCGTCCGAACACCTCTGAGGCGAGACGTGAGTCTAATGATTTCTTTTACTCGGCTCATTTAGAGTGCTCACTGGCTATTTATATCCTAAAGTATGAGTTATTTAATGAAAGTCCCAATTAATTCACACTTGTTCCGTGCAAGCCATGCGAGTCATAAGTGTTTTTCTTTGCATCCACCCCCTCGCATGTTGCCCACCACTTAGCCTAGCCAAATGAGTATTAAATTCTTTCCACACTTTTTATTTGATTTGGCGTTGAGCCTTAAGTCTATTTTTGAAATTTGAGAAATCATTGGACATTTTGATTCTTGAGTATTGAATTCGATTTGTAAGTTATTCGTTAGGTGGCTAAAACCTTTTTATTTTAATCCATTCCATCCCTAACGATGATTTAAGTCTGAGTCAGAGAGCTAAGTAGTTTTGACTGTTTCCGGCGTAGCTAACAACTTTTCAACGTCACAACTTGAGTGGACTAATTTACACATTTTTTTTCGATGCATATAAAGAAATAAATCGGCCAATTAAATTTTTATTAGATTAGCATAATGAAGATGAAAAAATTAACATTTCACACAAAGTCATGTGATATTGTAACGTGATTATTTAATTTAGTTCGGAGTCGAAAAAACTTTACCCAAATTTCTAAAATTCGTAGCGCAAACGTTTCAAAATGGTCGATAGAAGACGTGGCTAAATAGATAAAAATATTCATTGATCACTCCTTATATAAAGATATACAAGAAACCAGAAATTCACGTCAAAAAGTGCTTTGGCTTGTTTGGCGAAAATAAATGATCAGCTTTATCCGGTAAGACATTTTGCCTAAAGAGATATTGAGCCACGGAAACAGAGCAGCTCATAAGCTTTTACGGCTGTTTAAGGTAAATCGCCGATTTTTCACTTACAATAAAACGTCGCCGAGCGCATTTATACATTTCTTTTGTAGCCGCAGAGGTACGAAAATTACCCTCTCTTTGTAATGCTAATTTTAAAACCAAGGAATTCATTTTTTATTCATAAGTTTTTCTGCTCCAAAGCCACCGTCGGAGCATCCGACTCGTTTGCGATGAGTTTCTAGTTGAATGAAATTCGCGTATTTTGTATTGAAGTTACGATATTATGTTTATTCTTTGGACAACTGTTGAAGAACTAGGAAGTTTTGCAGTTGTTAATAAGAATATATTGCATTTTATTTTTCAAATACATGATTTGCGGAACTTGAAACATTTTTTATATTAATGTTATTAATATTTATTTATAGAATAAATAAATACAACACACATTTTTTATGTGATTGGTGGTAGACAAGCAGACGGTTAACCCGACGGCATTTGCTGCCGCCCTTAAACACATGCAACAAGTAATTTATTGACTTATTTACATCTGCTGACGTCAACGCTACGAAATAAATCTTACGCATAGTATGTATAATGAAAAAAGAATATAAAATACAGACGAAAAAGTTTATAGGGGGAGAGGGGAGGAAAAATACCTTTAGTGGTCAACAATGTCCAAACTTCATGCGTATAGCTTGGTTTGATTTCACAAAGTATCAGCTTTTTGTGGCTCAAATGAAATGAAACTAGCCTGAAACAATAATAAAAACAAAATAAACAACACGCAACCATCAATATAAACAATACTTAACAATGTTACAATATCAGAAGCCGATCACTATCTGTCTAGATGGGGTTTCACTCGTTCCAGTGAAATACGTATCACGTTTGAGTTCATTAATGGTTTGGCTTTTGAATGGATTTCCAGTAAATTCCATTGAATAGAACTATTATTCGTACGTATCGCCAAAGTCAGAATACTAAATTTGGAATCACTCAGACGAATGAGAGGTTCATGTCCTTTCAACTTCCAGAAATAAGCTGATGGTCTTCGAATAGAAATGCTAATCTACTTCTATAGCAATGCTAATCCACTTCTCATGTCACTTTTGCAACAACAATTGTTTTATCTTTTAGTGATTTTCTCATAAACACGTTTTCGGCGGTTCGTGCTTGCAACAGAGGCAAACCACCAATTACACAATATATATCAGTTAATCCTCCAACCGATATTCGGTAACGAAGACCAATCACTAACGCAGGGTATATTATAGTGCTCAAATATGTGCGCGATACATAACAGAACAAAATAAAATTAGACATTGACTGCCTACATTGTGAACTAATCGGGATTCAGCCACATACATGCGCACTCACAGTTTTCTTAAATAGTTCAGCACAAAAGATAGAGACCGGCTATAGGAAACGTAAGCGAGAGACACGATACCATATATCTACTGCTAACACGTAAGTCAATGAACTCCTCTCTCTTTTTCTCTTTCTACAATGCAACAAAACTAGGTATCGCATACTTGTATTTTTAAAACAGTTTCCATATAGTATGTTTTCCTATTTCAGATAAAAATAAATAGAATATTCTCCAAACATCAATACGGAGGCAGCTGGACTATTTTTCCTAAAATAATTTAAAGAAACATTTACCTCCAGTCATGCTCTGGAAAAGCGGTTTGTTTTTTCAACAAAAATGCTTTTGTTTGCTCTCAAAGTTCAAATTAAAAGAACAGAGAGAAAGAGTGTGCTTACTAAATTTAATGTAAGTTACGTCTAAAGAGGTATGCTTTGTGAACAAAGAATGCGCTGCAAAAAATATTAAAGCATATTTATTTAGGGGAACGTTTCTCATTTTTGCTTACCTTTCTAAACGGGATTCGTCTGGTGAACTCGTATTGTTTGGGCTCCACGAAATGTTTGGAAAAATGGCAGTTAAATGTCTTCATAAAACATACCCTAAAAGCTTCCCTTTTCCTGGAAATGTATTTTGATTTTCGTGAAATTTGTAACTTCATTTTTTATTCAATCAATTTCCCAGCAAATTAAAGATACCGTTTTCCTTTGTTTTTCATTAAGTGTATCAAAGTAGCAACTAGGTACGTATTGAATGGTCGTTTTTGTTAGAAAAAAACAAGTGCACTTGTGAAAATTCATATCAATTAAATTATAATACATTGATTAAATATCTCTAAGCTATATAGAATATGGAAAGATAAAAATGTCTTTGTGTCAAAATACGCGATGCAGTATTTTTTCTGTAAGTATGTACTTAATTACTTACACTACGCTAGCTCGGCAACCCAAAGTGGATCTTGGCCTCCAACACAAGACTTCTCTATTCCAGTCTGTTTTTTTTGCCTCCTGTCGCCAGTCCGGTACCTAGTTGTAGGTCAGTCAAGATCTTTTCCGACCTGGTCCATCCATCGATACATTGGGCGTCCCTCAGGGCGCTTGCCAGTTGGTCAGGCCCTTAGAAATAGTAACGCTCATTTCATTCATCGTAGCGTTATACTTGGATTTTTATTTTCAGATTAAGATTGGTCAAATCCAGCCATGATGACATTGCGTAGATGACACAGAGTTGGCTTGGTTTGGTATGGAATGCAACTAATAAACAACTATTTAGCATACATCACTACTCTAACTAATAAAACGAAATGCTAAGCTCCCCCGTCAACGGCTAACCGAACCTTTTTCAAGAAAAGCAGAATTACAAAATAGATACTGATCTCATTCAGGGGTGGGTTTTCATTGCGAAGAGCCAATATTCGATACTCTTCCCCCAAGTGGCACACTTTTACATTTGGACTGCGTTCCTCATTGACGATTCAACCCTTGCGCGGTCGAACAAACTGGATTAGCTCGGGACATGTTCGCTCGCTAGGGAAATAAATTGATTTTTTTATTTCGCTCTGTTCCCAACTCGCGTCCGCAATAACAGGCCACAATGAAAAATAATAACATACCGACGATTGAACTGCGGAAACGGCGAGTGCCGGTTTGATGGTTCCTAAATATGAAGTAGTTGATATTGATACGATCGACTGAGGGTTACACTAGTAGCGGATACAATAAGTGTGGGAAACTATTCATGATATTTTGTGTTGCAAATTTTTGGTAAATTCCTTAGACTTATAGTTTTTCGAATACTTTGATTTCAGAATCTTTAACAAAAAACCAGCCACTCCTACGCAGGCATTTAGTTTGTAAAACAAAATTTTGTTTTGAAACTTTAATATAATTTTTCAAGATTTATCTATTGATACCCTAATTTTTCATATGACCCATATATTCATACATAACATTTTTGGGCTACCTATATGAAAAACGAATGTTGAGTTTCAGTTCTGGGGGACCCCAAAACATATTGTTTTGTTACTTACTTAATAAGAAGATGAGGTGCCAAGTTTCAACAATACAATTCTTATAGTTACAGAGACAAGTGGCTGTGACATACGGACGGAGAGTGAAACATGACAAATCTATAGGGTGTCGGTTTTTGCTATTGAGCTACGGAACCTTTAAGGGTTCCATTCATTTAACATACTTAATGCTCGACCCAGGAATCGCACCCGGGACTCCTAGTTCTGCCTATTGAGTTAAAGAGGATGTTAGTAGGCTGACAAATTTTTAAGTGCCTTTCTATTCGCCGCGAAAAAAAAAACATAAGCAACTGAACTGAAAAAAATTTAATGTATTTAAAAAAATATTGTCACTCTAAGTAGGTAAGTATGAATCCAATTTTCGGCAATGCGTCAACACAAACTGGCCATTCTGTACATCTAGGTGTATTAACGTCATAACAATGACCCTTCCAATTCTTCAAACGAGAAGGAAATGGTGCAAAACTTGCGATATTGGATGACCACACACTGTTATATTTTTTCTGAGGCTATGAAAAATCCATCAAAACTTTTTCACATCGTTAGTGGGTCTGGGCTTAACGGGAAAATGTAGTCTGAACCTCAGCTGCTGACAGTACGGGCCTCGAGTTATAAAGGAGCAATCTAAACATTTTATTTCAGAAAATGTTTCCAAAATTTTGGACTGCCTGACTAAAAATGTAATAGGTAACCTACCGAAGGAATTAAGCCCTCGGTAGGTTTGCACATGCGTTATCACTGCTTGTTATTGTATGTATGTTATGGCCCTAATGGCTAACGAAATTTTGAGAAGTATACAAGTTTGGTTTATGATGTAGGCCTAAATGCTGTTGTGGGATGCCAAATGTCAGGTAAAGCGCACGGTCACTGAAGGAAAATAAGCTAAAACAGTATAGAAGAGAATATATTAGTATAGAAGTACAAACAGTTGAAATTACGCACACATACTAAGTGCATGTTCTTTCATTCTTCTTCTTTCTTAGTTTTTTTATTCTTAACGAATATTGTTCTGTCCAGTTAAAGTAATGTAGTACGTTATTATCCGCGGCGATCTCTCCACCCTTCTCCAAACTAAAAAGCATACCTAATACCTATATTTCACTACAATAATATTTTATGTAACTCAATAGACTCTCGTAAGTCACAGCTTATTTATATGACTTAGAGTAAATAGGTGGCGAAAATTTTGCGTACATGGTCTTATCCGTTGACATGCAGCATCGATAAATACGATCGACAATGTAACAGAATAAACAAGACCTTTTTCTTCAAATACAATTCAATTTTCTGTACGAGTTTCGTAGTAGTTCGCAAACTCATGAGTGCATATTTGCTCAAGGGATAGAAAATCCTTGTCTGGGGAAATTGCCTTTGATCGGATTGGATGACGGCGCCGAGTCGCCTTCGAGCGTCTGGATTGTCATTTGTTTACTGCTGAATCCAAGCAGTTCAGTTATAGACTGCTCGCTAGATAAGCGGCGAGAAATGCTTCTGGCAAGATACTTATATTAACTTTTTCTCCAAGAGTAAAGTACAAAAGATCCTTTGCGAAATCGTTTGAGCAGAAACTGATGATAGAAGATTTGTTTCGAAGTAAATGTTAGCGGTACGTTGCTAGAAGTTTGCTACACATGAGAATGCGAGAGCGAGTATAAAAATATCGAGTGAATTTTGTTTGAGTTGGTAGTTGGGTAGATATTTTGCAAAATCTCTTGTAAATTTACCACAACACTATTATTTAATTAGATTATCCATAGCGTTGCGGTTGTCCACAGGCTGTGGGATCACTCACCAAGCAAATAAGCGGGCAACGTGCTTGTTTATTTGCCTAACTTACATTTTGTAATCCTCATACGCCAAAGGCCGTGGGTTCAATTCCTACGCTAGACTACCTATTTGTTGTAATTATGTTGTCTGATATCCATAACCCAAGTGTTTAGGTTCCCAAATAAGGAATCAGGTCAATGTATGAGATGTTGTTTTTATTCAAAGATTTGTGACCCTAACTCACTCGACGAAACGCAGCGCAGGCGTTGCTTCACGTCGTGACGTGAGCCCGTGGTATCACTTCGGTCCAGAGCCGTCCCATTCATGCCGAAGTGTGGAATGAAGTAGTTCTTTCTAATTTATTAATTAAGGAAATATTGTTTTGGAGACCAGTTTAAAATAATTTTAGATACATGAAACGCCAACGTTGTTACATTGAAATAACTTATTTTCGGTCAGTTGGTGGTATATTCATTTATTTATTCCATTCCTGTATTGTATTAATCTATTTCCACAAATTCCAAAAGAGAAATTCATTTAAAATACGTTGTATCAAAACGTTTCAAATGAAATACCAACCGATTAAAGCCTTTGAATTCCAATCTAGATAAATAGTGAAAAATATAACAAACATGTGTCGAAATACAGTGGCTGCACGCAGGCTCCAATTTGTTCTATTCCAAACAAATAAATATACAGACAGCCACACATCAGGTTACCACAATCTGTCGAATTTCTCCAATTGATATTCAACCTAATTTATTTGACAACGTAAGATGAGAGTGCCAACGTTGTTACATTGAAATAACTTATTTTCGGTCAGTTGGTGGATATTTCATTTTATTTATTCCATTCCTGCATTGTACTCTATTCCCACAAATTCCAAAAGAGAAATTCATTTAAAATACGTTGTATCAAAACGTTTCAAATGAAATACCAAACCGATTAAAGCCTTTGAATTCCAATCTAGATAAATAGTGAAAAATATAACAAACATGTGTCGAAATACAGGGGCTGCACGCAGGCTCCAATTTTTGTCTATTCCAAACAAATTAAATATACAGACAGCCACACATCAGGTTACCACAATCTGTCGAATTTCTCCAATTGATATTCAACCTAATTTGTTTGACAACGTAAGATGAGAGTTGACTGAATAAATTTGACAGTTTTGTATACTTTGATGTGTGGCTTTACGTAACTAGTCTGCAAAAAGAACAGTAATTTTACTTGCTGACTCTTTTCGTTAATAATATGCCTTCGGAGTGTGAATAGAATTTTAAACAACGCGGGTTCGGATTTTTATGAGAAAATACGCTATTGTTTTATTCAAAAGTTAGTTTAAAATAATTTTAGAAAGAGGAGAAGTTAAACCCGTAAGGTTAATCATATTATCTTAGATAAAATAAATTGGATTACATATTTGATGGATGTTTGGCGAACCACTTACTTAAAAAAAACTTCTTAGTAGGTACTTATTTACTTTTATTATCTCGATGATGTGTTTTACGATATAATAATAACAATCCTTTATAATTTTACCGGCAATTTCCCTTTTTTGGGATATTTGTTGTATAAAAATGGTCCAATATAATTTATTATGACTTCAAGTCGTCGCAAAGTTAAACCTAAAATGTACGCTGAAAAAAATATAATATTTTCTGATCATACATCTTGCTCGTTGATACGTGGTGCGAATGTATGAATAGCATTACAATCGTATTACGAAAACATTCCGTTTGATCTAGCGTCTATGTAAATAAAATAACACGTAACAGAGTCATATCGCTCCCTTATTTTCTGAATTCTAAATTTGTCGTTGTTAGCACATCGAAATTATTATTATGTGTATGTATGGAGTCAGATGTTTATCGGACATCCATCGTTACTACACGCTAGCAACTTTAACAAGCTCATGCGTAGGCCCTCTGTGATACGTGGAGTGAGGAAGAAATCGTGTAGAAGCAGGTGCGAAATACGTGAGGCTTCACCTAAGCGAACTACGGTGGGAGCAGTGTGGTCCTTACATCGGTCCTGCCTTAGGGCGGCGCGAGCGGCTGGTGAGTTGCCGGCGCGGCGCGTTAGCAGACGCCGTGGTGACAGCCAACACCTCGGGCGAAGTCAACGCCGCCGCTAAATCCACGCGAGTGTAAACATTACAATTTTCCACCATAATTTTGATTAATAAAATATTCAGTAGTCAAGAATCCCAAATATTATGACTTATAAATCTCTTACATAAAAACACAATTCAGAAAAAGACACGACAGAGCGGCGTAACCGCCAACCCCGAGGTCGTAAAAATAAACTCTTGTTAAATAACCACGCTTGATGACTTGGAGCGTAAAGTTCGTATCTTCAGCTGTTTATTTGAGAATGTAAATTACATTAGCATAGTTGATGAATTCGCTCCGTCAAGAGTACATAATCCGTCAATATCACGGACACATGGCGCTGAGAAGACGTATCGTGTTTCTTATTTAGTAAGTCCATGGACTAGGGTAAACTAAGGGGTAAACTAATAACTGTTTAAGAGTTGGGAAAACTGGGCGAGCGGTGACGGCAAATTTTTGAAGTTAGTGAATTTTAAAAAGTTAACGCAGAGATAGAGGCAACTTAGGTACACAAACTATGTCCTTTGCCGGGGATACTCCGACCTGGGATCCCTGAGCACTGGGGGTTATTTTTGTATGATCAACAAGAGAAGAAAATGCAACGTTTTGACAACTTTTGGTCCCCGAACGCTGTAAAAATGCATTATTATAAAGAACTGTTTAACCCAGTAGGTAAATATTTTAAGCTAACTTTTCTGTAACTAAAACGGTATATATAATTTTCTAAGTACCGCACTCAGAAACATCATTTAACCTTAATTCAAATTCAGTATCATAATTAAACACAATCTTGAGTAGGTACAGAAATAGTCAAACCAACTTACTCCGAATTCGTTTCAAACCAAAACATCAATCTGGTTTTAAAGGCAAGCATATTTATTTACCTTTAAAAACATGTAGCTACGGCACCTCTTTCACGGAATCCAATATACACGCTTCTACTTTTAATTCAATAAGCCTAGTGTATAATCCACGAACTATAAACGTTGCAATAAAAACAAAGCTAGCAACATATTGCCCGTTACATTAATATAAAAAGCTGTTTCCACTAACGTTTGCATTACAAAACGGTTTTTCGCCGTTAAAACAAATAAGAGCCTCAATTACGCATTCAAAAGAGCCGGTGTAAACTGAGTCAGGTTTTAATAAACCGCGCGGGCGGTGTCAGTTATGAATGTTATGTTATTATGCTATGCATACTGTAATAAGACGCAGCAACAATGCTCTGAGCGCACCTACGCCGTCTGCCTCTAAAGCATAATGTGAGCGCAAGCTCCAGGAGCCAGGGTCCGGCAGTACAAAGTTTTAAATTAAACTAAACTCTACACACGTCCCTTCCAGTTTTTGCTCAGTGGCCAGTTAGTCCGTAAACGACCGCGAAGAAGACTGCGCGTCGATCCGCAATGCCGCCGACACTATCAAAACATCAAAAATTGGCCCAATTTCGCTACATACACGCCGATATCGCTCCCTAGATGATAATCGTCTCTAAATCGTGAGCTCGCCCGAACCGATTTTTGAGCCGATTTAGGTAACGATTTAGGGTTATCCCCACCACTTTCCCCGATATCGCCAGATATTTAGGGCGGTATGTAGCCTGTCAACTACCAAACAATGTTATTTAGTCAGCACCGAGCGATCTTCTAAGATACTGGCGCATTTATTTATATTTTGCTCGCGGATTCTTCAATTCATTCAAACATCGATGGTTTGTGAATTTTTGAATGGCCGTATGGCGCATTTGGTATTTATGACCCTGCCTCATACGCCAAAGATCGTAGGTTCGATCCCCATATTACGAACATTCGTGTGATGAACACTAATATTTGTTCAGTGTCTTGATGTATTAAAGTATTACTTGTGTTTTCTCTGTTGGCTGATATTTGTAACACAAGTGCTTAAGCAGCTTAATACGGAGTCAGGTCGATGTATGAGATGTTGTGTGAATTTATTTATTTATAATGATTTTTAGCGGATATGATTCAAGATAATTTTTAATACGCAATATAATCAGCACAAGACAACAACAAAAATCAGAACTGAGAATTTAAATGAAATCGTAATGATTAAAAGTAAATATAAGTGACTACTTTCAAAGCATTAAGACTCAATTTATATTCATCATTTGCTTTTCGTCTCACGATAAAATACCGAACGAACAAATTGTAACAAAGATTTTACATAGGATTCTACTGTTCGCGTTTCTGAGTTGATACTAATAATATCTTTGTTATGTTTGAATTACGTACCACTCCTTTCAAGTATAACACGCTCTACGTCTGGCAGTCGGGTAATCACTGTTAGCATTAATTGACTGAAGCTGAGGCAAAATGTAGAAATTTGCTTTAAAGTCAACTGCGACACAGCTAACATAAAGATGTCTAGACTTAACTTTGTATGTTGATATCTAACGATTTTTAGACACTTTATGTAACTCTTGATTTAATTTAGAATTTAATTGAATTGTATTGGAGTTTCAATAAAAGTTTACGTATAAAATTGTAACTAGCATATGAAAAAATTTTACTTAAGAATTTAATGAATGTTTAGTGTTAGATGTGTAGGCTATATCAACAGGCCATGTTTTAAGATCTGTTCACCCTTATTTATAAATTTTCTGATAAGCCCAATATTTATTTTTTGTACCAACCTAAGACTCGTCTAGATTTTGAACAAAAAATACAATGATATTATATAAAAAATGACAATGTCTAGCCCCCGGTCCATAGTTTCAGGAGCAGAAAGCCCATTTACCTTCTGTAGTGGCTTTGTGCTCGCAGACTGGCGGGTTAAGCATCGCGACGAACAGGACAATGGTGGGACCTTTTTTAAAATGCCTCTCATTCTTGCCCACTGGCAATTCCCGAAACAAAATGGATTTGGCCAGATCAAATTGGCTCGTTTAGAAAAATGTTTTAAGACAAAACGAATCGCGTAGAAATACCTCAGGGAAACTTGCGGCTAGATTATGTAAGAATGCTAAGTAAACTTTCCGCGGCGTAATAAAATTTTGCGGGTAGTACAAATTTGATCAAGCAACTCTAATATAGGGGGAGAAAAATTTTAGGAATGTGGAGTAATCAAGATGAAGTTCAAGAGTTTAAAGCGCAAGCATTTTTAGATGTAAAATTTAAACACAAATTTCGTTAAGTTTTTGGATAGTTTTACTTAAAGTAACAACTATCAACTTTTGATGTTCCTTTCTTGTAGTTTTCTTTTTCTTAGTAAAATTCCTTTATGTTATTTTTTTAAAACTTTAACCATTTTGACTTGGTAATTGCTTCATATACGAGTACCCTACATCAGAAGGTATAGATTAAGCTAATTTTAAGACATATAAAACAAATTTCAAAATACTTACAATTTCCGTTATATGAAGAGACTATAATTATGCTCTATCAAATAAACAATGTGTCCTCCAATAAGGTCATCATAGCACTTGTATCCTAATATTTGAAATAGACGTTATTGCAGTTACTAACTAAATCCAATATCCAGTTTGACCCATCAATTCGCTTCTAACTTAAATTTATGTTTATTACTTACTGCAATATAGTTCTCAGTTGGTAGTACATACTGCACTGTAAGTAATAGTACTGTTTAGGTATTGACAGGAAGCAAGTATAACGGCCCTTGTCAAACTCAATTTTGTCCTCTGAAATTATTGATACTGTTTTATATTTTTTATATAGTTGGTGGGCAGATGAAGGCAGACGGATCATTTGATGCTAATCTGATATTATTTATAAAGAGATAATTCTAGAGTCAGGCAATCTCATATACAACCGAAAAGGCAAACAACAGCGTCCATCTATTGGTAACGTGGAACTACATGTTCCAAAACGAAGTGTGGGCGGGCCACTAGTAATTAAAATAAATCCTCAACCGGACATTCGTTATGTTCGGCCAATCTTAACGTTAGCCCAACGCCGCAGGATTATATTATCTAGGCTCTGTGTGTGCTTCAATACAGGTACACTCCCTATTCCCTATCCTCTTAATTATGGTATCACCAGTGTGACATGAATGAAGAAGGATCATGCGCAGGACCAACAGCTTAACGTGCTTTCCGAGGCACGGGAGTGCAAGACCACCAACTTCCAGACTTCGGGCTGACACTGAGAATTTCTGAACAGAAAAACTCAGGTATAAATTTTGGCCCGATCCGGGGATTGAATCGGGACCCCAAGCGCAGCCGTCGTTTTAAAGTGCGACCCACTACCCACTGCGCCAGCGAGGCAGTCAAGATGAGAGATGGTCATAATATAGGTACACCATTTGTGTATATGACCACCAGACTCATGTTCACGAAGCGTATGTCAAAGAAGAAGCAACTCGTCTTGCGATGGTCATCATTCACTAAATGAGGCGTCGTAAGACACTGTGCCTTAATAAAATATGCAAACAATCCAGTAGCTTAAAATTACGGTATTGTGTTGATTTTCGATTAGGCCACATTCCTCAATCTGGTTTGGAAATGAGCGTTGCTCATTCTGCAAATCCTAGATACCAGATGAGACCCGAATAAAACGTCGTATCGCAGCCTTGCAAATAGAAAACAAATGCACGAAATAACTTCGATGCTTTTGAGCCAGTGTTGCCAAAATAGCGAGTTTAATGCTATTTTGGTTATTCAAGGCAAGACTTGGTGACAAAAATGTCTATAATGTACTACATAAGTAACGCTGTGTAATTTACTAAATACTTCCCTGAGTGTCTTAAATATAAAGCAAATTTCATGCAAGCTGATAATTTCAGTAATTAAGAATTTTAACTAGCTTACTAATTAAAAATATAGTCAAGTATAGAGTATTTCATACGTAGGATATTTGTAAACGCTGCTTTTCGCTTCGTAGGTACATCGGTGGGTGATCAGATCAAATTGCTCTTGAATAGTTTATTTATTTACTAGGCTATCGAATTATTCTTAATGTGACAGCTTCTATCCACGCCAGATGAATTCTTATCCATCTGTGCCAAGACAATCCGTCCTGGATTATCCGGTCAGGCAATTGGGACTTACTAACAAGTAAAAAATAATGACTAACAAATGGCAGATGTTAAAAATCGAGCGTTGCTTGCAATTATACAACAGAATGCTATGACATGTCAATCGTTACAACACACTTGTTCAAATCTGAGGTTAATAAATAACATGAAGTAGGTACTGGGCATGTTTTTATTCTTATCATTTCAGCCCATAGACGTCTAGTGACTGCTGCACGTAGGCCTCCCCCAATGTTCTCCACACGGATCGGTCCTGTGCCACCCGCATCCAAGGAATTCCTACGACCCTCACTAGATTGTCGGTCCACCTTGAGAGGGGCCTGCCACGGCTGCGACTTCCTGTGCGCGACCCCCACTCAAGGACCTTTCCGCCCCAACGGCCGTCTGTTCTCCTCACCTCGCCACTTGAGCCACACTATATTATTTATTCTCTTTATTCTGTTAATTTACAAAAGAATTCAAACAAGTTGGTAGTTTTAAAAACGACGACATTGGGGTTAGGCTTTTGGGTTGTTGGCAACATTGCAATAGCGAAAACCGATAGGTAGACTCCCAACGCACGCCGAGCCAAACGGAATCCGGACCATATTTCATGTTCTCTACGTTATGCGCTTTGTGAAAGAAAATACATTTTTCACTATCTTTAGAGCTTTCGCAGTGTACTTCCTTTGTTTGTTTCATTCCGCACCCAATAGCTTTTTTACATTTCAGGAAGATTTAAATTCAATTCGTTGTTCCATTCACGTAATTCAGAGATTGTGGAACCGATTTTTGTGTAATTAAGTAAACTGCTATGCTTTCATTTAAACGTTTACACGCTTGATTGCTTTTTAGAACTTTAGTAGTAGCTTAGTGGATAAGAATGCTCCTTCCATATGGGGGGTTGTGATTTGTATCTGAGCATATATATGAGTAGTCCGGGCCGCATTATATGTGAAGTACGGATGTGTAGCTACTATTAATTAAAGGAATCTACTTTACCGCGGGCCGCCCGACTAACGTTGCGCATCGCGCCGCGGGCCGCAGTTTGACGACCACGGGCATAGATTTTTCAAATTTATGTTTGTATGTTTCTACCATTAGCTCGGTGGTGAAAAACATCGTTAGTCAACGTACGTGTCAGATAGTTTCGAAAACTTGTATCAACGATAATTTAATTGCTATAGTTTCCCTGTCAAAGAACTGCCAAGGAATACTACAGTATTTTCATTGTACTTTACCAGACTTCCTAAATCCTGAATCATATTCTGAATGTACTCCAGGCTCCAAAGCGCTAGTTTTGTATGTACGTAGCTGGGAATTATACACTGAGATGAGAACGAGAGAGTGACAAGACGTAAAAAAAGTTAACTACAAAATTAGGTATAGTGGTAATAAAATTTTTAAGAACAAAATTTTGGATGAGAAACCAATTAATCAGTAGTTACATAACCAGAATGCAGGTTTGCCGACTTTTTACGTTTGTAACTGCCATAATAAAATCCAAAAATAAAATGTAGCTAAAAATGTCAAAGCCACTAACTGCATAACCAGATTTTCACATTTCACAAAAAAAAAATCCGAAAAGTAAATTAATACAACCGCCTTTTGAACACTGGCGTTTGGCTCGAGTGTAACATTCACACGTAAAAAATGAAATAAAATTGGAAAGCGCTCGAGCCCGCTTTGTGGATGATTTCCCGTTGCCGACACTTCGTAACGATTCATTTGAGAAACTCATTTGCTGGAGCCTCCGGAGAACGATCCTCATTTGCGTGGTGTGAGGGCAAGTGCCGGCTGATTGTACGCCGCTGGGAGGAACTTATTTGTACGTGTCGCACGTTGATAACTATTTAATGTGAATTTGGTAGACAATGTCTGAGTTCTCAATTCTTTTCTGAAGTCTCTGGAGAACTATCCTCATTTGCTTAGTGTGAGCTAAAGTGCTGGCTGATTGTGCGTTACGACAAACGTATTTGTACATATGTCACAGGTAGATAGAACTATTAGTAATTTTTTATTCTTTACTCATTTGTTCGATGAGATATAAATTATTTTATTTACTCATTTGTTTAGTGTGAGGGTATATGGATGGCTTATAAATGTACGCCACAGATCTACGCAAATGCAATGCCTGCCTTTACAAGATAATATAAGATCGTTTCTTACTTGGCAAGCAAATAAATATTTCATTTTATTTCATTTCTACATGATTTTAAAATAATAAAAAAAATATTTAGTGTCATTTCTTTTTTGTATAGCGCTGAAGTAAATAGCCTTGGAACCTATTTATATTTGCTACCAAATAACTAATACCCAAACATACAAGTTTGCTTTTCAAAGAACGAAATCAAATAGGTACATAAATGATTGTTAAGACCAAAAAATCTCTACATTGAGGTCACTCTATTAAACCGTCTAAGCCAACAAGACTTCGATTTCCGGATCAACCTCTGGGACTCCCTTGTGGGAATGATAGATCAAAGGTGCACCTTCGTATCCAATCAGGTCTACATTGTGTATTGTGTTCGGACAACATTTACCTTTAAATATTGAATTAGATGTAAATAGGGTTTGTATTTGAATAACTTATCAAAAGATAATAAAATGTTGTAATAAAATAATTGATATGTCACATGACATCTCTGCACAAATGTGTACGCAGTCACAAGCGCACTCTATTCCCTTACTCTCATGTTTCGATGACACCTGTGTGACACGACCGAGGAGGGTTCTGGAGAGCAAATCGATCCTCGATATTTAAGTCGAATTCATACATTCGTCCATTCAAATCTCTAATTTGACGCCAAAGTCAAGTGTACGAGAATTGTCCCCCTGACGACTGTTTCAGTAGCGCTGTAACCAGTGAGTTACACTTTAAGGTGATATGGCTGCGCTTGAGGTCCTTTCTAGGTTTGACCTAAAAAGGTCGGGAAAAAATTACGTTTGGACATAGCTACCTTCCTGGCTTGTATGTGCTGTCACAAAAAAAAAAAAACATATTTACGCGCCAGACAGTTCATCGTATGTGTCACTCCCGCACATTTTCCCTATAGTATGTCTCTGTCATTTGTACCGAATCATACTGAGACACTATAAATGCGCATTTATTTGTGTGTAGTCTGGGTAACTCGTTCATAGACAGCCCTAATTTTTGTGGTGATTTTGTCTCATATCAATATTTATTTGGTACCTACATCGTAACCGCAAACAACCTATTTAAAAACACACAAAACGTAAGAAACAATTGCCCGATAAACTAGGATTACACAAAACTGTACTTGTTTCCACACAAGTTCTATACAGGGTGTCGCATAAATAACATAAAAAAGCTGCAACTTGTTCTGTAGTTCAAATGGCAAAGTTTTGGTTTCAGACGCCGACCTAAGTGCACTTTGTCACTTAAATTGGAAAATATTGTTCTCTGCGAAGAAACGGGAAGTAACGGTTTTCAAGCTAAAGAATGGCATTGTTATTTATATCCAACTTAAAAATCGCGTTAGGGGAAAATTGTGCATCTATTAGCTGCACTTTTACGGTAGGTATGAAGGATATTTTTCCCCATTTTCGGGACAACACTTGACATAATGGAATTACACGCGCGGTTGTATGTGAAAGGTTTTGATTTCGAGTCCCACATGAACCTTTTGATGAACTTTTTAAGTGCATTATGTACATAATCGTTTATCTTATGCAAAATACCTACATATATTATAATATGGTTCCATACATATCTGAGAGTGTGCGAAGAACACATTTTACACACTCTCTAAAATAGCCTGTGGATAACCGAAAGACACGCTACCTTGCGCCCGTGACATTTAAAAGTTATTACCTCCAATTATCTTAGGTGGTTTTGTTTGATTCTCTTTGGGGTTGATTTTATGCTCTTTCCTCATACTTATTTTTCCTGAGAATTGTATTAGTGTGTCCTTACATCTCCTTCTTTTAAGGACCGAAATAGCTTTTCTTGCTTCATATGCAGTTGTTTTAATTCGGGGGTATGGAGATTAAGTTTAATTAACCCACTGTTACCTAGAAAGCTAACCGAAGGTAAACGATGTTTACTCGGGTCTCGTTGTTGCAGAAGTCATTAAATTTCAAGTACTTACCTAAGGTTAGTGACGTGACCTTAGTCATAATTATATTGTCTACAGTTATTTTATATTTTCACTAACAAAATCATTAAAAAATTCTTAAGAAAATTCTCTATTCTATTTTAAGGTCTCCCATGAGTGTATAATAGGGGGGTCTAATGAGAAAAACGTTTCAGTTCTAATTCATTCTTATTTCATTTGTCAATTCTATCTGTGGAAATTTGTAATTAGCATAAGTTCGAATATTGTATTTCACATTTGAAAATTGGTCTGTAAATTTCCCTAATAAAATAAAATAAAATAATAACAAAATTGAGACTGAAAAACGAAAAATCTTGAATTTTTGGATAATTTTCTTATTTTTTGCAAATCTAACGCTAACGTTAGACCGTAGTAGCATTGATGATGAAAGCGGCGATGAGGGTTACTAGGTACTCTGAGCGTTTGAACAAAATTCACAATTGCACTTCGAAGTTTGTCGTCTAGCTCATAGCGAACGAATCCGAGCGAGATGGCAAGAATGAGTGTAAATTTTTTTCGAATGCCCTCTCTTCGTTTCGAGACTTAGTTTCGATATTAGTGACAACTATTAGTTGCCTATTAGATGGTGCTGGGCGTCGATTACATCGTGCAAGTGTTTCTCTTTTTCTGGTTACATAATAAACGTTGTGGTTATCTAAAAAACTGCTAGTAAAGTTTAGAAAATAAATTAGATCTTCTACCATAAGCTAAGGCCGTGAATTTAATTTACACTCAAACAGTTAAGCTGCTTATGATAGGTTGTGGGAATTTGACTAAAAAGTGACTCTGGTCACATCCCTACCTCAGGTGTGCTAGGTGAATGTTATAAGCATATAAATTAAGTTTACATTTAAGTTTGCCCCTTGTTTATTCCATTACCTCTTAACGCCTACGCAAAAGGTGAGAAAACGATTAGATAAAATTTAAATTAAGGGCTTGTCTCGGACCTTCTATGTAAATTTCAAATAATTTAACTGACAAATATTTAAACCTAGCTGTGCCCCGAGGTATTACTCGCAGCTTATTAATAAAATTAAATAGTGTATTCACAAAAAAAAAAACATATTTACGCGCCAGACAGTTCATCGTATGTGTCACTCCCGCACATTTTTCCCTATAAGTAATGTCTCTGTCATTCTCCCGAATCATACTGAGACCACTATAAATGCGCATTTATTTGTGTGTAGTCTGGGTAACTCGTTCATAGACCGCCCTAATTTTTGTGGTGATTTTGTCTCATATCAATATTTATTTGGTACCTACATCGTAACCGCAAACCAACCTATTTAAAAACACACAAAACGTAAGAAACAATTGCCCGATAAACTAGGATTACACAAAACTGTACTTGTTTCCACACAAGTTCTATACAGGGTGTCGCATAAATAACATAAAAAAGCTGCAACTTGTTCTGTAGTTCAAATGGCAACGTTTTGGTTTCAGACGCCGACCTAAGTGCACTTTGTCACTTAAATTGGAAATATTGTTCTCTGCGAAGAAACGGGAAGTAACGGTTTCAAGCTAAAGAATGGCATTGTTATTTATATCCAACTTAAAATCGCGTTAGGGGAAAATTGTGCATCTATTAGCTGCACTTTTACGGTAGGTATGAAGGATATTTTTTCCCCATTTTCGGAACACTTGACATGACGGAATTATACGCGCGGTTGTATGTGAACGGTTTTGATTTCGAGTCGCTTGAACCTTTTGATGAACTTTTTAAGTGCATTATGTACATAATCGTTAATTTTATGCAAAATACCTACATATATTATAATATAGTTCCATACATATCTGAGAGTGTGCGAAGAACACATTTTACACACTTTTCAAAATAGCCTGTAGAAAACCAAAAAGACACTCTACCTTACGCCCATTGCACTGAAAAGTTATAACCGTCCAATTATCGACTCAAGTGGTTTTGTTTGATTCTCTTTGGGGTTGATTTCATGCTTTTTTTTATTTATTTATTTTTTCTGCGAATTTTATCAGTTCGTCCTTACATCACCTCCATTCTTTAAGGACATAGAAGCTTTTCTTGCTTAATATGCAGTTGTTTTAATTCGGGGGTATGGAGATTAAGTTTAATTAACCCACTGTTACCTAGAAAGCTAACCAAAGGTAAACGATGTTTACTCGGGTCTCGTTGTTGCAGAAGTCATTAAATTTCAAGTACTTACCTAAGGTTAGTGACGTGACCTTAGTCATATTTTTACTGTCTAGAGTTATTTTATATTTTCACTAGCAAAATCATTTAAACATTCTTAAGAAATTTCTCTATTCTCTATTCTATTTACTATTATATAATACTATTATATTAAGGTCTCCCATGGGTGTATAATTATAGGAGGGGTCTAATGAGAAAAACGTTTCAGTTCTAATGAAAAATTTGAGACCGAAAAACAAAAAACCTTGAATGTTTTTGATAATTTCCTTTTTTTTGGAAACCTTAGGCTAACTTTAGACCATAGTCGCAACGATGATGAGAGGCGATGAGGGTGACTGTCTAGGTACCTACTTTGAGCATTCCAATCGCACTTCGTAGCTTGTCGTCTAGCTCATTGCAAACGAATCCGAGCGAGATGGCAAGTAGGTAAATAGAGACTTAGTTTCGATATTAGTGACAACTTAGTTGCCTATTCGATTGGTGTTGGGCGTCGATTACATCGCAAGTGTTTTCTTTATTTCGGGTTACATAATAGGCGTTGTGGTTATCTAAAAAAGCTAGCTCTTTATAATCTATAGGAGATACGATAGATTGGTAAGTTTAGAAAATGAATTAGATCTAATACTATAAGCTTTCCTAGGGCTGTGAATTAAGTCAATATATGAAAGGTGTGGGGAATTTAACTAAAAGATCTCTCTGTCACATCCCTACCTCAGCTGGTGCTAGGTGAATGTTATAAGCATATTAAATTAAGTTTACATTTAGTTTGCCCCTGTTTATTCCATTACCTCTTAACGCCATACGCAAAAGGTGAGAAACGATTAGATAAAATTTAAATTAAGGGCTTGTCTCGGACCTTCTATTGTAAATTTCAAATAATTTAACTGACAAATATTTAACCTAGCTGTGCCCCGAGGTATTACTCGCAGCTTATTAATAAAATTAAATAGTGTATTCACAGAAATAAAAATCAATATTTACTTTTTCAGCAAAATAATTTACTTTCACCGATTTTCCCATGGGAACAAGATATGTTCCCGCAGTAAAATGTAGCTTAGTTATTAATCAAGACTGTCAGACAACTCTATTTATATATAATCACTCCAATAAATTTACTTTCATAAATTTTCCCTTGGGAATAAGATTATGTAATTCCCGCAGTAAAATGTAGCTTACATGATAATTTAGATTCATTCAGCTAGCTTCATACCAATTTTATTTAAAACCACTCGAGCCGATCATGTGAACTCATAATTTTATTGCGTTAAGTAAAATTGGCTCTTATTTGAAACATTATCTCTATTTTTTTTTTCGAAGTTCCCTAGATTCTGTTGATGTGTGCATGAAAAATGAAAATGAAAATATTTATTGGTATCTTTTTTACAAAAAACAAAGCCATGTTTGTGCAAAATACATAGTCACACACGTGCATACTGGATTTGATAAGTAAATAGCAAATAAACCAAACCTAATATTAAACACAAATAACAAACTAAAGGTATTTTTGTTTTAATACTATCAACATTTTTTCATTCACCACGTTTGATCTTTCATTTTCTTCATGATCTTCTACTTTCATCACCAAGTAGGTCGAAACATTAAGATTTCCATAAACGAGGATGCCATTGCGAGGTCTCATCTGTATATTCAGATTTTGTGCCATTACACGGAAGCATTGTAATCATAGCGGTTGAATCAGGTCAAATAGACTTGCACACAATCTTTCACTCAGTAGAAAAGATTAAGTATTTCGATCTACAGAACTCAGAAATTAACCCAATTTAATAAATCGGTTGATTTTTACTGATATTACCTACTAACTGTGTCTACTAGGGAAAATAATTGTGTTTACAGTAAACATAATGACTATTCGCATTTTTAGAAGGAAAATAATTTACTTTCATGAATTTACCAATGTGAAAAATACGCAGTGAAATGTAGTCCATAAGTTATCCTGAGTGTCAGCTAACTCTAACCAAACAAATACACACTCTCCCATACACTCACACACTTTTATATCGAACTCACTACCTATATAGCATGTTTCATGAATTTGTCTAATATAACAAACTAGCGGCCGCTCGCGACTCTGTCCGCGTGGAAAAGTAATTTTTACCCCCCTTTCAACATCTTACAACCCGCAATAAAAAGTAGCCTATGTCCTTTCTCAGGGTCTAGATTATCTGTATACTAAATTTCATTTAAATCCGTTGAGTAGTTTTGGCGTGAAAGAGTAGCAGACAGACAGTCAGACAGAGTTACTTTCGCATTTGTAATATTAGTATGGATTAGCTGATGTTGCCACATTCCAAGCAAAAAAAAAATGGTGACGTCATTGTTACTATATATTTGTAGACCTAATATCAATTTATGTTCCGCAAGTGACCGTTCTACATTTTTATAAAAATTACATACTGCTAACTCATGGTATGGAAAAAAATACACGCCTTAGATGTTTACTGTTGAAATCACATTCTAAACACGAGTGAACTAGTTCATTTGAACCACTCACTTAAGAACTGCGCAGTTACAGGTAAAGCACATCTGAGCGTATGTAGCTTCGCTCGCACCGAGCTATCAACACTAAATGAACGTTAGGCGATTACTATAACGAGATACGCGCTCCAGACAGCCGACGTTGAAATTATACCCACGGTTGACAAGCCTCGAATTAATTAAAGTCAAACAACGCAACCATTCTGCAAAATTATCTCCTTGGCAAACGGAATTAATAATTTCATTTGGCTTTAGCTTCCCCCGGATTGAAATTAGTGACGCATCTATGATTGAACGGTCGTATTCTGTTTCTCGGGTTTCAACTCAAGATTCTGTCTTCCATTCTTCCGGGTAAGACTTAATCTCGTTTATATTGATATCTAGGATTTAAGAAGTTTGCAACAATTTTAATATAATTTTCGTCTGAACTTCGCAATCTTTAGACAGCGAAGCCGACGGAATCATGGTCACACGATTGAATATTTTTTTTCTAAATGTTTGAAAAATTGTCTTTAACATGTTTGTTCCTTTATGATAGTATTCCCCAACCACCAAGCTACCTAAATGGATTAAATACATACAAACCTGAAAAATTCAGACGCCAATGCTTGACTGCTTACATTCCGATTTGAATGACTGTAGTTTCTTATCTATTTTATTTATTTATTATTTAATTTATTTTCGATCTATCATTACGAGACCGCGTACCCTTCATGAAATCCGAAAGCAAACTAGGGTAAGTAGTTGCTGTCGTAACGCGAGTGCGCCTATCACCTCTACTTTTATTCCAAAATATCTGTGGGGTCACCAGTTCCAGCCTTTTTTTAGTTTTGTAAATAAAATGTAGCACCGTTTGTTATTTTTCAGAAGTTGATCGACTTACGATTCGAACTTACGGCGCCATAGCACAGAATACTTAATAGTCCATAGTTATATAAGACTGCGGAAACGCTTCAATATGTTCACGGACCCCTAGGGGTCTGCGGACACAGAAAAAAAAACACTGGTGAGGGAAAAGTGACAAAGATGGATTATATCATGAAGTTTAGAAATCGAATTACCATTCGTTTTCAACGGGAATAACGCAGAATCCGTTGAAAGCTTTCCAATGTTGCGTTGAAACAAAATATCGCACCTACAAAATGGACAATGGTATTTTGTTTCATTGCATAACTAGTTTGTTTTTGTGTTACAAAATGTTCAATCCTTATTTTAGATTGGACAATTCGTCGTACGACTTTACAAAAGTAGGTAGGTACTTAATTCAGGCTGGGAATATATTGTAATATTATTTTTACTTTGATTATGAATGAGTAAGTAGATGTTTATAGTCCACTAGTTATTATTTCAGAGTTATAATGCATCCATAATATTAATTCAATTCACAAAATTAAATATTATCAGGACAAAAATTAATTATTTAAATCAAAGTACTCACATGAAAATGTTAATAGAAGTTTTCAATATGTGAATTTAAATATTTAATGCATAATAACTAGACTATATTGGGAATTAATTTGTAATGTTTTATTAATTTCATTTTATTTTCACATTACCACAAGAATAATTTATACTGAACGAACAAGTTATAGGTACCATTTTTTCTTTTTGGTTTTTAGGTTTTGCATGAATTTTCGGAATTTCAGCCCAGACCACTATCAAAAATTAAGTACTAGTTTCCACTATATAAGTTTAAGCATTAATAAAATTACTATGTCACGACTACGACTACAATATCACCATCTTCCCTCAACCTAACAAACTTTAGCAAGAATGCAATGCAATTGAATTTCAAACGTTCTCGTGTAAAATCTAGACACAGCTGCATAACAAAAGGCTGTTGAAATCTGCACTTCTACCCTCGTCATGAAGCGAGAGAATGCTCGACTTTTCAAGTATTAGGGGGCAACGGTACATGACAATCTTGCCCAGTTAGACACAACGCACACACAGGCATTTTTTCATTTCTAACAACTCAAAACAATAACACAGAACCGCCCGTTAGGTATACCTACTCCTGTATTCTTCTCACTTTGTGATTCCATCACAAAATAAATTTGAATTGCAACAAAATACTTACTACAAATTTGTATCATGGTAATGCAGTACCGACGTAATATTAATGAATACAGATGAGTAAATAACCTTCATTCACTCTTTTCTATGTTACATAAAAAACAATTTCTAAACAAAATTTCTTTTGAAATTGTTGCATTACAAAAGAGAATGAAAAACGTTTTAGATTAATGAAGATTAACAATTTAACATCAAACAAACATCGAGCGATAGGTGTAATTTTGCCGGAGTATGCCTCTCCTTGTCTGTGCTTAATCTATGTATGTTCGACAATATCCGATGTGTGCATGAAAAATTAAATGAAAATATTTATTGGTATCTTTTTTACAAAATACATAGCCATGTTTGTGCAAAATTCATAGTCACACACGTGATGTCCAAATTAATAAATGTATTTTCTTTCTTTCTTTCTTCATACTGGATTCTATCCGGGCTAACATGCGCGCCGCGAGATAAATTGTCGACACTTGGTATTGTGTCGGCGCAAGTTGCCTCTCGCTCACCTGACTGAGCGATGTGCGGGATAGAAGGATGCGCTCTTGCGAACGAGAGTCGACGCGGGAAATTTCGTCGCGGTATGCATGATTGGCCTACATGTGTTGACACAAAAGGTAAGTAAACTAAATGCTAATTTCAGTTACCAGTAATACTAAGTGCCTGCGTGTGCGCAGAGCCTTCTTAACGACGAAGACGTCTCCCTCGTCATTTAAAACAAAGGATGAAATTGCCCGAGGTTGCATGCGTTCTCAGCGGTCGTGTACATTGACCGCTCTTAAGCGAACGATGCGCTGTTGTGAACTGGGTTTTATTTGTTGTGGAGATTTCTTTTTTTTTCTAGTATTCATGAAAAAGCGCTTGGCTTTTAGCCACGGAATTAACAGACGCGCTGGTGGTTCAAGAACGGTTTTCCACTCTTGCGGAACACGTGGGCGAAAACGTTCATGACGCTCTAGGATTTTCAAAAAACGTCTCGAAATAAAAAAAAAGATTTAACAGTGCGATAGAGATATATTTATAAAGATCCTGATTGATCATTTATGAATTTATTTATTTAAATTGATAAATCCAAAAAAGTTTTTTAAAATTGTGGTTAGTAGTTTGTCTATTTCTGCTAAGAAGATACCAACAAAACATACTTACTGGTCTTAATTCATCAATGTTTATCTTAATTTGCATATGCGGTTGTTGTTTTTCAAAATTTGTATGAAAGTACACACGTAATAAAATTAGTTACTCAAAATGTGTAAACCTAAAAGTGTAAAATATTCATTTATACTAACACGAACATGGAGTCAGAAAATGTACGTTCAAACCTGCTTATCATTTATTAAAAATTCTAAGTGTTTTAAGTGTACCTCATTAATTATTTATATCTACGCCTAGAATGGTATGGTAAAATTTAGGTTTAGGTTATTTGAATAAAATATTTAATTTGGTCACTTTTTCTTGAGTGACTCATAGGTATGTTATTTAAGGTTGGTTTAACATTGAATAAATGGAAAAAAAAATAATAGGAACCAACATGCTATCATCATCTGTGTAGTTTTCGTAGTACGTACGTAGCATTCGTAGTGCTTAGTTTAACGTCGTAGCATAAACAGCTACGAAATTATTCGTAGATTTTACTTACAAAAGCAAACACATGTAGCTTTGCAATGCAACTGCAGAAAAAAAATTCAATTGAAGGTTGAAATTCATAAATACTTGTAGACGTAAATATTGATCTAAGTAATTATAAGTAGGTATATACATATATAATTTAAAGAATAGTCAGTATTTTATACGAGAGGCAAAATTCTTTTGTAAAGAATTCCCTAAAAACAGTTTCAATGCGAGTTTTGTTCGAAAGATCCTGAATTCTTGATTAGAAAACTGACCCATAGACCTTTTATATACTTAGGTTGGTTTTGGGCGTTTCTTTTAATTAACAAACTTACAAAGAACTAGGGAGCAATCAAGCTTTCAATTTGCTGAGGACTGTCGAGAATTAACCTAGTGCCTATAGCTTGGAAACGTTCTTTCAAGGTTTTAAACTTTTGTAATTAATAGCGCAAAAATTGCATTATAACAATTATTATGTTTAATAGATACATCTATTAGTGTTGCAGGTGTCTAGGGTGGTGCGGCAATTGCTTACCACAGGTGATCCTACTGTTCGTCAACCACCTAATATTATAAAAAGAAATTCATTTATTCATTTTCTGCTATATGCTTTCCTCTATAAAGAGGTTAATCTCTTAATCCACTTCAAGACTTATAAATAAACCGAAAGCACGAAAAACTATGTAATCGCGATTTAATCGGCTCCCAGCGCCATCTATTGGTACTGGCGGAAGATAAGTGCCGAAAAGAAATGAAGGCGGGCCATCACTGTTTATTGATGGTTTGATAAATAAAAGCTTTGTTATTTTCTGTTCCTCATTGTCTTCCTTACTTACTACGCTGGCTCAGCGACTCGAAGTGTTTCCTGGCTTCTGACATGAGAATTCGCCACTCCGCTCTATTCTCAGCCACGTCTTGCCAATCCGGCCTTTGAAAGTGACCAAGATCCTTCTTGACCTGGTCCATCCAGCGATATCTGGGGCGCCCCATGGGCGCTTCTCTGTAGATCGACCCATTGTCTAATCTACTAAAATAGCCCCTGGCAAATTGGGTTCAGGTCTTATTATTTTCTTTTTAATGTTAATGTAGGTGTGACATGTACCCGCCATTAATATTGATTCCGCGCTCTTTCCAGTTTAGCGTTTTGAACATGTTCTGCAGCACAGCGGAGAAGAGTTTCCGAGATATAACATCTCCTTGTCTCACACCACGACGCAGCAGGACAGGCTCGGTTTGGTCATTTTGGATTAGGTACTACGGACATATTAGCGACGTCATACAGACACCTCAACACCTCGGTATATCGCCAATCGACTTGGCACCTCTGCAAGGCCTCGAGAACAGGCACCTGGTCTCGACGGAGTCAAAAGCTTTTTCATAGTCCACAAACGCCATGCACAGGGGCTGGTTATATTCTTTGGTCTTCTGTATAACCTGTCCCAATATGGTCTGTCTGTGTGAATATGGTCTATGGTGCTATAACTTCGTCGGAACCCGGCTTGCTCTGCAGGTTGAGCTTCGTCAAGTCTTCGTGTAAGGCGATTCGAAATGACTCTTGAGAACAACTTATAGACGTGACTTTGGTCGATAGTTCTTCAGTAAGGTTTTGTCGCCTTTCTTGAAGAACAATACGACTAAGCTCCGCGGTCACGCCCTAGGAGTTCTCCCGGAGCAAAATAACTGAGTTAAATATACGCCAAAGTTACTTCAGCACCGGCTTGGCGGCAGCTTTTAGAAGCTCGGTGTGACTCCGTCTTCTCCCGGGGCTTTTCCATTTTTATGTTAACCAAAAGCTGCCTCGATCTCCTCCAAGCTGATGTCGGGTAGATCCTCCGTCGCATGGCGGGTTAATGTGGCTCTTGAATCCTTCTCATCCGGCGTAGGGTGGGGTGAATGCGACGCGTATAACTGGCTATAGAAGGTGTAAACTTCCGAAAGAATCTCTAGCTTTGACGTGACGACTTCTCCATTTGTTTTGGTCAACTTCGACAGGTGGCTCCTGTCAAGATGTTGTACGAAGACTTTGGACCCCCCTGGTTCTGCTCAATTGCTATCTGTATTGAGAGTGTATTAGAGCTTCGGAGGTCACGTTTTAACAGCTTGGAGATGGATGGATGGATATTTTGAGCCCGAGCTGAAGTGACTGATGGATTTTTTCGCCTCTTGTCCATTAAGTCCAGAGTATCTTTCGAAAGTTTAGACCGCTTGCCCGTACGTCGCAACTCACAGAACTTTGCACCCTCGTCCCGAAGGATTTCCACCACTTGGTCGAATTCTTCGTCGATATCTACGTCAATTGTGGTTTCCAAGGCAGTGAATCGATTTTCCAATTTTAGTTGGAAAGCGTCGGAACCAGCGAGTGATTGGAGCAGATTTGGCCGGAGCGTGGACTTCATCAACCGAGAACGTTCAAGCTTAAAATTGATATTCAGAGTGCCTCTGAGAAGTCGGTGAACACTTCCGGTTTTAAACCTATTTATTACTATGACATCTCTGAATATACGCTTAATGTCCGATATATATTATGAAGTCGATCTCATTTTTAGTCATAGTATCTGGGCTCTGCCTCGTCCATTTCCTCTGGGGCTGTTTCTTAAAGAATTGATCCCGGAAAGAGCCGATCAATGCAATTAAGGGTTTGCAACTGTTTTACAATGTATAAATGCAACTGTTTTATAATGTATAATGTTCTTTTATATTAAATGATTTACTAAACATAACATGATATCTTAAAGTATTTAATTGCCTACCTGTCCTAAGTAAAAAAGGTAGGTATCTAAATGATATTACCTATTTTTTTATTTCTCTTAAATCAATAAATCAACGTTGGATTTAACTTGCAATTTAATTTTACAGCAAAGTAAATGACTGTATGTCATTTACTTTGCTATAAAGCGAAAGGATCTAAGTTAGTCAGTCTAACTATAAAGAAAACGTACGCGGCAACTCTATGCAAACAGTAACACATGCTTATGTGTGAGTGAAATTTGCAAATCAAAACCGATACATGACATTCCACACTAACCGTAAACGCTCTTAATGTGCAATTGATCAGTAAATGAGTAGTTCTTCATATGTTTTTTATACGTCAAAGAAGGTTGTTCATGACTACGTAATAATTTTATCATTTGATTGTAATAAAAAAAATAAGATCTATTTAAAAGTATTTCATTTGGCTTCCTTGTCCATTAATGATTGTAATGAGATACGAAGCATAAAAAGTTATCGGCCATAATTTTACTTTCTGCAGTAGATGTTTTATTAAAACATACAAATAAGATTGTTTATCTTATGATTAAGTGTTTCAATTAAGATTAAGTTAAAAAAAATAAAGAACATACATTTTAAACATAAAACTTAAGTTCCGAGTATATGCGACCAAGTGGTAGTTGGCTCAGTTAGCATTTTATAAAGTGCGAAGTAGAAACGACTAACTGCAAAATCTCGTAAATTATCAACAAATTAGCATTACTAACATTATGTACAAATAAATAAGAATATAAATAGATACTGATAAAAAAATCAAATATTGGCCTACTCGTTAAGAAAATAACACACTTTTTCGATTATTCCGCTCTCCTGTAAAGTTGTTATTTGTAGATGACTCTTTTTACTTTGCACCCGTCGATATTGTAATATTGTTTTTACTCTGATTATGAATGAGTAAGTAGATGTTTATAGTCCACTAGTTATTATTTCAGAATTATAATGCATCCATAATATTAAATTCAATTCACAAAATTAAATATTATCAGGACAAAAATTAATTATTTAAATCGAAGTACTTACATGAAAATGTTAATAGAAGTTTTCAATATGTGAATTTAAATATTTAATGCATAATAACTAGACTATATTGGGAATTAATTTGTAATGTTTTATTAATTTCATTTTATTTCCACATTACCACAAGAATAATTTATACTGAACGAACAAGTTATAGGTACCTATTTTTTCTTTTTAGTTTTTAGGTTTTGCATGAATTTTCGAAATTTTAGCCTAGGCCACTATCAAAAATTAAGTACAGTTTCCACTATATAAGTTTAAGCATTAATAAAATTATTATGTCACGACTACTATAATCGCCATCTTCCCTCAACCTAACCAACTCTAGCAAGAATGCAATGGAATTGAATTTCAAACGTTCTCGTGTAAAATCTAGACACAGCTGCATAACAAAAGGCTGTTGAAATCTGCACTCCTACCCTCGTCATGAAGCGAGAGAATGCTCGACTTTTCAAGTATTAGGGGGCAACGGTACATGACAATCTTGCCCAGTTAGACACAACGCATACACAGGCATTTTTTCATTTCTAACAACTCAAAACAACAACACAAAACCGCCCGTAGGTATACCTACTCCTGTGTTCTTCTCACTTTGTGATTTCATCTCAAAACAAATTTGAATTGCAACAAATATTTACTACAAATTTGTATCATGGTAATGTAGTACCGACGTAATATTAATGAATACAAATGATAAAAGCGGACGAATAATAAAATCACCTTCATTCCCTCTTTTCTATGTTATATAAAAAACGATTTCTAAAGAAAATTTGTTTCGAAATTGTTGCAACACAAAAGAGGACGAAATACGTTTTAGATTAATGAAGATTAACATCAAACAAACATCGAGCGATATGTGTAATTTTACCGGAGTATGCCTCTCCTTGTCTGTGCTTAATCTATGTATATGTCCATCCGGGCTAACATGCGCGCCGCGAGATAAATTGTCGACACTCGTATTGTGTCGGCGCAAGTTGCCTCTCGCTCACCTGACTGAGCGATGTGCGGGATAGAAGGATGCGCTCTCGCGAACGAGAGTCGACAAAATTTCGTCGCGGTACGCATGTTTGGCCTACATGTCTTGACACAAAAGGTAAGTAAACTAAATGCTAATTTCAGTTGCCAGTAATACTAAGTGCCTGCGTGTGCGCAGAGCCTTCTTCACGACGAAGACGTCTCCCTCGTCATTTAAAACAAAGGATGAAATTGCCCGAGGTTGCATGCGTTCTCAGCGGTCGTGTACATTGACCGCTCTTAAGCGAACGATGCGCTGTTGTGAACTGGGTTTTATTTGCTGTGGAGATTTGATTTTTTTTTCTAGTCTTCATGAATAAACGCTTGGTTTTTAGCCATGGAATTAACAGACGCGCTGGTGGTTCAAGAACGGTTTTCCACTCTTGCGGAACACGTGGGCGAAAACGCTCATGACGCTCTAGGAGTTTCAAAAAACGTCTCGGAATGAAAAAAAAAGATTTAACAGCGCGATAGAGATATTTATAAAGATCCTGATTGATCATTTATGATTTTTCTTGAAATTTATTTATTTAAATTGATAAATCCAAAAAAGTTTTTTAAAATTGTGGTAAGTACTTTGTTTATTTCTGCTAAGAAGATACCAACAAAAACATACTTACTGGTCTTAATTCATCAATGAATATCTTAATTTGCATTTAAACATGGTATATGTGGTTGTTGTTTTTCAAAATTTGTATGAAGGTACAGAAAATTGTATTAAAACCTACGTATAAAAACTAAGTTACCCAAAATTTTAAGGTTACCTAAAAGTGTAAAATATTCATTTATACTAACACGAACATGGAGTCAGAAAATTTACGTTCAAACCTGCTTATCATTTATTAAAAATTCTAAGTGTTTTAAGTGTACCTCATTAATATTTATATCTACGCCTAGAATGGTATGGTAAAATTTAGGTTCAGGTTATTTGAATAAAATATTTAATTTGGTCACCTTTTCTTGAGTGACTCATAGGTACGTTATTTAAGGTTGGTCAAACATTGAATAAATGGAAAAAAATGTGATAGGAACTAACAAGCTATCATTATATTATTCTGTGTAGTTTTCGTAGTACGTACGTAAGCATTCGTAGTGCTCAGTGTGACGTCGTAGCATAAACAGCTACGAAATTCGTAGATTTTACTTACAAAAGCAACCACATGTAGCTTTGCAATGCAACTGCAGAAAAAAAATGCGATTGAAACTTGAAATTCTTAATAACTTGTAGACATAAATATTGATCTTAAGTAATTATAAGTAGGTATATTACATACATAATTTAAAGAATAGTCAGTATATTATACGAGAGGCAACATTCTTTTTGTAAAGAATTCCCCTAAAAAACAGTTTCAAGCGAGGTTTGTTCGAACGATCCTGAATTCTTGATTAGAAAACTGACCCATAGACCTTTTATATACTTAGGTTGGTTTTGGGCGTTTCTTTTAATTAACAAACTTACAAAGAACTAGGGAGCAATCAAGCTTTCAATTTGCTGGGGACTGTCAAGAATTAACCTAGTGCCTATAGCTTGGAAACGTTCTTTCAAGGTTTTTAACTTTTGAAATAAATAGCGCAAAAATTGCATTATAACACTTATTATGCTTAATAGATACATCTATTAGTGTTGCAGGTGTCTATGGGTGGCGGCAATTGCTTACCAACAGGTGATCCTACTGTTCGTCAACCACCTATTATATTATAAAAAGAAATTCATTCATTCATTTTCTGCTATATGCTTTCCTCTATAAAGAGGTTAATCTCTTAATCCACTTCAAGACTTATAAATAAACCGAAAGCACGAAAAACTATGTAATCGCGATTTAATCGGCTCCCAGCGCCATCTATTGGTACTGGCGGAAGATAAGTGCTGAAAAGAAATGAAGGCGGGCCATCACTGTTTATTGATGGTTTGATAAATAAAAGCTTTGTTATTTTCTGTTCCTCATTGTCTTCCTTACTTACTACGCTGGCTCAGCGACTCGAAGTGTTTCCTGGCTTCTGACATGAGAATTCGCCACTCCGCTCTATTCTCAGCCACGTCTTGCCAATCCGGCCTTTGAAAGTGACCAAGATCCTTCTTGACCTGGTCCATCCAGCGATATCTGGGGCGCCCCATGGGCGCTTCTCTGTAGATCGACCCATTGTCTAATCTACTAAAATAGCCCCTGGCAAATTGGGTTCAGGTCTTATTATTTTCGTGCTTGTTTCAATATTTTTATAATATTAATCATTCTGATTTTCAAGCCTAAAAAATAATCAAAGGACACAAAATTACCAGTCCTTTCTTAGTTATCTATAAAGTGTGTGGGTTACTAATACGAGTCTCTTTTATATAAAAGACTGCCTGCGTGCCGAGGATAAGCCCACGTCGTGATAGAATTGATTGTAATATTTTTGGCAAGCAACAATTTAATTATCTTTAAAAATTGTAGCCACTGTGGGTTGAGTTATTCTAAGGTGAAGTGTCATCAAAATCCATTCCGTAGTTATTGCGTGAAAGAGCTACGTTTATGCTTACTTATTTACATAATATATATTGTCATACATTTCCGCGTTTATAATGTTAAAAGAATTAGAAATATGACGATTTCAATACCATTATGCTTAAGATTTTGCTTTGAAATTTATGTAGGAAGGTGGGGCAAGGAAACCAGGTTCTTGGTATAACTTCTTCTATTTAATTAATCATCTTCATAACGTCTTCACACCTTCCGTCGTCCGCAGCCATTCGTCTTCCCTCTCACTCTTACACGTCATCCTAATTCAAACATGGTTCTCTTACACGTTCCATATCATGCATCTACCGATCGCACATACCACATTTATCATCGAATAATTTCGAAACATGCTTTTATTACCTCGATATTTAAGAAAGTGACTGCTTGTTTTATTCTTAAAAATGCATAGCTTATGCATTCTATAGGTGTAAAATACAATATTAAAAATAAATACTTTTCTGAATCATTATCTACATAATAAAGTCACGAAACCGCCAATAATTGCTCCATTTAATAAAATTCAATACCCACCACCACGAGTTGAAGCCATATAAATAATTAAAACGGGAAACATGCTAACCAATTACATTTATTTAACAAGCAAAGGGTTAATTATCTCTATAAGCTCTTGGAATGCAAAATATGGAGTTCATTTTATAAGTTTTGCACAGCTTAATACATATCAATGAAGTTAATATTTTGATATTAACTACTACTAAGTTAATATTTTACTTATTATACTTATTTTACCATCACAGAAAGAGCAGGCAGAACAGATGTATACCTATACTTCATGATGACTTTGTTCATTTTAGATCTATTTTAATCCTACGGTTTTTCTATGTGAAACAGATCTAAGAGACAATCTACGTGAGAAATTTCATACTGTTGACAGAAGATTACCTAAGACTTAAATTACACAGGTTTTTGCTTGCGAGGAGTTTTTTATGTTTTCACGTAAAAAATGTACTTTCTTTTACTTTTAAAACGATTAATGGCCTTTAGCACCCACGCTTAGCTCACGCCAAATTATTTGTCAATCGCTTGCTCAGGGAAGCCTCAAAATATGTAATTAATTATATCCCCCAAGCACGTGACGTTACGCTACGCTATAAATATTCCGACGTTTATCCCAAAGTTGACGTTTCATTTAAAGACCGCCCGATGACTTGGTAATTTTTTTGGAAAACGTTAAGTAATATTAACGTCAACAAAAAGGTCTGAAGTGACCCAGCATTAAAGTCAGCTTATGACTGCGGCGTGATAGATTGCCGGGCGGTGGCGTTCCCGTTTATTTTTTATTAAATGCCCCCCCGCATCTGGCTTCAATTGCGGTAACAGCTTTTTATAGCACCCGCCCCGTGATGTTTATGCGGGAATACCGCTATTATGTTAAATTTTAATCTACTGTTAGCAGTGTTGGTGATGGTAGAGGTATCGTTGTGATTTTTGGCTTCAACAATTTTTCTATCGTGTATGTTCACAATTATTATATGCTGTACTTTTTAAGTTGTAGTTTAATTAAAGCAGATATTACATGGATATAGGTGTCTGATACAATTTTCGATATAATTATAAAATCATTATACACTTAAAAAATTACGGCAATTCGAGTTGTCAAATGTTGTTGTGACCTTTTTTAATATTTTTTTTCGAATCTGATTCATGAAAGAGCAATTTTATTAATAATACGAAATAGAAGAATTATAATAAATATGTTGTCAATATGTTATATTGAATGTTCATTAACTGTATAACTTCTAAATAAGCGAGTATACCCTGGGCACCAAAACTATAGCTTGGGCGGACATAATTAGGAATGTCACGCTGAGGACGAGAGAGATTATACACTACGCTCAAACGAATAAATAAATTGATAAAAATAAATTCAAGTTCAATACGCGACGCCAAGGTGACCAAAGACGCACGTGGGTTGTCCATAAATATATGTAGGTACCTAAAGATGTATTCTGTCTCATCATGTTCTTTTCTGTGCTGTGAATGTTTTGGTTGTTGGTCAATATATGTCTATTCTTTCTTTCAAATTTTAATCACTTAATTATTAGTCACGAAATGATGGTAAGCGTTTAACCTAATTTTTTTCACAAATACTTGTAAATATGTAAGAAAAATATGATGAAAAACATCTTTTGCATTTTATAATACATAACTATTAGGAAAATAAATCTATCTTATTATCTTTGTGTCTGCTTGAGTAAACTTAGTCCACTTTTTAGATCCGCTTACTGACATCTTTAGCCTTATAAAAATACTGGGAGCCACGCCACGTCTGTTTTATTGCCCTCATAAGTTCTGCAGATCTTTACCAGACATCTACGGAATTTACCAGAAATATTCTACGGAATACCTCTTGACCTCTACGTACCTTTTATCTGAACCAAAATGGATATGAACTATGATAATCTTCAGCAACACAGATTTAATGAAGTGGATATGTTTATAATAAATCAAGAACATAAATTATTTGTTTAAAACTTTATTGCACAACACTTGATAAAATAAAAGTATCGGCTTACATACTGCCCCACTGCAGGGCAAAAGCCTCTATCATAAAAATCAAGTTATCCCTACTTGCCTAATGCGCATTGGTGGTGATCACAGACTCGAGCTATGTACGCATAGCAGTTTTAGCTCACCGGGGAATTGAATCCAGGACCCCGAGATCACGGCCCGGTACTTAAACCATTTGACCAATAGAGCGTTAAAAATCTTGGTAAAATATGCAAGCCTAATGCCATAGAATTATCTACCAGTCAATCTGCGGTAGCTAGCGGTAGCTTACATAATATTTGACATTCATAAATGTTCTATTGAATAAAGAATATTTCTATTTCTATCTTTGGGTCATATAGAAAGAACAATAGTGCGGCGAAAGGAGAACTTATGTAACTTATTTTTTGGCATCTTCAATTATTTTTCAGTTCCATCTGCACCAACAAGGTGATTAAGCCTAATCCCATAATAAGTAGTTGCTGATGACTTGATCTCAATTATAAGCCTTAGCCCTACAGTGGGACAGTACCTATATAGGCTGATGCTTTACTTTATCTGAACAAAACGTATGCGAATACGCCTGTACCCAGTTCTTAATTTTTACGATATTTTCAGCAAGAAAATCCTACACGCCACCAAAAAATGTAAGCTGCGTTCTGTTATCCGGAAAAATCGCGGTTCCCTCGAGACGCTTGCACGTCCGCGGAAAGATTTCTATCAGACCAAATTCCCCGCGGGTGGAACTGTGAGATCTTGCTTATTACAAAAGCTGAGCCTTTGGATTTAATAATTGTCAAACAACACCAAACTTCTCCTTAACGGCAGCTGTATTATTCATTAACATTGGTAAGTTAGTATTTATTTCGATCTATTTGTTAGTGGTACCTATTTCAAATTTAGAAATTATTCTTTAACAAAAAAAAATGTTTTGTTTGAGAGTAAACGTTTTCTAATTTCCCTAATTTGACAAAGCATTAAACCCAAAATCTTTTTCTTGCCGTATGCCAACATTAATTACAAGGTTTTTTTATCTTAACCTAACCTACTAAACCTCAAACTAAGCCATTAACAAAGCACGACCTCTCCCAGTTCGGGGCTCGGGCAGTAAAAATTAGTGTCCTTAAACGTGTCCATTGTTCAAGCATTCCCGCAAATTCTTCCACTTAAGTCGGGGCGTGACAAATGCGGGGCGCCTCCCAACTGTTACATTTCGTTTTAACCCGGCGACCGTAAAGCGACGTTGATAAGTGTCCGATGCCCAGCGTTGCCAGGTGTCCCGATTTGTGAGAGACGTCCCGATTTTTAGAGGTGTGGTAATAAGTCTTGAGTTTGAGCAAATAAAATATATCGATCTACGGACGCACTAACCTTTATTTTTGTCAATTTTTTAACCAGATTAGATTGACTGTCCCGGTAGCACCCCAAACAAAGTTAGACTCTATATATTCTCACTCTGGATAAGTATCCGAATGATGCATTTTGTATTTGTTTGGTGTTTGTTGTTTCTTTATCTATTTAAATAGATATACATCTTTTGTTTTACCGTTGTTTCTGATACCCGTAACACATGTGCTTAAGTTACTCACTTTTGAATCAATCGATGTGTGTGCTGTTGCCTAAAATAAATATTTAAAAGTATATTTTTAAAACGGTATACGTAGATAGTTATGCTGTTTACGCTATCGTTTAAAATTTACGCTGCCTCGTAATTTTTAATTATGTCATTGTCCCGATTACAAACCCAAACATCAGGCTATTTTACTGTCCCGTTTTACATACTCGTTTGAGCAGCATTGCCGATGTCCCACGTCTCTA
Source organism: Cnaphalocrocis medinalis (assembly GCA_014851415.1). Classification (NCBI taxonomy): domain Eukaryota; kingdom Metazoa; phylum Arthropoda; class Insecta; order Lepidoptera; family Crambidae; genus Cnaphalocrocis; species Cnaphalocrocis medinalis. The sequence continues at coordinate 7,920,323 of CM026275.1, read as the reverse complement.
TTTGGTCCGAATGGAGGATAAACTTAAGCTGCTGTGCGGATTTTAGATAGATATTATTTGCATTAATAGACGTGGAGTTTACAGGCTTAATGCAGTTGTGGTAATGCTTTGTTTTTGAACTGGCCTTTATGTAATATAAGTTAACATAGGTATATAGATGAGAGAGATAGACAGTACTTGGATCATTTAAGAATAGCGATCTTGCCCGATCTATATTCAATAATATCAATTCATTTATAAGGTAAATCTAACAAATTGATACCCTGACTCAAGGCATCTCGGGTGTTCTATTCTAAAAAACCTAGCTACTTCTTTTTTTTTCAAAAATAGCTAGTTTTAGGTTTTTGACAATCATGCTAGGCCAAAATAAAGACTCAACGGCTGGAACCTTTATAGGTACTATATTTTCATTTAGAACAGGCGATTTGTCTAAATCTATATCTGACGCATGTGACATGGAAGTAGAACTTGTTAGAAAACGCTCCCAATGCGACCATCAAACCTATGAGTGCAGCACAAATGTTTGCTCGAGTCTGAAGTCGCGCGGTACTCCGGAAAACCACAGTAGGAAATAATTATTTTTGACTACGAGGGGAATCCTTATATTTTAACTCGCTTGGCTGTAATTGATCGCCGATCGTCCCGCTCCTCGAAAATTTCAACCCTAAAGGGACCAAAGCGCGTTGCCCCGTTTTTGATAAGAATATTACTAGAATACCTTGCTCTGTTTTTTGCTGTTTTAAGGGTTTTGTACCTCACTTTTAATGACGTAAAACCTTACTTTGTGGCGTTTTAGTTATAACGGATAGATAGTAATTGAATATTATCAGTAAAGGGTTTCACAGTTATAAAATGGCTAGATGGCGTATTTGATAGAGGCTCTGCCTCATACACCGAACGTCGTAAGTTCAATCTCCAACCTGTGACGCAATCACTCCGGTCGAACCGATCCACTCAGGCTAAAGCGTAGCTCTCCCACGGTATGTTTTTGTTCAGCGTTTGGTTTTAATATCAAAGTTAAGTGTTAAATATCCTCCTCTGTGGTTTGAGTCTTTAAGTTGCTTAGAACGGAATTAGGTCAGCGACCAACTAGTATGAGATAATGTATGAATTATTTACAGTTTTATTCAAATGCAAGTTCACATTCTGTGTCCCATTTACACTATGTCGTGACTACGTACCACGAGTGCGGCGCCTCGACGTCTGCGCGACGTGTCCAAGTCAGTGGGCTGGAAACATTTACTCGATTAGACGGAAGGCATACGCTTTAGTGGTGACGGAATTCTGAGCTTGCCCACTGGGTTCCTAGATTTGTATGCGGGATAGCGCCAAGACTATATTTAGAATCACTCGATTGAGAAAATACGATAATTTTAATTACGACCGCTGAACTATCCGAGTTCAGCGGTTGTGAACTTGCGATATTGCTTAGCTTTAACAAAGCGAGCTTGGGCAACAACTATTCGATGTCGGTTTAGAATAGTTGAAGTAAATTAATCAAAAGGTTTACTTTACATTTGTTTTAAAAATAGCATTTTGCTTGATATTTTGACGGGTCATAGATTTTCTTTGTTTTTTTTATCATTGTATTTTCAATACTTACTCAGATAAAAATGGGAAAGTGTGTCTGTCTGTATGTTTGTCTTTCTTTCACGGCAAAACGGAGCGACTAATTGACGTGATTTTTTAGGTGGGATAGTTAGGGAAGTAGGGAGTGCGAGCGAAGCCGCAGGCAAAAACTAGTAGGTTATAACCTAGATATTATATTATTTTTTCATAGCATGCGTCCAATGGGACTATGTTTTTTGTAAACGTAGTTTAAGACGCCTTCAGAACGCAAGTAGCCAAAAATAATTTAACGCGGCCTATGTCCAGCAATGTGTAGCAACAGGCTGATTATAATACCATAGGTAGGTATTTACCACTCTAATAACTTCTACAACCCATGCTCAAGACTCCTCTTCACTCAGGCGATGAGAGAGCATTTAATCGGTACTCGGTATGCCTTTGGCGGCCGTCAGAGGAGCGTCCGACATAACCTGCCTGTCTTCCCACAGGGTATGCATAAGCATAAGGTTTTTCCCAGAGTCAAAAAAGGTACGTACCACTCTCTGGCCAGTTATAAATCTGTTGAATAGAGAACAAAAAAAGTTAAAGGCGACTTAAACCTATTGCCATTTGGACCAGATTAATGCGCAAGACATCTTCACACCAATCAAATTATCTGAAACTAATGCATTTCTTGTACGATGGCCATAGCTGGGATGTATCCAATCACACTCAAGACTAAAGACAATCAAGGAAAGCCCGTTTTCAAAATTATTAAGCTAACCATCTACCTCAGATCTTTCGCACTCGGTTGAAGCAAATAGCCACTAAAGCATTGAAGTCTTCTACAAAAACATTTTTGTTACTTTTTTGGGCAATAAGCAATGTCTGAATCGGTATTCCACTTTCAAAGGCTCGTAAATAGCAGCTATCTATCTTGAAGTTGGTAGCGCTAAACTTTTTCTCCTGGTATTTCTATTAAACATTATAGTGACCACTTCCCATTAGTCAGTCTAAGGCCCGATTCAACCAATCTTCATCCGAAGATACCTAAATGTATAACACTTCTATTCATATGGAATGATAGCCTTATACCTAGGAGGCAATTCTCGTCCACTCGGCATCGAAATCAAATTTAGGGATTTCATACATAACTCGACTTTAAAGTCGAGTGCATGAGTATTGCCCCCCAGACGATTGGTCAAATTGCACCTAAGTGGTACAAATCAATAAAGGTGAATAAACTCCTGTAGAAGACCTCCTTCGAGACGGTTCTTTTATGAGACGGTTCTTTTATTAACATGATAAAACATAAATGTATCGTTACGGTTAACGTAAAAAACGCTATTGTGCCTTTGAAAATAAATATCAAATCACTTTATTATTTCATTAGACTGGTCCATTATCCCTCTAATAGATTTATTCAAAACTCCGCAGACAGATTTAGAATTCAATTAGGCAATTATGTTTTGTTTTTAATCAATGCGCGCCAATTCCTACGAAAACAAAGCCCAAATTGATGTCACTATTAAGTGATTAACGTTATGTATGGCAACGCTTTGGAATTTGAGTTTTACACCAATTATACCAGCGCAAATAAGCTTTGTGGGAACACTGGAATTAGCCGTTGTCATGCAATGTATCAACAAAGTATGATGATTGCATGTGTTTCCCAATTAATTATTAAAATTTAATAAATCGTAAAATTGTGAGCATTGGTACTTTAATTTTTTAGTAGGTACTATAGCAGGAATTAATATGTTACAAATAGTTCGTAATTGTGAATGTATGTGGATTTTATTAGCAAGTTGTTAATGTTTTATTCATTTCAGTAAATTTTACCGAAATGGGGAACCAAGGAGTTTCCGCAACTAATAACATTGGACCAAAACTTATTTTTGCTACATCAGCTAACAATACTCTCAGTGAAATATTTTATACCTATTTTTCAGAAGTCTGCGTCACCGTACATTCCGTGCATTTTTACCGTGGAAGAGCCACGCTTCGGCATGAATGGGCCGGCTCGACCGGAGTGAAACCACGGCCTCACAGGAGGCATGAAGCAGCGGCGGCGCTGTGTTGCGTCTAGTGCGTAAGGGTACCGGAGGCCCACTTGTGACTCTACTGGTGTTGCCCGGTGTCTATGGCCAGCGGTAATCGCTTACTATCAGGTGCTCCATCTGCTCGTTTGCCAGTCACATGAAAGAAAAGTCTACTCACCGTTCATTCGGCACCAATCCAGCGGAAAATATTAAAATCTGAGCTACGCCACGTCACCGAACGCTAACCGTTCCGATAAACTTTTTTGATATTACTCAGCAGCCGCTGCACGTAAATCTACCCTTACATTGGTCCCAGCAACTTTTTCAATTTAACAGGTAAGGATAAATCGTTCATTCTTTTTATTTGAACATAGAACTGATATAAACTCCCGAAGTTCAGAAGGTGGGGCCGATATTGTTTGCTTCCTGTTAACTTGGAAAATCTTTTACTGTGGATTTACTCGTAACTGCTGACTTTATTTTTTGTCGGAAATTTAAGGGTAGGCAACAATACAATATACTTAATACGGTATGGTATACCAGAATAAGACTTTGTTCGTTATGATTTAAATTGCCTTATTTAGTGTAAACGCTTAGCTACTTATTTCAGAACACGATCTAAGACAAATTTCAAAACTTAACTCGTTTCAAGCAACGCGTTTAACATTGTGTTTTGGAAAGGGATAGCACGAGCTGTAAGACAATAACTCAAAAACATGTTAGTATGATTTTTGGATAGTTATTTCAAACTGCTTATAATTAGAGAAAAAATAGCAAATATAACAACTTCTTTACACAAACCTAAGTGTTGCAATTGTTTTTGGGCTGAAACGAAGTGAAGGTCAGCCACTAACTACAACTTAATTGATGAAAATGCACGCACACACTCGTCTCAGCTAGTAGTATAATTGAATAGTCTCAGTAGCTGGTAAAAAAATAATAATGATGAGTGGCGCAAAATTAAATAGAAATAGAAATAGAAAAATCTTTATTCAAGTTAGGTCCATACAGAACACTTATGAATGTCAAAACAATATAATCTACCACTGGTGGTTGGTAAATGATGTTGCTGCATTGCCGAATTGGTTACCTAACAACGTTGTTACACGGTAATGTCTGATCTGTTTTAAAAGTCCAAACTCGTATCTTTCTGCCCAAAGCCCTACTAATAACTTCGAGAAATGATAATACAAATAATTAAAATAGAAAATATTTATTCAGCAACCACTTATAATAGCGCCTCGCAAAGCTGATTGATCATACTTTTCTCTACAGAAAAGTAAGATTTATTTCTTCTAACCTATCAATTACCACAGCAAATCAACGAGCAATTTTTTCAAAGAAAATGATCGGGCTTGTTACTGAGTCGGGTATTCATTTCTTTTTCAATACTAGAACAGCTTTTGAAAATCGCCTACGTACTTCTATAATTTATGCAAAAAAAAAGTTTTATTAAAATATTTTATCTGAATGGAAAACCTAGCGAGAAAGAAAACAGAAAAAAAACTCTTCATAAAGGTAGGTCCACAATGCGCACGTCCAAAAATACGGCCTTGTGCGTGTAAACTGGCCGAGGACTCGCAACACGAGTGTAGAGCAAAGCAAACCGTTCTTGAACACGTTCAAAAGCGTGTACAAAGAGGAAGCGCACATTGAGCCACTCAGTTGGCGCTCACTTAACGCAAACTAGTGACTCAGTCATCGCCACTAAATGTAGCCGCCTATTGTGGCCGGCTGGATGGCAGTCGACCGAGAGTGATACCTATGGCCTCACAGAAGACTGGCGTGAAGCAGGCACGCGCTGTGTTTCGCTGAATGAACCGGGGTTAAAAGTAGGCAGCGCACTTGTGACTCTACTGGTGTTGGAGTGTCTATGGGCGGCGGTAATCGCTTACCATCAGGCGATCCGTCTGCTCGTGTGCCACCTATCAGATATAAAAAAGTCTACTTTTAGTGCTGCCAGGAAGAAAGCTGACTAGTATGAAATATGAGCGCTATACAAGTGAAAAATGATAGCCTCCAAGAGCAACAGCGAGCAACTTCTGCAGCTTGGACGCCACTACCTAATCGCTCAGATTGCTATAAAAAACGTAGGAGAAACATTGAGTTTGCGTCTAATGGCCGCCACCAGTCACTTAATGTGTGATTGTCCTGCAAAATGAAATTGGTCAGTTCTAAGCGTGAAAACTCAAAAGTGTGGACACAACTTTACGTTTACGGACTAAATTACCCATCGCTGATCTAAATCAGCACAAAACGAGCACTTAAGAGAATTACAAACAAAAAAAGCGAACCATAACCATTTTGTTACAAAGTATCTAATGAATTGAACAAATCGGTGCAATTAGGAGCACAAGTCGTAACAAATAAATTTTTCTTTGAAAACCGGAACAAATAAATGCAAGTGCATGCAATTTCAACGTAATTTTCTTCGCACGCGAAGCGCAAGAAATACTTACTTACAAATAGAGTGAAACATTGTTCCTTAAATAGGTAGTAGCTAAACACTGGAGTACGTAATTGAAAATCGAGTATTTTTGTGTAAGAGAATTCTAGAAACTTTTAGTACTTAAATACTAAAATAATTCGGGCAAATCATTGAAATTATTTTGTTGGCGCATTTAGCAACTGACCCGGTCACATTTCAAGTTCGTGGGTTCAACCCCCGGAAACATTCTTGTTTTTATGTGATAGGTGGCAGAGCAGACGGATCACCTTACGGTAAACGATTGCCACCGCCCGTAATATACCTACAACACCAGTAGTCACAAGTGCGCTGCCAACCTTTAACCCCTTTCCCCCCAATTAGGCCTCCCTCACGGGTACCCTCACTCACTCGGCTTAAGTTCCGAAAATGGCAACTTTTATACAATAATTTATTTACAAGTATTAATTCTAAAAGTGGATTGTCTATGCCGATTATACTCACCCTCTGTCGAAGTCACGTAACAAACAAATCAACATAGTAGATACAAGGGATTAAGCAATTTTACTGCGTACAGCACCTGTATTTGACATTAAAAAATATATAAAAGAATCCTCAGCTCTTAAACTATTTCAATAAAGCCTGTACGACGGTTTGTGCGACAATGTAGAATCATAATGCTGTTTACTATTGAACATTTTTCTTACTCAAATACCACAGAGGAATTTAATTTTGCCGTTGACAGCTACAGCCCACTACCAATGTCAGCTAAATGGACGAGCTATTTTTCATTGATATTTATTCACGTGAGCATTTTAGAAACTTTTAAGTACTAATACCATTGAGATAAATAGGACTAGAGAAGCAAACCGCATCAAGACGCGTCAAAAAACTCGTAGCCACTAATCAAATTTAACGACGGAGCTTTGAAACGATTAAATATTTGAAAGAAAACATATGTAGACATATATCTGCCTCGCTCGCGCATGTCGCAAACACTGACGCTCACTCGGATTAGACAAAGACCGCAATGGTCACGTCATTTAAGTGACGTGCAATGAGTGCAATTGGCAATGGTGTTGCTAACTTATGAAATGTTTACCCCAAACTTTAGACATATTATTAATAAATTTTATTTTAAAATATTTCAATGTTTTTATTTTTACTGGATTATTACCTATTACAAAAGAAGTCTGTTCGTCGTTGTATGTTGAGTTTAGTCGTGTTTCAGCTTTGAAGTCTTATGGACCGGAGGGAATAAGCAATGCAATCACATAATTAAGTAATAAAATTATTAGGTAGAAGTATCGCTTTTCTTGCTAATATGGATAAAGATATAGATAAAGTAAGATAGATCGTTTTTTACTTACTTAAAAATAATGACATTTACCTTGGTTGGTTATTAATAACTGACTGAAAACCACTATCTGAAGATCGAAATATGGAATTTAAATGGGTTGGAATGGGCTGATTTCTTCAGTCCTAAGTCAACTAATTACTAGGTAATGAAATAATTTATAAAACATTTTGTTTTGTTTTATTTAAAAAATATATAATTAACATTCGCCCACATATTCGCCTTTTGGTTCTAGGTTGTCTTGATCACGGAAGTGCTTCGAACAAATAACGGAATATTCTGATGGACCAACCAGTCCGTCTCCTTTCTTATCAATCGGATATTTGTTATCAATTTATCACAGCGTGCTTCATTTTGAGGCAACCTGGAAAATTATCACGAATTTAAAATACTTGAAATCACTAAATCCAATAGGGTATTTGACAAAAAAAAATTATGTGTTTAATCAAAAGACCTCTCAATTTAAGAAACATTACTGAAAGAATTGCTCGATTCTGATTTGAATCACCTGAGATATCACAACTTTAAGAGCACATATTTTGGGCAAGCCCAAAAACGCTCTATACAAAATGGCTACAGGCAAGTGACGTCACACGCCCGTATCTTGTATGCGCGTCTAGTAAATTTTGTTTGGTAGCTATATCAAATGTTTCGTTTAAGTAAATGGTTTCATAATAAAAGTTGGTGAAAAATGTACGGGTAGTTCAATGATATGTATAATTATTTTTTTTTAATTTTATACTTTAAAAATGGGACTTGCCCATGAAACTTTGAATGCTCATAAAACCAGCTAGACTTTATATTTTTAACTGAAAATTTTGGCCGTGGTTCTTATTTACCAGTATTTTGGAAAAAAATTAATATTTTTACTATATCGAGATTAGTCAAATACCCTATTATTAGAATATTCTCCCATTAAATGTGGAAAATCAAAACTCGTTTTTTACTTGTAACACTGAACCTTATTTCCAACATTTTAAATTTTATTACTTTTTACATTAAAATAAACTATTAAAACAATAAACTTACTTGTGGAAAATTATTCCGGTGGCTTTATGATGCTTTTCTGATTTTGAAACGCACGTTTTAACCACGCATTTACCCATTTTCTGAATTTTTCTTTTGACACTTGACTCGGCCGTGTCTCACAGAACACTGAATGAACGTCAGCGACGCATAAGCCTGTAGGCTTATGCTAAGTGGCTACGGTTTTGCGCGGCGACTGCAGATCTAGTATATAGACATCAATGACTAATACTATATAAGACCACTAAGAGCTAAAACGTGTCATGTACTCACGCATGCGCACTTACGGGAAAATACGCCTTTTCGACCACATTAGGGTATTTGACAAAAAAAATTATGTGTTTAATCAAAAGACCTCTCAATTTAAGAAACATTATTGAAAGAATTGCTTGATTCTGATTTGAATCACCTGAGATATCACAACTTTAAAAGCACATATTTTGGGCAAGCCCAAAAACGCTCTATACAAATGGCTACAGGCAAGTGACGTCACACGCTTGTATCTTGTATGCGCGTCTAGTAAATTTTGTTTGGTAGCTATATCAAATGTTTCGTTTAAGTAAATGGTTTTCATAATAAAAGTTGGTGGAAAATGTACGGTAGTTCAATGATATAATTATTTTTTTTAAATTGTATACTTTAAAAATGGACTTGCCCATGAAACTTTGAATGCTCATAAAACCAGCTAGACGTTATATTTTTAACGAAAATGTTGGCCATTGGTTCTCATTTACCAGTATTTTGGAAAAGTATAAATATTTTTACTATATCGAAATTAGTCAAATACCCTTTGTCGAACTGTCGAGGTCTGTGGTAGAGGCCGCGCACTTATGTACTCATGCCGGGCAACAATCCTGGCATATGTCAACGAACTCTTCTAATTTCAAAATCAGGCTGAGTCTACCTTCTGTGTGTAGGTAATTATTTTGTGACTATATAGAATAAAAATTGAAATATCTTTAAGATATTTTATTATGACTCTACAAACAACACCTAAAATATTTATCTAATAGGTAAGTGTGTTTGTACAGTCATAATAAAATACATATTTCTTTTTTAAAAATAAATAATGCACTGTTAAACGCGCCTAAAAATACGGCACATGGAGTAGCTTACGAGCAAGTGACGAAACCCCTTTTTAGAATAAAAAAATGCTTTATCACCTGATTAATATTAATGATTCACACAAGTATTTTATATTGAATCATTTTAGCATTGAGCAATAAAGAAAGTTTGCAATTTGTAAAAAAAAAAGTGCAAGATTAAAAAAATATAAAGAAATGTATCGCGAATTAATCATTAAGTATTTTTTTGTTTGGGTGAGTGAAAGTTAGACGAAAATATATAGGTGAATTTCCACATCGTCAGTACTAAAGTACTTGGACACAGCGCGAAGCGAAGTGAGGGCGGGCCACTATATTAAATTTATTTAATATAGTGGCCCGCCCTCACTTCGCTTCAGGACCGTAATTCAGAAACGAACCAATAGATGGCGCTGTGTCCAATTACATCGCGCAAGCGTTTCGTGTTTTCGGTTTACCTATAAGCCTTGTCGTTGTCTATTGAAGTTATCTCTTTATAAATAGTATAGATATAGAAGATACAGGGTGTATCTGTAAATTTAATGTAGTGGCCCGCCCTCACTTCGCTTCGGGACCGTTATTCAGAAACGAACCAATAGATGGCGCTGTGTCCAATTACATCGCGCAAGCGTTTCGTGTTTTCGGTTTACCTATAAGCCTTGTCGTTGTCTATTGAAGTTATCTCTTTATAATAGTATAGATATAGAAGATACAGGTGTATCTGTGAACATTTACATCCCTTTAACCACGCGTTCTATCAACCATTCTGCACAACATTTGTTCAACAACTTTTCCAAATTCTTTGAAATTTTTTCGACTCTCCATACAAATGACCAAGTCACGTGACCGGCTTTGTATGGAAAGATGAAAATTTTTTATGCGAATTTCCAAAGTCATAGAACAAATTTAATGTTGTTCACAATGGTTAGTAGAACACGTGGTTAAAGGGATGTAATTGTTCACAGATACACCTTGTAGGTACTGTGCTATTGCTTTGTTTATACAATTAATATTTCCTATCATTAAAATACGATGCTGAAACTGATGTTTAATTACGACTATTGATCTTGGCACGAACAAACTGCGTTTGAACTAGGATGTTAATTTTGACACCGATACATCAAAGTGGGTAAATTACCAGGGGTCATATTTTTGAATCACTCGTGTGACATAGCGTTGTCACATGCGACGTACCTATCATCCTACCAGTCATATTCGTCTTCCAAGCCGCGAGAAAAAATTGTTCCTTATTTTTTAATCATTCGTCTTCGATGATGCCAATAAAACACGGAAAGTTGACATGTTAACCGTTTTATGCAGAATTTCACAAAAACCGGTAACATACGCGATGCAAACGGATTGTAATTCAATGTTGTCTGTAAGAGTATCTGACTGTTTATGAAAGTCATGTATGGACATTTATGGATATTCTATCGCTCGCTTGGAATCACTCGCCTACAACGAGTGAGTGCGGAAGAGTGATTCAAAAATGCTCAATTTCGCTCTGTCGACGAAATCAGTTGAAATCGTGTACTCGCCTGCAGACGAATGAATCAAAAATAGAGCTCCAGTACCTGGCACATTACGGGCCGATCACAGGGCTTCGACGCCAAACTGTTTGGCAAACCGCCGGCAAGGGGTTAGTTTCTCACAGGGAACTGATAGTGGAAGAGCTCTTTATGTATTACACTTTGCTTGAATACTATGTTAGGCTACATATGAGTACGTTTAACTATGAGTTTTTGTAACATTGTTTTTAAAATATATTTAACAACGTACTATTTTACAACGTATTAGCTTGCTTTCACTTCGTCTTGGGACATTATTTCTATTTTGTACAAATAGATGGCGCTGGGCACCGATTGCAATCCCTTACCATCAGATGATTTGTCTGTTATGCCCTGTATCATACTAGTGGCCCGCCCTCACTTCGCTTCGGTACCGTAATTCAGAAATGAACCAATAGATGGCGCTGTGCTAAATTACATCGCGCAAGCGTTTCGTGTTTTCGGTTTACCTATAATCCTTGTCGTTGTCTATAGAAGTTATCTCTTTATAAATAGTATAGAAAATAAAAAATACCCGGGATCCTAAGTGCAACGTCGCTTTAAAGTGCGACCCACTTCTCACTCCGCTACCGAGGCTGTCTTCCTGAGACTTAATCTAAGTATCAAGGGTACACCACCTCTTCCCTCCTTATATGACAAGGTGAAGGCCATAATGGCTTCCCCTGGGAAAACAAAAAAAAATCAAGTAGGTTTAATTAGTTAAAATTTGATTCATTATTCCAGATGCTGAAAACTGTGCACAATTAGTTCACAAAATCAGTTGGATATCAATGAAGCACATTTTTTATCACTGAATTACTAATATTTAATCCCTGCATATACTTAATATAAATCCTAGGCTTGCACCTAATTGGCTTCTCCGTGATGTGTGAAATAAAACCGCAGCGTACAGAGCCGGTCGATCACAGAGTCGGCGGCATGTAAACAATGGTTCGGCCGAGCGTCGTCGAAACGCTTCATCAGGGGCCTGAAAGCGGCCTATGCAACGCCCGCCCATTGTGGGTTTTACTGTTAGACCAGTTACGAACGGGCTATCACACCGTTGCTACTCCGCAAGCTTATCTTTTTTTTTATTTTTTTTTTATATAAGATGGGTTTGCACTTGACCTCATCTCACCTGATGGAGAGTGACAATGAAGTCTAAGATGTAGCGTGCTTTCCCAGAAGAAGCCTATTCACTCTCGACTTAAAGACACCCAAATTGTAGCTCTCTGGAAACACAGAAGCCGGCAAGTTGTTCCATTCCTTAGCAGTTCGTAAAAAAAAAGAAGAAGCAAAACGCTTAGTACGAGCTGGTGGAACTTCCACAGTGTAAGGGTGGATTCCTTTCGTCTTCCGCATTGTCCGGTGGTAGAAAGGGGAAGGTGGTATCAGGTCGTGAAGCTCTTTCGAACACTCCCCAAAATGCATCCTGTAAAAAACCGATAGACAGGCCACTCTACGTCGGTGAGCAAGGCTTTGGGATTTACACTCCACTATCGCTGCGTCACCAACTAACCTCATCGCACGACGCTCAATCGAGTCGAGGGCAGCCAGCTGATACTTATCCTTGCGTCATGTTCCTATCATAACAATGGCCTTAACTTGAAGATGACTGTGGCTCCGAAAGAATAGACTTATGGTCAATTGACAAGTCAAAAACCAGCGCTGAGTGAGTGAGGGTACCGGAGTCACAATCGGGGGAGTGGGGGTTGAAAGGACAACAGCGTAACTCTACTGGTCTGCCCTCCTTGTCATATCCTTGCGTCATGTTTCTATCATAACAATGGCCTATCTACTTGAAGATGACTGCGGCTCCGGAAGAATAGATTTATGGTTAGTAGACAAGTCAAAAAGCAGCACTGAGTGAGTGAGGGTACCGGAGTCACAATCGGGGGAAAGGGGGTTGAAAGGACAACAGCGTGACTCTACTGGTCTGCCCTCCTAGTCATATCCTTGCGTCATGTTCCTATCATAACAATGGCCTTTCTACTTGAAGATGACTGCGGCTCCGAAAGAATAGACTTATGGTCAGTTGACAAGTCAAAAAGCAGCGCTGAGTGAGTGAGGGTACCGGAGTCACAATCGGGGAAAGGGGGTTGAAAGGTCAACAGCGTGACTCTACTGGTGTTGCTGGTTTCTATGGACGGCGGCTACCGCTCACCATCAGGTGATCTGCTCGTCTGCTCAAAAAACTATGCACGAGGGATTAACTCAGTCTACTCTGCAACATGTATAAGCGATAATCGCCTAGAGCTTGTACAGTCACGTGCACCAGTAAGTATACAAGCTCATTTAAATATGAACCTTATTATCCTGGCAAAAGAGTTGAGATGTTTACATTATTTACACTGAAAAATTCATCAACTGTATTTCAGATTTCGGTGTAAACGCACCCAGCAGTATGTAGGACAGTCATCACGTAGCTTGACTCAAGTCATTTGCATCACAACAACGCGGAGCTGGCTCTCATTAATCATGAGACCGGAACGTTCATCGCGTGCTCACAATTCGCACCATTTCTATCGACGTAATAAGGGCGAAGGTAAAGTAAGTGATAATTGTTTAAGGTTTAGGGCATAAAATGCCCAGTAAAGTATTTAATTTTTTTTTATGCGATGGAAGTCTGGAAGTGGTACCGCCGTGCCTTGAAAAGCACATTAAGATATTAGTCTTGCGACCAATCTCTCTTCAGTCTGGTCACACAGTCCTGTCCCATCGAATTAAGAGGATAAAATAATAGAGAATGCACCTTTGTTTGCGCACATACTAGAGCCACCTAGAGCACTATAATACATCCTGCGTACATGGATGATCGTCAAGATTTGCCGCCGTAACTGATTTATCGAATGGAGGATTCATTTGTACCGGTGGTGAGAGAATTTCGAGAGAAAGCTTACGTGTCTCAAACAGTACCTACTATCTCAAAAACAATAAATAATGTACTTAGCAATTTCCTGAGGTTGATTTCGCACATTTACAGTCAGCCAAGTTCCTGGTAAACAACCAATCTTATTGCAACGCATTAAGGTCTAAGTATAGTATGTCAGAAAATTACCTAAGTGTACCTGAGCATGATTTAATTAGTGTACTTCCTCAGTTTTATGATAGAAGGTGTCAGGTAGCAATCAATTTAAAATCAAACCAACAAAATAGGATCAGACCTGGATTAGTCTGGTATTGCTACTAACAGAGTGCAATGGCGGCATTTGGGGGTGGCCGTTTCCCAGCAGTGTGACAACGTAGGCTAAATAATAAAAATATCAGGTCTGGTATAAAATTCCACAATTTCAATTTTTTTTTCTTATCTCATCTGGATTTTTGTCTATAAATTGTTTTGAAACCAGCAATCTACTACCTGCTCGTAATTGAAATTAAAACATATTCATCTAACTTACGCCACTTGTTTCCTTTTACATCTGGAAAGACTTAAATGATGGTACACAATTTGTTAATTAACCATAACAATCCAAATTTAATATCACTTCATAAGTCTCCTTTGTGGTACTTGGCAGGGCGATATTTCTTGTTTCCCTATACTATACCTCCATTTATATCGTTGGAAAGACTTTCTTTGGGGTAATGTTAAATGACATTATCAATGAATAATTGCTTTTTACAACAAAATTTACCTAAACGTTTTTCAATAAAAAGGAAAACAACTTCTAAGGCTTTTAATGGTTCTGTAGGTATTACCAACGCAAAATTTGGGACCTTTTATTTAATTTAAATTTTAAAGTTAGGTCTCTACATACCTTCCTGAGAAACCTACCTACCTAAGAAACCTACCTAGGTTCTTAATATGGTAGGTACTTAAATAAATAGCAATTTATACAAGTACCTTATTAGGAAATTAATTATGCTTAAATTAGTAAAAATTAATTATGAGCAGGTTGGCAGCGCACTTGTGACTGGTACTTGTACTGGTGTAGCAGATGTCTTTGGGCGGTTTCAATCGATGACCATCAGGTGATTCGTGTGCTCGTCTGCCACCTAACATATAAAAAAGTTACAAAATTAGAACTACAACCATATTATAATGAACAAAGTGGAACATAGATAGCTAACTTTGCTAAGTTTGCATTAAATTATTTATTATACTCAAACATATTTATTTGAAAGTTATTTAATTTTGAAGTTATCTCTTGCTATCTTTAGAGATTAATATCCTCACTTCTCAGAATCATGTGGGTTATATTTTAAACTCAGTAAACCAGCTGTTTTATCAACATTCTATGGATTGTTGCTATAAAATGCTTATTGGTAACTCCAGTTATTTGGCTATCTGGTCTGATCATTGCTGGAGACATAACATTGGTCTATTCCCTTTTACTTTTCTTGTTACAATAAGTTCTTAATGGTTCTTTCTTCAAATTGTTCTTGAATTTTATAAATTCAAATCACTTAGCTCTCTAAGGATCTCCAAAAATATTTAATAGCCCTTTGAATAATGTCAATAACGGCTTCCGAATATAACAATAGGGTCCCGTCCACGAGAAGCAGCATTGTCAGTGGCGTTCAATAGCTGCTAGGGTTACCAAAACCATGTAATGTTCTATATAATTAAAGAATAAAAATTTCGCTCACGAAAAAAAAAAATTTTTTTAGTGACGATAGTATGTAGGTAATATTTTAAAGTTAGTTTAAGTTAGTGTATATGAGCGGCGGCAATTGCTTACCATCAGGTGATCCGCTTGCTCGTCTGCTATCTATCACATAAAATAAATAAAATATAAATACCTAACATCGTGCCACATAGCGTTATTACATTATTTGTAATTGTAGCAGAAAATATTCTAAAGACTGTTAAAAATAAAATTTTGTTATTTATAAGCATTGCATAATATTTATATCCAAAAAAACAAGTAAGTATTTATTAACAAAAATTATTAACAAAAATTGGTTACACTAATAAATTAAATGATAAAAAAATATCTCAAATACCTACTCTGGACCGTGTTTTCAAATAGCGCCGACAAGGCTTTTTGAATGCGCTTCTTGCACGTGTTTGAATTTTCAATACAAATCTGTTAAATTATGTCATCTCAGACTCCTTGAGCGTGCATGTGTTCATAGCTGGTGATGTAAAACGTTGACAATGGTGTCTTTATAGTATTCAAAACTGTAAAGAAGTGAAACTGATACAGACACAGCATCAGTTTTTAAAAGATAAAGGAATCTTTACCATCTAAGTGAATGCGTATATTTAGGAGTTATAACTGTATCTACCTGTATTTTTCAATAAAATTTCCACTATCATAATATACAATCCTATTGTATTCAGAAGCTATATAATTTGCTAGCCAGTTCTAGTTTTTATTAAAAAAATAAGTAAAACCGAACTATATTACTTTGTTTCCTGTTTTGCCAACCCTAGATTATCTTCCCACTGGAAAATGGCCCCACGAATCATTTGCCTTACGTTGGAAAATGACAGTTTCCTTTGAAATCCCACGTCAAGTAATTGAAACCCCATCTTGAAGTCCCGCTTTGTCTGCATGAACCAGTCTGTTCTGCTTAAATGCAAAATAGGATTGAGTTGGTGATCTTACTTAACCAATTTTATACTTACTATATTTGTAATTTAGTATTGTTAATGTTTGTAACTTTTAAGCACTAGGCCGGTTTTTAACTTACATCTACTTTCAAAAACACGGCTCATATACATTTTGGGTTGTCTTTCTTACTTTTCACATCTTGTAATTGAAACTGGTTTGGCACATTTTTATAAGAATAATTATGCCAAGTAAGCTGTCAAGTGTGATTTACCTGATTGGACCTTTGTTACCCTCACTTACTCGGCGATACACAGCGCAGGCGCTGTCTCACGCCGGTATTCTGTGAGACCGTAATATCCGGTCAAGCCGACCCATTCATGCCGAAGCGGTTTTCTCCCACTCTTATCTCAGTGTGTAACTCCCGGTTGCGTCCAAAGCTCTAGTTTCCGATCTCGGGGTATCTACGCTTAGACCATGATTCAGGATGTTTGGGAAATTCCTAATCCTTAATTTTGAATGAATGAATGAATGAATATGCTTTTTATTGCACACAAAACAGGTATAAAACTTAAAACTAGTTTTAACAGGAGTAATGTACAACAAAGGCGCCTTATCACTATGAGCGATCTCTTCCAGGCAACCTATAGGTAAAGGACACTTGATCAAGGTGTAAGGCGGTGCACAATACTAATATTTTTAATACCTAACTAGCCATAATTATTGAAATTAAGCGACTGCCGTCTGACCTTCGCAACCCTTTAGCAGGGGAACTAGACCAACTGAATCATGGTTAATCCCAACAATCTTCAACCTTTTCAAATCAAACCGAATTAAAGGAAGTTGTAAAGTGCCTTGAATAGATGTCACGATGTCACGTTAAGTACAAAAGGTTATCATCGAGGAAGCTGCTCAATTATTATAATCAGCAAGACAAATCAAAGATCAAAGGAAAGGAAGTGAATGGAACAATCGGCTACAGTCCATTAGAAATGAATGGTGGAAAGAGGATTAATTTGCGCTGATTGGATCATTTCCATTTCGCCTTGTAGGTATTTGATTGAGACATTGATCATTATTTAGTTTAAACAATCGTAAAACAATAATGATTTTATTTTTTAATACACTTTTAGTTTCCGTATCAAAATACACTTGCAAATAAAAATGCTACTTAATTTTTACACAATCTTACTCATTTCAGAGACTTGAAAGTTTTTAGTTTCAATTTGAAAATACATCAAAAAATTTTTTTAGTCGATCGATAGTAAAATATGACATCAAAAAAAATATGTTACGTATTCCGCATCTCATCTCAAAGGTTGTCTGGAAGATATCGCTATTAGCGATAAGGCCGCCGATGTTGTATTTGTAAATTACTATTAGCATTAAGTTCTGTAATGTGTTGTGCAATAAAGAGTATCTATCTATCTCATACTTAATTTGATTATGGTTACAATTTCTCTATAATTAGGTACTAATAACAATGTTATCCATGCGACACTTTCTTCCCCTCGGATTGGGTTCCTTCACTCACTTGGTGAAACACAGCGCAGATGCTGCATGATGATTGTTTTCTATGGACTTGCTTAGAAATTTTTCCACATGCCAAATCAGACATGTGAGTATTAATGTAGATAGGTTTGTATCTAATACTAATTTGAATTCACACACATTCCCCACAGTTCTTATTTTTGGAAACAAGAAAAAAATAGTACACGATTCATTTAAAGTAAATTGATTACAGAAATGGCCTTTTAATGGTAGAATTTGTAGCTTTCAGCCGTAACTCGTCGATTAATAGATCGGTAGATAAAACTTTTTCAATCGAGAAGTTTTCTTATTGATTGGCCAGTCGACATTAGGAAGAAATACTGTTTGAGATAGCGAATGATCTAACAAAGTGAAATTGATTGTGACATTGAGTATTTGAGAATTGAGCCCTAAATCTTTCAAAAACTAGGTCAAGAATGTGTAGAATCCAAGTGGCTTAAAAATCTAGATTTTTGCGGCCGATTAATTTTGTTGGATCTGCTTTGTAGAACGATTTAACCGCAGTAGTATTTCCCAATGGGACTTAGGGACTTTAAAAAAAGAGCATACTCCTTTTTAAACGCCAGCAACGAAAAAAATCTTCTACGAGATCAGAGAGGTAGGTAGAGGATCTCGTAGAAGAAAAGATTATGCGTAGATACGAGGACTGCAGTTGGGATTCTAGATTAAATTCACCGAGTGAGCAGGCAGTTGGCAGTGCGTTTCTCCACTAGTTTTACGGGCGTCTGTCTATGGACGATCGTTTTGCTTACCACCAATTGAATCGTCCGCTCATCTGTCATTCAATAGAAATCCGATTTGTACCCTAATGGCACTTTTAGTTGCCGGGTTTACCCAAGTGACTCAGAAATTCGTTGATTCTTTGACCAAGCAGTCACAAAAGCTGCATTCGTATCACAATAGATGTTTTACCATAATATAAAGGTAAAGATATAGATCAAACGCAATACGCACCCGTACATTTTAATATTTTCTATGAGGCGTTGTAGAAAAATATCAATCTGAGTATTACTATCTATAAGTATAAAATAAGAATATAATTATATAGAATGTATCTTGTAGTAGTAAAAAAATGACGATGTATACCTGTTTACGTAATATATTATGAAATTTGTTATTGTCAATGGCAACCTGCCAGCTTATTTGATCCTCTTTTGTAAAAAAAGAAATGAAAAAATAGAGATATTCGGAAACAAACGTGACTTATTGGCACATTGGGTACCGTGCTCAATCTCAACTGAGACAATTTTGACAAGAGTTATGGGGTGCCGTTTGACCCTTTTGAGACCTGCTATAAATAGCAGAGTAAAATTTAGGTGCATTTAATATAATAAATAGTATACCCTTATTGTGCAAATGTACTTACTCGTGTCTAAAATGTTAGTATCTCTATACAGCATGTTGGATGATTGGTGTGTGTGATGGCGAGTTAGTGTAATCAATTTTATCGTCAAATTTGCTGTCATTTTTTTTCTTACTACTGAACCCGGTTGGGTTCGTTTATTTGACGATGGATATTATGTAAAGAATTTAAAAGCACAAAAGTGAATGTATTTATTAGCTTAAGGAGTAGGAAACTACATATAAAAACCTAAGGTACAATCAAAAAGTCTGAGAGAAGTGTTTATAAATTTAAATGATTGTCCGTGATCAATGGTAGTAAATAAATTGTGTTTAAAAAACACGTGGAAAAAATGATTGAAATCGGTTTATCCATTTGAGCTCCCCAAGGGCGCATACTCGTATAGGTACAGTAACAAATACATTACACTTAAAATACACACCTCTGTTTATTTTTAGAAGTAGATATAAAGTTCATTTTAATGAATGAGGTTGGTGACGCAGCAGCAATACTTAACTTAGTAGGATAACCTTTTTTCAAATCCAAGATCACTTTATACAAACAGTGTATCGTGTTCAAATGAAAGTTCAATTGTATCCTTTTCTATACCTAGTCATTAAAACTTCTCTCAAGCAAAATGCACCAGGACTGCAGCTTTGTTGCTTCGAAATGCATTCAGAGCTCTGCACTTGTACGGGGATTAGATACAATCGGATGTTTCCTTATTTTCTATGAAAAGGATTTTGTTATTATGATGCTAAATTTATTTTTGCAATTTTTAATTTATTTGTAATTTACCTACAATTCTTCAAAAAGAGAGCGTAAGGTCGGTGGTGTACTCGTGACACTTTTGTGGTGTTGCAGGCGTCTTTTGGCGGCGGTAATCACTTACTATTAGGTGGTCCATCTGCTCGTCTGCCCCACTAATTATTGTTAAAATCATTGAGCGATGAAATAACAATGTATACATTGTTATTTACTAGGTAAGGGTTTAGGTTCTATATTATTTATAAAAGACACTGACATAAACATTGGAAATCACTCAATGATTTTAACAATAACATATGTGTATGTACTTAAATAATAAAGTACATACATACATGTAGGTATGTATGTACTTACTTAATAATAACCGTGGCGTTAATACCCATTTTAATATAGTTACCATAGTATAGTCCGTATACGTAGAGAGAATGCTAGCAATTACGCTTATAGTGCTTATGGCACGTACTTTTTACGTATGTACCATTTGCAAAATCTTCAAACATAAGATTCAGCGAGATTCGTTAGTTAAAAATAATAAAAAAATAGATATTATGTATGTACTAATTGAAACTTCTATATAAGTCAATGTATATTATACCTACTAAGTGATTTCCTAGGCACTTGAGAAAATGATCTAGGCTGAAAGTCTGTGTAAAAGTTACCTTTCTAAAGTGTCGTTAGTGGGTCTCGGATATGTGATTTTAAAGCATAAATCACAATTTTCCGGGGTAAATTGCCTGACTATGCGATCACACCTTATGCTAATATACCTGGGGCTGCCTTTACGCCTTAAGATAATACTGGCTTGGTGACAAAAGGTAGGTTACTTGAAAGAAATGCTGTGAATTATATTTGCACATACACTTCTTTAGGATAGGTTTGCAGAAGACACTCCAGTTATTTTGGAAATCATTACCTTATTAATATAATAATGATAAATTGAGACATTCATTATCCTGGTCCCAAAATAAGGTTTTCTCTTGTACTATGGAAACCAGAAACAAAGAAGGAACCACAAACACAAAAAAAAATCTGTTTCATCAACAAACATTTGTGTTGGTGCGGGAATCGAACCCACGACCCTTCTCAACCGGCGCTCAAACCACTTCGCCAAATGGGTCGTCTAGTGTTTTTTGATTCGTAGTTGAACTGAACGAATGGATAAAAAGTAAACCGTTTTTAGTTAGTTAAGTCTCTAACTAAAAAAAATCTCTATACTTTTTGAGACACTCAAGGATTTATAACCCGATTTCAGTCACACAACTGAGGCTATAGACACAGATCCACTGTCTAATCTCCCAGCAGGGGTACACACACAATCAATGACCGCCCGACGTAGTTCGCATTCAAGCAACATGCATTGCTGTGTTCCTACGTGTTATGATAAAGCAACTGAACATGAATACGGGTAAACCAGCACGTTGCATTGTTATTGCTAGGTACGACGTCTACCGCGTTTAGACTGCCGCCAGATGTACTAAATTATCGAGCTGTGTGGATATGACATCGCTGTTACAAAAACACTTCAAAATCAGGACATCTGCCTTGTATTTTGCTTTGCCTAAGAGTTTCAAAATGTTTGGAAACCGTTGTTATTGATAGTAACTGAATAATATTCAGGTGAAGCGTTTCGTTATAAAGTTTTTCAAAAAACGATTTCTCATTCAAAAACTCTCATCTACTTGCATAGTAAGTGCATTTTCCTCCGTATGTTGTTTTATGATTGAAAAATGAGATGCCTTTCTGACACAACCCAAACATTCCAATTAATTAGTCCATCGCCGTCCACCGCTGAACGTCTTACTGCGAAGGTTCATAATAGGTACTACTCTTTGGGGAAGCCTAAAGAGCTTCAACCTTCGTAGTCTTACAAAGTCTGCATCCAACTTAATACAAGGACACCTATTCACATGCGATCAACTTTGATCTTGAATTCGACATTTGTATGGAATATTGAAATCTTTAATTCGACTTCTTTATAGAGTGTATTGGAATTAGTCACCAGGGATCTGTCACAATTTGTGAGTCCACGTCCTGAAGTGCACTCTACATAGTAGTGTACCTACTATATGTTATTTATTTTATTACAACTTAGAAGTTAAAAGTTTAGTGGTTATATTATATACAAAATTGCAAAGTCTACAATTTTATAGGTACGATTACGTACTTCTACCTTTTGGAGGTTGCCATTTTGACAAAATGAAAATTTGTAAGATATATTTTCTTTATTTTTGACAGTAAATTCTTGATAATTTTAAGCTGTAAAACACAAAAGGTAGCAGAAATAGTCATTCAAACAATTAAATACCATATCCTTTAAAATTCTGTGCTCTTACATCTTGGTCCCCACATCGCTTCATATGCCACGGTCCACATTGTCCACAAAGCGAGGCGGTCAGAAGCTAAAGTATGTTTTGCCAAGTTCTTCACACCACAGCTACAAAGGGGCACTCATTACTGCATGCCGTTTCCGTTTGACCGTTTCAAAATATAAAACTCAGCTTTTTAGGTAGGTTTTAGGAACGTTGTATACATTTTTAATAAACTGCCGTATTATAGTCTAGATATGGTGCATTTTGCGACATAGAGGTGCTATAGAATCAATTCGATATAGTATGTGATGTTGTTTGATATAGCAATGATATTCCATGGCTAGTGGCGGTAAGCCTCATGATGCTACTTAAACCATCTGCAATTACTAAATGCCTGTGTATGTATGAGTAAAATGATAGTTACTTTTAGTATTTTTGAGTTTGCCGATATACTAACACTTATGTAGGAAAAACGCTAATCTGTAAGAGCACTTGCACAAATGACCGTGTAAATAAGATGTCAACAGATGTTACGCAGTTCCGGAACTCTCGAGTCATCTTCAACAACAGCTCGGAGGTTAAGTAGTCCCGTTCCAATCAATCAAACAGGTCGATGTATACTTAGGTATAAAGCAGATAAGGCGTCTCGGTATAGCCAATGAATCTATCATCGCCTAAGCTAATACGGCCTGTGTTGCCAGCTTCACTAAACTAAAAAGGTAGAAAGATAAGTTTACGAAAATTGCTAAACTTAATGCATCAAGAAAGTTATAAAATTACGCTTACGTCATAGAGTATGGTAGCCCCACATGTTATAATAATTCCATAGTATGAGGTTCCATGAGGAACTCCTAAATAATAAATTTTACGACTTTATTGACCGAGTAATGTATTTGGCATCCAAGAGCTGTTCGATAGTATTTGTTAAAAAAAAGACTGAAAAAAAATTACTGCGAAAAGGATTTTGCGAATGTGTATTAGTGACAAGGAGGAGAAGGGTGATTCACATTATGATCGTGGGAGTGTCACGCTTCAGTAGCGCTACCATGAGTTGACATCGAAAACTGACATAACGTAAACTATTGCTCTGTCTCTTTCAAATGCATCACAATGAAAGAAACAAACCAATAGTTTTCGATAGCGAGGATAGTAGGTATTTCAAACTCATGGTAAGGCCACAGAACAGCAGAGTGGGCTCGACAGTAGTGGTATCACGGCTCGGACTGTATCTATCACTCCGCGAAACAGCGCAGGCAGATCCGGGGTGGAAGGGGAGTTTAAAGCTCGGCAGCTCACTTGGTCTGGATCTTGGCAATCGCGTCACACAATGGTGACGAGAATGCTTATCTGCCACTATAAAAAATATAAGTTTCAATTTACTTGTTACAGGAGTACCTACCATACTAAAATTTGCTACAAGAAAGGCAAAAAGCGGCCAAGAACTAGAAGTAAAATATAGCATTTCACAATCATCTGGCATCAGAGCTGGCAACACATAATGTTCTCTGAACTGGGCGTCCAGGGATTGCGGCTTCGTTCAACTGATTGGTCATCTTGTTAGCCAGATTAATTGTTATCTTAGACCCCGGTGCTCTAATAAATAACTGATATCGGTAACAGATTGAAGCCTTCGATAATAATAAGATAAATTGGCACTTTGGAAGTGGATTCCAATATTTGCTTGTTAGTGGTAGGCATGGAAATTTCTTGAACAAATCGTTGATTTAGACTGGATTGAACGCAATGATATTTGAAAACAAGTACTTTTTTTATCGTGCAACGCGAAAGTTTAAAAACTGAAGTTTTCTTACTTATTTTATTTGTTCGCTTACCCTGAAGCATAACCGGGAATACACTGAAATGATGATGATGACTTCTAGTCGTTATCTCTTCACTTTCTGATAATACTTTCGTGATAAGTATCGTAGGTATGCTAATATGAATAAAAAGAGTTATCTATGTAAAACGAGGTGCTATGCTACTCATGACAAATGTCATAATAAATTTGTTAAATTCCTTTTTAAAAAGATCCTTTACAAATCATATACTTCCCGACCCCGATTCACCCTCTCTAAGACATTTACAAAAGATCAACAGTAACTTCTACTTACTACGGACTTACCGCAGTCACGTATCGCATATTTCTCGCTAATGCCCATACACGGCTATTGCGTACCAGGGCATGCTCCGTGGATACGCAGAATTGATATTAACTGAACCAAATCCGCCTTAGGCGTACAATATCGTTTGGAAGCAACTTATCGTATGACTGAGGAAGTTATGAGCTAGATCAGTACCAAAGTTTAGCAACTAATGTCTCAATTTGACTCCTAAAAATGAAATCTTTAATATCCTAGTTACCCTCCGACTTAAGGTATAGGGTTGAAGACTTTTGACATGCTTACCTCGTAACAAGTCCAAGCAAAGCTATGAAGTTAAAATTGTATTCCAATGAATTACCTCTATTACTTAGGCACTTTGAGCATTCAGGCAATAAATGCTTAATGTTTTGCTTCAGAAATTAATATTGTAACGAAAAATCTGATCAAAAAGCAGCCCAACCTTTTGGATTAAAACTGGCCAAAAAATGTTTCCCGCAAATAATTCCAATCAGCACAAAAAAAAATCCACAACGTTTAATAAATTACTTTTTCTTATATTTGTTGCACTTAAGTCTAAATTGCTTTTTTTACATACTGAATATCGAAATAACGTAGACAATCATTTATTGCAACAGGACTCATTCTTGGGGAAAAATCTTAAGATAAAGAACTCGACAAATTTTGTACAAGGCTAGGTAAGTTTCTAAGAGCTCATATTGTAGCTATGATTTTATAGCCTAATCTGAAATGTCAAGCCGAATAAGCTGTAAAAGTGGGCAGATAAGTAACATTTACGCATGACCGGCTTTTATGAACCGATGATAAAAGTTCCTTCAGCACAGTCTCGGCTGAGAAAATGCAAGGGTGGACCATTTTTCTGTGTCACACTACAAATAGCTGTGGGGGATGACACGAATCTTAGAAGTCAGTGGGTGCTCTTTCTATTTGCGGGTCACAGTAAAGAAAAATATATTCCAATTTAAAGAGATAGTGTGGCCCGGGGTGTTTTATTCCAGAAGTTTCCATTAGGTGCCGAGTAACTTGGATGGTACGAGTGCACACCGTCCGTGGTTTAACGTGTTTGTACGAGTATGTTCTTTTAAAGATATTTTTCTTGTTTAGACTGTATTGAAATAAATGCTTGTTCATGTTGTTGCTCCCATATCTGTGTTGTTCGAGAATGTAGTTTATGAGATCTGGAGTTATAAGGACTATTTATATTTTGCTAAGGAATTTACCTATAGCTTGGAAACTTTGAGTATTAAGCTCACTCAAATTGTGATTATTGTGTGAATTGTTATCCATCTTCTAGTCTGTTGTAATCATAAATTTACTTTGACATCAAAGTCCTGCCACAAAAATATAATATTTTTCTGAAAGTCTAACTTTTTAATATTTTGATCAAAAGGAAAGTAAACATGTCAAAATCTTTATCTAAGCAATTCTTCTGAATTATCCGTATAAAATAATCTTTATCTCCGTTGGTGGTAACATTAAAAATAGGCACTTATCTCGATTTAGTCTTTTCCAGTACCATCAATCATACTTTCAAATCTTTCAAATGAGACGAGAGGATTTTTTTGAATAAGAAATTTCTTGAATGCCGTGTAGGGAAGTGGGAAGTGCTTATTACTTCCTTTGCAGGGTGCATAAGAAAGCGACGATTTGTATTTTTACTACTAACGCGTCATTTGGTCTAGCTAGTAGCTTAAAATACCAGGCCGTGATCTTGGGGTCCCGAGTTCTATCCCGGATCGAGCAAAAGTATGTTTCGAATTTTTCGAACATAGCTCTGGTTTGTGATCAGAAACATCACCAATGGTGGCTAGTACCACAGTTTTACCATGCGCAGTAAGAATACTGTAGATGAAATTTAGTATTGACGTGATAATAATAGACGGTGCTAAAACATTGAAGTGTATTCGTCTGCTGAGAAAACAAACAAGTAAATAATTGGTAAAAATTAAACAAAATGCGACGACATTTAAAAATAAGCCTACTGCTACATGTGATACGCAATTTGACACTGAAAACGTTTCAAAAAGTTATGTCACCGCTGTCATTATTAGTTACAGCAATAGATATTTTTAATTCCGAAAATGCCGTCACATTTTATTTTCGACCCTAATCAGTGCTTGACAAGTCGACCGCATTATTGGCCCGTCTGTGGTCACGAGCGAACTGAAGGCACACAGCGTCATCTGCAATCCCTGGCTTGTACATCTTTGGGTACCCTCTCATCGTCCCGTTAGAATCAATTATTTGAATAATGCCACGCGTGAGTTTACTTCGTTCTATGCATAAAGGTGATTGTGTCACTAAAGAATCATTACCAACACAACACTTTTCGCTTCCGCTCGTTCTCTGCAATAAGGCTAAAAGCTGTTGCCCGCATTTTCGTATCCCTCGATGCCACTGAAAGGAAAATACATTAAATACTACTTTGCAAGACGTTGCTTCGAGGAAAACTATATCGTTTAGTCGTGAAGATCTAATTTAACTCTGTTTTGATATCTTATATAACAGTATCGTTTCATTGCAATTACCACCCCCAAATCTTGAATCATGGTATAAGGCGTACTCTGTGCTACAATGCAAAGCATCTGATAATGCAAAGATGAAAAATAGAATCAAAATATAAATAAATAAACTAAAGCTATAAGTGTAACTACTGAGAGGAAAAGAGTAACTACTGAGGTTCTTGCTGGTGTCTTCTCAGTGGAAATCGACGTTCCAAACCAGTAGTAGATTATACGTTTTGACATTCATAAGTGTTCTGTATGGACCTAACTTGAATAAAGATTTTTTGTATTTCTAGAATTACAAAATTTCAGAACCATCTTCAGCCATTTTTCAGAACTGTCAAAACATGAAACATTTCAGTGGCAAATGAACACAATTAGTCCCCACAAATAAACAAGAAGGTCTTATATCAAGCATGATAGGAGTTCATCAAGCTTAATAGCTCCCAGTTGGAGATATAACAAACAAAATCTGATATCAGAGCGTCGACATAAATGAGTGAAATAAAGGTGAAATGAAGGCATTACATTTATATTTAGAAACGGGAGCATCTTGAGAGCGCATTTTTGCCTCATTTGTCTTCTATATGGCCATTACTGTAATGTTTCCCTAGAGGGGAGCACTTCTCAAAAGATATTAAATAATGGCGGAAATGAACGTTCTGATAAATTATATTGAATTTTTCGCATTAGGGTTTGTGTTCGGTGAAGCGTGCGGAGTTCGTTAAGATAGACACAAGTGTCACTTGTAACATGTAAACTCGATTCAGTCTAGCGTGAAATCCATTATCTACCCATGCTGGTGTATTAAACTCACTCATATTGAATCGGTTCAATGTTCGGTTCGTAATTGGTTGATATGGATTTTTCCTTACAAATGAAAACACTTTAGTAAATCGATGATTTGACAATCCTGACGGTGTTGTTAATAGGTCAACAAAACAAACTTTCCTAAAGTATTTAAGATTTTTTTTACATTGAGTCTTTAGGTAGTTTTGGTTTAAGACTATGCATAGCGCAAATCTGGTCATAAAAAACAATGAATCCCCTTAGGTACTCTTAATAAAGCGTCAATGGAAGTTATTTCATGAACTTTCTCCAAATGGCCATAGAGTACCTATATCATACACATTATCTGTACCTATGTATGCCAAACACTATCCCAACAAAAGACATTAGCCATTACGTTGACAGAATGAGGTAAATTGCACAGTGGACAAAATTTCGCCTGTAAACCAAGAGTCTTAAAGTGCATTATGGAAAAAGGGGTACTTTACTGGGTACTTTTACTGCAAATTTAATGCTTCACTGGTCTTGAAGGGTACATACAAAATTAGAGCAGTGAAAATCCCCCAAAGCACGTCGTTTAATAAGGTCCATCATATAAAGCAGAAATATCACGTATAAAAGTTTACTGCCTCTCCGCCCTGTGGCACTTTTTATGTTACTTTTCTCTCGTTAATCTTTGCTACAAATGCCCACCTCTTGTTTGCTTGTAACATCTGGCCAGGCCATAATTTACAAGTACTACGACATTAATTTTTTTCTAATAAGTATTTGACGGAGTTTGTTTAATGTTTCTCACCATAAAAGGCGGCTGTCGACGAGATTTAATCGGCTGCCAAAAATTAAATTCTGTTTTATAGCTCCGTTTTTTTTACTTCAGAACATTTACAGCTGCTGAAGACTGATTTATTATTTGAACGCTAATTGAATATTTTTAGGGTGGTAAATATTGATAACTTTGATCTATACTTCTTCTATACTATTTATAAAGAGATAACTTCTATAGACAACGACAAGGCTTATAGGTAAACCGAAAACACGAAACGCTTGCGCGATGTAATTAAGCACAGCGCCATCTATTGGTTCATTTCTGAACGGTCCCGAAGCGAAGTGAGGCGGGCCACTAGTTAGAAATAAGATAAAAAGTGTTTTAATAAATACTTTTATCTACACACTAGTAGCAGAATCTTCAAATTAATAACTCCAAGGTAAATGCGTTTAGACCGGCTTTATACTATACTCGTAAGTATAAACCTACCATATATTTATGTTGTCCGAAAACTTTAAGTGTTTGCTGTCCCTTTACGTCTTAATTAAAAATTAAAACATGAATGTACTTGTAAGTTGAAGTAATTTATAAAACTGCACTTAACTTTTTATTCGAAAACGTGTTTTTGAATAAGATTCCATGTTATTATTATATCTCGTCAAGTACTATTATGCTTAAAACATTACGTAAAATGAGGAATATCTATTGACAGAAGGCAACCGCCTCAAACTTTGGCTAAGCTTAGTGAACCATTTCTTAGTGTATTTACTCTTAGTGGTTTCTATTTGTGTTTGTAAATTGAATGGTCCAATCCAATCAACAATATGAGGTTGCCCTAAGTCTGTCTTTGGGACTATATGCAAAGGACTGAGCATTTAGCATACAAAGGGGACTGACAGTGAGCGTTTTCATGCCGTCAACTAAATGGTCCACTAAACTGACTTAGGCTACCCAACGTATACGACACAAAGAGGAGAGTAATTGCAAGTATCCCAGCCAGTAGAGTTGGACTTTGTGACTACGACTGTACGAATAGCTCGTTTTTATGTCGCCACAAGCGATAGCCCTGACACAGTGCAAAAATTACTAGTAGTGTTGTACCGTGGGAGAGTTACGCTTCGGCATGAATGGGCCGGCTCGACCGGAGTGGTACCACAGCTTCACTGAAGACCGGCAGAAAGCAGCGCCTGCGCTGTTTCTTAAGCGTTTTTTTTGTCGGTCGGTCCGTTTTGTCAACCTACGTGTGTGGTTTTGTACAGAGTC
This sequence comes from Cnaphalocrocis medinalis, assembly GCA_014851415.1. Classification (NCBI taxonomy): domain Eukaryota; kingdom Metazoa; phylum Arthropoda; class Insecta; order Lepidoptera; family Crambidae; genus Cnaphalocrocis; species Cnaphalocrocis medinalis. The sequence continues at coordinate 7,890,389 of CM026275.1, read as the reverse complement.
ACCGGGCTTGTGGGGAGCGGATGGCTCACACTCTAAAAACTTTAAGCAACAGCCTGAGGGCGCCGCACAGCGGGGCTACGACCTGTGGTACACCGGAGGCCCAATTGGGAAAAGGGGGTTACAAGTTGGCAATGCACTCGTAACTCTTACTGGTGTTACAGGTGTCTATGGGTGGCGGCAATTGCTTACCATCAGGTGATCCGTCTGCTCGTATGCCACCTATAACATAAAAAATCCAAAATAATAAGCTTAAAACCACCTTATAAAACGTGATCTACAGTTGTTTCCGTACTAACGCTTATGCGATTCATGCGAACCTATTCCAACATGCAATGAAAGATTAAAAAATAAATTTTGTCTTGAATTCTCAGATTGCGTTTTGTAATTGAGGCAGTGCTTTCAAATTGCAATTTTTTATTTGCTATCGTTGCTCTAACTTTACTCAAAACTTGTTAATCAAAGCACATATATCATGATCGACATGTAACATTGGCTGACTTTTGCCGTCGTTCTTCGTACTGATAATTTTTCTACTGTTGCTCCACTAATTGGTCTAAGACCGCCATCCCTAGCCATAAATCCGGAAAATTAACGTGAGATGATGAAACCCGTTGTAAGCCACGGCTCCGCTGGTGGCTGACCCAATTTCTGCCACTTAACCACTCTTCATTTAGGTCTTATCTGCATGTATAATAGAATCTTAACGAAGCTTTGTGCAGCACTGCTCCAAAGTGATTGCTTTTTGGCAAGAATAAATGGTTTTATATTATAAGCTTAGTTTGGTTATCAATTTCTTGACGTTAATGGGATTTGAAATACTCTCTTTGTTACTGTACAAGGAAAAACTAAGTTTGGGTCCAAGATAACGTATGTAAATGTTGTCTCAATTGATTGATTTATTTAATGGTAGGTAGGTACTTTATGTTACTATAGCAATTTTAATTATTTCCAAGTTTTTTGCTTAGAAATTCATGGTGTTAGATTCTGTGGTGTTATCCAGAAGTTTGAAATTGGTGTTCCTGTATAAATATTCTCCTACCGATATTCAGCTTCGGTGGCCAATCTTAACGATAAGTGTGTGCGCAAACACAGGTGCACTCTCTATTCTCTTACTCTATTACACACACAGGGACACCAGTATGACACTACCGAAGAGACATTAGCCGCAGGACAAGCACGGGGGTACAAGACCATCAACTTTCAAACTTCGGGCTGACACTGAGAAATTCCAAACAGAAAAACTCAGGTCCAAATTTTGGCCGGACCCGGGGATCGAACTCTTGGTCCAGCTCCCATTTCCCTACAGTTGTGTCACACTTGTTTCTCATCGGAATATGAAAGTAAGGGAATAGAGAGTGCATTTGTTTCAGCTCACACACTTGAGTAGTAGGTATAATAATGTATGTATATCCTGCGTACGTGACCGATCATTGATATCGGCCGCCGTAGCCGAATCGGTTAGAGGTTAGGTATTATTATAATGAGTTTATAATAGAATCTTAACGAAGCTTTGTGCAGCACTGCTCCAAAGTGATTGCTTTTTGGCAAGACTAAATGGTTTTATATTATAAGCTTAGTTTGGTTATCAATTTCTCGACGTTAATGGATTTGAAATACTTTCTTTGTTACTGTACAAGGAAAAACTAAGTTTGGGTCCAAGATAACGTATGTAAATGTTGTCTCAATTGATTGATTTATTAATGGTAGGTAGGTACTTTATGTTACTATAGCAATTTTAATTATTTCCAAGTTTTTTGCTTAGAAATTCGAGGTGTTAGATTCTGTGGTGTTAGCCAGAAGTTTGAAATTGGTGTTCCTGCCTGTACTAAATATTCTCCAACCGACTATTCAGCTTCGGTGGCCAATCTTAACGATAAGTGTGTAGCGCAAACACAGGTGCACTCTCTGTTTCTCTTACATTTTAATTCGAGTGGACACCAGTATGACACTACCGTAGCAGTAGAGAGATTTGCTACAGGAACAAGGGCTTAACGTGCTTACCGAGGCACGGGGGTATACAAACCACCAACTTCCAGATTTCAGGCTGAAACTGAGAATTTCTCAACAGAAAAACTCAGGTACAAATTTTGGCCGGACCCGGGGATCGAACCCGGGACCGATTACGCGAAGCTCTTGGTCCAGCTCCCATTTCCCTACAGTTGTGTCACACTTGTTTCTCATCGGAATATGAAAGTAAGGGAATAGAGAGTGCATTTGTTTCAGCTCACACACTTGAGTAGTAGGTATAATAATGTATGTATATCCTGCGTACGTGACCGATCATTGATATCGGCCGCCGTAGCCGAATCGGGTAGAGGTTAGGTATTATTATAATGAGTTTATAATAGAATCCTTTAATCGATATAGCTAAGAATAGCCAAATCTAAATTAGCACATACGAGTACGTATGTGAGCAAAAACATATTACACAAGGAGTAGGTTGACCAAAAAAGGATTGACATCGAAAGATACGACATATGTACGTGTCAATGACCTCAATATTTTAAATGCCTAAGACCATACTAATTGGAGGAAGAAAGCCAATCAAGGGATCCAATATGATGATGAGTCTGGTAACACTTATTGTAAATACATAATGCGTCATTCCCTGGGTAAAAAAAATACTGTTGAAGATTCTTTTGCATCCATATGTACGCAACGCGTAGTTGCTACTGAAGGGCTAAATGCTCTGCACAAACTATCTCATGTACCGCAGACTTTTAAGAATAGGCTTTCACCCTAACAAGCACGAACTTAATTTAAAATGGTTGAGTTTCCAAAACCCAAATTATCCAAAATATTAAAAAAGGTCATAACTACAAGCTTCCTTACTGATTAAGATTCTCTCGCACCAGCTTGTACGCTAAACGTAAGCCACTTTAATCTCATGAATACTCTCAACTATTTAGCCACGGGAGGCGTCAGTAAAAGAAAAGGTGCTAATCGTTACAACCATACCATAATAAACTACTTAATTTTCGTTTGGGTCAAGTCCCACAAAAAACGTCATAACTACAATCTTCCTTCCTGTTTAAGATTCTCTCGCACCTGTTTGTATGCTACACGTAGCCGTCCTAGGAGCGTCCTCGTTAGCCGCGAGCCGTGCCAACGACACGTAAATTACACTTGAACCACACTTTTACAATCTATGTCAGTGCCAAATGTAACGTATTTTTCTTGAAAAAGAAAAGGCTTGTAAAACACGCCAAGCTTAAATGTGTCAGAATAAGTTATGTTTGCGAAAATAGTAAGAGTGGACTTAGGACTTTTTTGTTTGCCTATAAATAAAATATATTACCGAAATTAATAACCTAATTTTAAAATGAGAGGAATATAAAGTCTTCAAAAAGATTTCAAAGACAAAGTCAAGTCAGTTCGTGTAAGATGTCAAGATCTTACACCAATTGTTGGAGTCCCTATTAAGCATGTTGCCAATGAAAGTTCACGTAACCATAAAAATCGTAACACATAAATTATGTGATTTGGAAAAATCAAAAATTAAGTTAATGCATTAAATATAACTCAAAAAGATAATTCATCATCAAACAACAATTTATCACCAAATAAAAATATAATATTAACATTACGTTTGATAGAGCAGCTATTTAATAAAAGGCCGTAAGAAGGCTTTATTCAATGACCGAGTTTTCTTTACCTGACAAGCGTCATTTATCAGACTTCAAAATAAGTACCTCTCTTAGCTTTATTATATATCTTGTCTTGTACAAACATTTTGGCAGATCATTCATATAAATTATGGTTTTAAAATAATAGATAGAGGTTATGGTTTGGGAGGCATAACATCGGACGTTTCACGTGTAACTGGCAAAATACCAACTACAATAATAGTTCCTATACAGCACCATTTGATGTGAAATGTAGGTATTATCTAATGGTCAAAACAAATAAAATGTGTAGCTATCCTAATCCGAACTTATCAATCACCATTAAACTACTTTTCCTCCAAAACTTCATTACAGATCCTGAAACAAACTATTTGCTACAAAATTGTAGAACCCGTCGAATCCACAACCTTCTCCATCTTCAAACCGGTTAGCAATTAGATTAACCCCACGGGCAGCCCAAGTTGTAGATTCTGCTCTATAACTATATTACAAGTGGCCCATTCATAGTCGCCGCTCATTGGTTAATTAAGCCAACACAAACAATAGTGTTAGTGTTATTGTGGTGGTATATCGATGTTATATTGTCAGATTAAATTTTGGACAAACAAGAGGGTTTCGGCGACGCAGCTGCAAGAGTTGAACTAATTTCGTCTCAACATGACAAGGGTATTAGTTGGGTCGGGACCCTTTTTATAACTCAGGTTACTAGCGCACATGCAAAATCTCCGGAATAATTGTCGCTCCAAAATATGGGTCGGCATAATGCGGATCTAATTTCGAAAACCCGTTGAGTGGACCGGTTCCAAACGACAATATTGGGTTCGGGTTTGGGAAATGAATTTAAGAGTAGATTTTACGAGATGTTTCAGGTAACGGATTTTTATAGCAATTCCCTGTTTATTTGCAATATACAAATGACAGTCAAATTTTATTTGTTTTAGGAATGGATCATGAGTGCGCGCAGTAAGATAGGGGAGCGATGACTAAAGTAATCCTAAAGCCTTACATAAAATTGTAAAAATACCTCATTCATTAACTTAAGCTTAAAACTAACGAATACTGATTACTGTCATGTTTTGTCACTGAATTTAGTTAAATATTTAAAACGTTTCTTGCACTTGTTATCATTTTAAATTCTGAAAATTCTTCTTCGTTTTCCAGCTAAGAATCCAATAGTAGGTATAATAAATTGCCCAAACAACGTAACAAACATAAAGGATTTTACCTGCAATGTTCCACATAACTGTGACATCATTTAGATCAACGAGCTTTCAGCCTATCCAAACAATTTAATCCTGCAACAAACGTAGCTCATTGCAAACGCTAATCCTGATTTAAAACTGCTAAATTATGCATTAATTTGTCTCGAATTAAAGGCTTGTAAGTGTTCCTGAGTGTAGTATTCGAGTACTCGGCAAGATTTAAGAGCGTCGTCGCTGGCAACTGAAAGAGATAAGAGTGGATCGCGCTAAGCCTGTGAATTACCGCGTTTCTTTGTGCGGCAGACACCGCCCCGGTTCGTCTCCCGGAATGAGGATAACTCGCCGTATGTGCCCGAATTTATTTAAATTCGCAGCATACCTCGCCTCGGCTCGAATAAGTGAAGTTACTACGACATCATTAACTCGGCAATAATCGTAATGAAATGTTCTCCCGCCGTGACCCAGCTGCGCCGCCGTGGAAGACAATATTACCGGCTTTATCACAATTTAGGAGTGTTAAGCCGCTCTGAATTTCTTCATTACTCACAGTGAATACGGCGGAAAAGAAACAGAATGTCTGACTAAAAGCAATAAAGAACGATGTCAGTTTTGCCTTATCTGCTCAGAGTCGAGAGGCACGTAGGCTCAAACCTAATATACATATAGATTTTTGTGACAAATACGCGTCGGGCTCATAAGAAATTCACCCTAGTCGCTGGCGCCGGGCGGGTTCTTGTGAATTATAACATCAAGAAAGCGCCAAGTTTTTGTGCCGAGATTAACTGCGTATTACAAGCCGAAAGTATGCCAATGAGCCGGTGTTTCCCAAACTTCTTAATTACTTACGAAGGGTTTTTTGTTACGAGCGCCTTTTTAAAACGAATTGTTTTCACGTTTCTAAGTGGAGTGACGACAGAAGAAGTTTGCATAGTTAACGCCCACAGTAAAAGTTGGAGGTGAAAACTCCGTTTTTTCTTCAGATGTCTGACGTCTTTCGACTAATTAGAGCCGATTCTTCTTGTTTTTAGCTGGTTGGAGACAAATTGATTTAAAAAATCCCAGAAGCTTTCCGGCAGTGTTATTAAAAGTCTCCTTACCTATTTAAATTAACTTTGATTGTATTGTACCTATCCAGAAAAACTGGACTTATGGTTTATAAATAATGTGATGTAATTTGTGTGAACATTCGCCAATGGCCAATAGTATGTTTACCCCATTTCTTGAAGATCACTAGGTCATATCTGCTCTGAAGCTCACATTGATGGATATCGAAAAGTTCATTGACCTACATGTTAGTAGTACCTAAATGGTCATATCTTGTCTTCTCCCACACATCTCTATGGTATGTGCCGACCCCTACTGAGATCACTAAAATTGCACTTGTATGTGCGTGTAGTCTCTTTAGCTCGCGATGTAGGCAACCGGGGTTACATGCCTGATTATTTCGGCACCAATACGCTGATTTTGGCGATTCATTGCAAGTGACATTGAAATGTCATCCCATGATAAAGTTACGAGGGCACTTAAACTACATTACACCAGTCCAAAAACAGCAAAGTCATAACAACTCAAAATCGATTTACACCGCCCCGATTTCCATAACCGCGACATTTTGACGTGACGATTCCTCGATCAGCCGAAACGTCTGAATCATTCTCGTGTGGCTGAAGCCATTCACCACCGTTCTGGAGTTTCGCTACTAGTGATTAATGGTCTCGCGTTCCCTCGACATTGTGTTTTTGTGATGCAAATAACTCGAGCCGTCGGAACAAGGGAAATTGAGTGGGGGACGGAACACTACCGCAGTTTCAATTGCTACGCCGCTGAATACTGATGAACCGTTTCGGTTAAAGGTATTATCTCAGTAGCAACGTTTAAGGCGTAAAGTGGGTAAGACACGATTTGTGATCTGGCCGAGTTGATCAGCTGTTTGGCTCATTGGAAAGAAAAGGCCTACGAGGAGGTTTGAATGTTAAAACAAGGGGTTTCACAATAAAATTAAATAATAGGTCATGTACAGTGGCCAGAACATCAAGTTACTACAATCTGTCAAATTTCCTCAGTTGATATTGAACCAAACACGTTTGACATAAAAGTGAGGTTCGATTGAAGAAATTTGACAGATTGTAGTAACTTGATGTGCTGGCCACCGTACAACAGCATCCTAAACAAATATAATGCTGATATTAATGATATTGGTAGAGCAGTGGATAGGAATGCACCTACTATATTGGTGGGGGTTAAAAATCGGAAATGCATCTATGGATTTTTCAAACCTATGTGCATATCCCTACCATTAACTCAGCAGTCAGGGATTCACCGTGAAAAAACCTACACATTTCAGGTCACCATGATTGTTAGTCTGGTTCCTCTGTTTGCAAGGAAAGGATTGCAAAGGCCAGACTGCAATCACTTCAATGTAATTACCAGACTACACTTAGAATTACACACGCTAAGATGAGACTGAGGTGTCATATTATGAGCAAGCGGGTCACCTCATGGTAAGTGATCACCGCCGCCCACGACATCTGCGAGACCAGTAGCACTACCATGAGTTTGAAATACTATCCTCGCTATCGAAAACTATCGCTTTGTCTCTTTCATTGTGATACATTTGAAAGAGACAGAGCAATAGTTTACGTTATGTCAGTTTTAGATGCCAACTCATGGTAGCGCTACTGAGAGGTTGCTAGCTTGTTGCCGAAAGACCACGATTCTTTTCTTGAAGGTCCCCAAGTTGCAGCCGTCAGCCAAACCGTTCAGGTTCAGGGTTTCAACGAAAATTCCTCATTGTTATTATTATACTGCCAGTATTATTCCCCACATTTTGTTTATCTTGCTCGTGAGCAACTTGTCATGCGTGCATTTTCCTCATCTACGTCTCTGCGAGAAATTGCGTGGATATTTATTCGTCTACCGCCAAAGACATGTTACTATGGGAACAAGATAAACATATTTTGGGTATACCGGGATTTCTTCCTTTTATGAAACTACTTTGCATAATCATAATTCAATTAATGACAAAAACAAAAGTAGTATTTTTTAGTTACTGGAAAGAATTATTGAACTTCGTGCGTTCTTGACGAACACATTTATCGAAGACTTGTATCTTGGAGGATATAATCTATAAAACACAAACATATATTTTTGAGGATTTCTGTATTTTGGTATCATTTCAAAGCGTGTATCTTCTAGTAAAGTAGAGTACTCTACGTCATCCACATATTATCAAGTACATAAAAGTTTTACCAAACATCAATCGATAGATGCTGGTGTATTCAAAAATATTTGGTTTATGTAAAAAACAGAAATCGATACCTAAATGATTGTTGTTTTTTATATGACGAACCCGACGACCTTTAGCACAATAGTTTGAGCGCCGGTTGAGACATAAGGGTCGCGGGTTCGATTCCCGCACCAAAACATTTTTTTGTTGATGACACAGATATTTGTGGTTGGATCTGGGTGCTTGTGGTTCCTTCTTTGTTTCTGGTTTCCATGGCAAAGGGTAAAACCTTAGCTTGGGACCAGGACAATGTAAGTACCTATGTATTTAGTTTATTTATATATAGTGTCCCGCCCTCAATTTGTTTCGGGATTTTAGTTCCACCTTCTACTAATAGATGGCGCTGGGCACCGATTGTATCGCGCTAGTGTTTTGACTTTCTGTTTTGTATATAGCCTTGTCAATGTTTATAGAATGTATCTCTTTATAATAGAAAAAATAGATTTTATTTAGTGGTTTAAAGCGGATGCTTTTAGGATAAAAGTTTGGATAAATTGTTATCCTAAAACATAACTGCAACAATTCGGGTTTGCTACGTTAAATTATGTCATTTCACACAATCTGCGGTTTTTATCTCAGTTATAGCTGCAATTAGTTATAGTGTCACATTAATACAGGTGACATTGTTTGGTTTACTCTGTTTTGTAATAAATTAAGTTGGAATGTTTATTTACTGACTATTACCGCTTTCGGAGAAACACGCTTACTGTTAGATACAAAATGAGTGCATTTATCCGTTGGTATTTTGTTATGAATGATAAGAAATAATTTTAGAAATACTAATTGTTCTGAAACTAGTTGATTCTCAAGTATCCACTTTTAGCAACTATGATGACTGGCACCTTGACTTGCAACCTGCAAGTGCTTTGCAGTGCATTCGTCAAGTCATTGGAATCTAAACTGATATTTCAAATTTAAGAAATATAATAAAATGTAGGTTAATAGGTTACTTACACACATATGTATGCTTTAACTAAGCAATTTCTTTTTTATACTCGTAACAAAAAAAATCTTTTTTGTAATAAAATATCTGAAAGGACTTTAAAAAACTTGAGAATAAAATTTATTTGCTGTTCTAAAAGGATTTGCCACGATCAACTGCGAGAAAGTGAAGACACGATCAGTTTTTTCAATTGCAAAAGTTCCTCATTCGCGGCGGACTTCTAAGTAGAGATAGCAAAATTAATTACTGAAAGATAAATGTGGAAAAAAATCTAAAATATAATTGTATAAAAGCCCTAAATGGAAATAAAACATAGCCAAATGCTTACATAGACTCATATTTCAACTTAAAACCGGTGTCATTATAGTTTTATTTTACAGAACTAGATACCATCAGCCACGGATGAAGTCGCTATAACTTTTTTCTATTGATATTGTCCGCCACAAATGTAATATTAAAAAAAAGAGATAAATTGACACAAGCGACACGTTTTTTATTTGCGCAACGGCAGCCTTTTTTATTTGCGCACCATACATCGAATTAATAACCATAACGAACGATCGCTCGGTACACTATTGAAGTTTTTCACAAATGAAATTATTTCGAGTTCATTCGAGATGCGCGATTCATTATGCCCACCGAGCAGAGTGGGGCGCCGAGTAAGAGGCAACTTTTAATAATGTAGGGCCGTTGGAAGGCAGTGCCCGTTTCCTTCCATTCATCTCTCCCCTTTCCGGTTGGTGCAATTAAAACGACCGTCTGTTCCGGCACTTAAAAAACTTTTAAAGCATAGGCACAGACAATTTGAGCAGCCCCGTATATTGTTGCGAATGATGGAACAGATTCTTTATTTTTGTTCGAAAGTGCTCGTTGTTGAGCTGTAAAATAGGCTTTTAAGTTAATGTTCGGGTTTATGGCCGTTCGCAAGTTATCTTCTGACCATGAATGTTGATGTTGGTTTATGACTTCATGTCTGATGGTTGTGTTAGCCCTTTTTGATTCCTCAACATTATTGACCTGTTTATAATAAACTGAGCAAAAATAAGATCAAAATTATCTGTTCTTTACTTCATCACATTAGCATTTTTAAAGTAGGCATAGTCCTTAATAAACCTAATATTTTATTCAGAACATGGTGATTACAAAACACAATGAAAGTCGGACGCCAGTCCGACTTTAGACTACAGAGAAAGTAATTATGTCTGTCTTTCTGCCTAGAATTACTTTCAAATTTATGAGTATGGATTTAGATTAAATAAATGAAGAAGTAGTATGAATTTATAATAGTAGCATTTAAATTATATTTCATAATTTAATGACGTCTATTTCCATTTGCAACTTTCAAGCGTATGCGTAGTTCGGAGTTAGTTCTACAATAGAATTTATAGACTTTCATATGCAGTGAAGACGCATTCACTGCTCTTTAGGCGGAGTCTACTGTCGAAGTTAGTTCTTATTGTTAAAATGATATGATTCTGTCTAAAAGTGAGTTGCAGTCGAATTATTTCATTTTAATAACTTTTGACACAAAAACGAGTTTGACGTGTCTGTCGGTGTGTGTCTGTCTGTTGCTCCAGAAAATGGTTGAACCGATTTAGATTTTGTTTGAAAGTCGTAATAGTTGGGAGTGTATTTACTTACGCTTGATGGCCGCCAGTTCAAGATGGCCGCCGCTACTAAATTACGAATAGGGTATTTGACTAATTTTAGCCAATAGGACGCAAGCGGTTCTAAGAAACTCAATTCAATAGGCCTAAAAGCGCTTTTCTTTAAAGATGTCAACCTTATATTTCACCCGAAACGTGTACACAAACTAATTGCATTCTCAAGGAGGGACGCATAAACATTGTTTATAAAAGGTACGCGTAGCCGGGTATTACCGCGGCCGCCTTATTACACCGCGAGTGCCCACAAAGTAGAGATGTGATACGAGTCAGATGTCACTCGAGTTATAAAGGAAATAATTAAACAAGTAGTGGGTGCATCACGTATCGAGTAGTGGGTGGTGCATCAGTCGCTACCGCAGTTCCACTTGCAATTCTAAAGGTTTAAATTAGTTTTTTTTTATCCTAGAGGCGGTAAACGAGCAAGCGGGTCAGCTGCTGGTAAGTAATCACTGCCGCACAAGAACATCTGCGGGACAGAGAGGTCGCTGATGCGTGATAGTCGCTTGCGTATGTTTGATTTAAGAATTCAACTGCAGGTAGTAGATCGAACAATTTAGTGGTTTAGTGTCTAATTAGGTATTATTGTGAAGTAAAATGTCGCAAAGTGATGTTAGTAAAAATCGTTGAATTGTATCGTTTTAAAAACTGCTATTGTGTGTCGGTTCAATTCAACATTGTTTGTGGTATTTATAAAATAGGTTTCTTCGAGTGGAATCATTAAAAACATTTCCCAATTTCGAAATAATACCACTCGACTGAAGTGCTTCTTAAGGAAGATTGGCTTGTTTTTAGCCACGCTTGGGCGTATTAGGGGAAGAATAAGATGTTTTGAGACGTAAGAAGCCGGTCACGTGACTTGATCACTTGTGTGGGGGAGTCGAAAAACAAGAATTTACAAAAGTCGCAAATTGAACCTTGTTCAGAATGGTTAGTGAAAGTGATGGTTATAATGATAATACCGTCTACGCTGGCTCGGTCACGAAAGAATGGGAAAGATTCGAGCAGCCAAAAGAGTTTATTTAGGACGACCAATGGGACTCACCCTCCTGTAGGTCATCCGAAATATCGCTATTGGTACGAAATCGTTAAGGAACTCAATGCACTAAAAACGCGCAAGATTGTGGGACATTGGCACTGGACCGAATAAAATGGCGAACTCCCTTAATGCTCGCCACTGCTGCCGATTTTCGGCCACTCTCATCCCATTCCAACCAGCCTTCAAATGTCATCATCCCATCATGTCGCAGGGCCTCCTACACTACACTTACCGAGTCGCGGCCTCGGCCTTGGAGATACCTTTACAATGTGCCTAACTCGAGTCCCATGATCACATCCCTAGCACAAAGCCTCCGCGTGCCTTATCTGCGGACCAGGAGGGCGTCGTAAGCCAGGTTGTTACCTCCGAACACATTGTAGCACATTATGCGCTAGCGTCCTAACGCCCTCCTCACCTCATAACTGTGTGGTATATTTCGCGACAATATCCCGTTGGAGATTTTCTCGTGCATAATCTTGGGGTAATATGAATAAAGCGTAAGAACGATTTAGTGACTTTTTCATTGCTATGTTGGTAGTGGTTAGGTTTAAGTAGAGTAGTTTAAAGTCTTGCGTTTCTGTCATTAGTGAGGAGTGTCAACAAACTAGCAAGTGTATCGCACGATAATAAACCTGGGCCAAATATCTACGGTACAGACAGCCACACATCAGGTTACCACAAACTGTCAAATTTCCTCAATTAATATTCAACCTAATTTGTTTGACAGTAAGATGAGAGTCGATTGAAGAAATTTGACAGTTTTGTATAATTTGTTGTGTGGCTGTACGTACATACCTACATGCAACATCTTATTGATTATAAATGCGTTAATCTAACATCTGTAGCCTTACCATGAGTTTGGAATACTATCCTCGCTATCGAAAACTATCTCTTTGTCTCTTTCTTTGTGATGCACTTGAAAGAGACAGAACAATAGTTTACGTTATGTCAGTTTTAGATGTCAACTCATGGTAGCGCTACTGATGGACAAGATGGGATGATGACATTCTAGGGCTGGCTGGTGTGGGCTGGATGAGAGTGGCCGAATCAGGAACGGTGGCGTGCATTAGGGGATACCTATGTCCAGCAGTGGACGAGTGTGGGTTGTTGATGATGAACATCCGGGGAATGGGTGGCAGCGCACTCGTGACTCTACTAGTGTTGCAAGTATAAGCGGCGGCAATCGCTTACTATCAGCTGATCCATCTGCTCGTCTGCCACCTATATCACATAAAAAATATAAACCATAAAAAGTTATTTACACTTGTCAGTCCATAAAAACTCCTTGTTAAACAATACACATGTAGGAATATCTGCGCAATATCGTTTTGGTCCTAAACGCTAGGCATCAAGGGAAATTACACGACGACGTTTGGGTAAACAACCACTGTCTGTTTGACGTGAAACGATGAAATATCTACAATTGTACATAATCTGTTCATTTTCAGACAATATTCTACCAAGTGGTATTTACAAATAGTAATAGGTAGAAGTATGATACTGACTGCGTCGATTGTGAATTAACTATTATAATCACTAAATTATAGTATTACTGGCTTTTGCCCGCGGTGGAGGGGCAAAAAAGTAGCCTATGTTACTCTCCATCTCTTCAACTACCTACCTCTACTTATAAAATCACGTCAATTCGTCGCTCCGTTTTGCCGTGAAAAAAAGACAAACATACGGACAGTCAGACAGACAGACACACTTTCCCATTTATAATATTAGTAATCGCTTACCATCAAGTGATTCGGCTCGTCTGCCATCTAAAAAAAAACATCACATACATTGTCCTAGTCCCAAACTAAGTTTTTACCTTAGTTATGGAAAGCAGAAAGAACGAAGCAACTTACTCATAAATAAGTTATTCATCCATAATTGAGACATTCAACTTAGCAAGATAATTTTAATCATAATCCTTAGAACATGAAGCCGATTTACTATCAAAAACCTACGAACTGATAAATAGAACCTTAACTTTTATTTTCAAATTCCTAAACAGAACCCATACAAGAATCTTCCGCCTACCAAAGCGTTAACTTAAAACAATGTTTACGCGCCACCTCTCCTCTCAAGGACGCAATTAGTTTGTTCTCATGGTAAAGCGATTTGCGGTTGAAATATTACATTAACATTCTCTAGACACGAGCCACTTTATGAGAAAACTTGTTTCCGACCGCGGCTTCTTTCATGAATGAATTCCTAGTATACTCTTGTCATACAATATGAATTCATTACATTATTTATTGTAGCGCTTATTGCTTTTATAGGAAGTCATAGGTATTTCTTACAACGATTTCAATACAACGCTCATACGAGTAGGTATTTTACTAAAGGCAAAGATTTGCGGGTGTCGGTAGAGAATTTCAATCACTAATAGATAATATAATGGACTAAAAATTTGTTCAAAATGTTTATTTAAAGCCGTTTATTTAAAGATTGCCACGGCAATGACATGTCGATGAGAATGACCTACTCATTTACTCAAAACGTATATTTTTGACTTGTGTGAGTTTCACACAATACCTCTCGTCTGAAGCCTAGTGGCGTAGCTACCAAGGGTTTAAAAAGTGCCCCGCGCCCTCAAGCTCAGCTGGCCCCAGAATTTTTGCCAGAAATCTCGATCGAACTGAATTTATGGAAGTTTCAAAATTAAATAGGACAGATTGCAACCCCACTTTTTTATTTGAAAAAAAAAATCTAATCAGTTTACATAGGCCCTAATTTATTTTTTACCCCAGGGCCCATGGTAACCTAGCTACGCCACTGTCTGAAGCGCACAATTAGTCGGGTCCCTGGCTACACGTTACGCGTAACAAAACCCACTAATCTGCGGTGTGGTGTTAAAATTTCATTTGTTTACAACCAACGATGTGGAAGAACCATAGAATTTGTATGAACAAAGAACAATGTGATTCGGTAGGCGCTATAAAAACGGAGTGCAAGTATGCGTGAGATAGTGTAATTACTTGACAAATTCTCTTGTCATATCACAATCACTTAGTACATGGTCCCGTAATTTTACAGTATAAATACTCAAAATATGTATAACTATAACTAGGCACTCGCCCGTGAATTTACCAATAGATGGCGCCAATCAGTCAATTACATTGAGCAAGTATTTTTTTTTGCTGAAGTAGGCAGACGTTCATGCGGCGCATCTGAAAGTAAATGGTAACCGCCGCTCATAGACAACAATAATGCCGAGGCACAGTCATGCCGCTGCCTACCGTGAAAGAAGTGCTTCGCTTTTTCGGTTTACCTAAAAGCATTGTCGTTTATCTATATTATCTCTTTATAAATCGTTAGAGATATAGAAACCATCAAGGACAACACTTTATCACATGTGAGGAATAAGGTGGTGGTGGTGTATGTCTATCTCAGCGCAATCGCGAAAGGATACCCCACAACCAGGACTGGAACGTACTGCTAATCGCTCGCTCGCTGCTTTACCTTTACTTAGTGTAACACAGCCTTTCTCTACCATACGACTGTTTTTTCGTTGACCCAGGTGAAATGCCGCCAGCCCGTAGTGCAATGAGCCGACGTCGCCACCATTCGGCGACGCCTTATGCACACCCCCGGCTGGGCGACTGACGGGTAGTGTTGGGCTCTCCCATGACTGGGGCCTCAGCCATTCTAAAGCCGGTCAATAGGCATACTAACTAAAACTCCTGGGGCTGTTCCTGGTTTATCCAGGGCTACGGAAACCGACCACTATACTACTATACAACCTACCAGAACACCCAGTAACAGCGTCCCCGCGAAGTCATATACAGTAAGCCAGAGTTTACTTTTAGTAAATTCTCAGTGTCAAGTCTAGAAGTTCAATCCTAATAGGAAAGTTCGTTAAGCCATTGTTCCTACGCCCAAACACTCTCCAGTCGTAAGAAGGGGAATAAAAAGTGCACTTATGTCTGCGCACACGCTTACGCACAATTTGTTTTCACGCGGCTTGTATGAGGTTCACACTGAAACTCTCGTCTGAAGCACACAATTAGCGCGTATTTCCTAGCTACAAGTTACGCCTAACAAAACCCACTAATCTGTGGAATGGTGTTAAAATTTAATTCGTTACATTCCTACCGCGTTGAAGTACTTATTCTGTACCTAGTGTACGAGTTAACGTCTCGTATAGTTGGAATAAAAAATGACTGTTTTTTTTTTCAGATGTGCGACGTAGGGTTTCCTGATGATGTGTGAACACAGCTGCCCAAGCACTCACTGATGCGTTGCCGGTCGTTCCCGAATAACTCTCGTTGGTGTTTTCTAAGTAGTTCCTAAGTCGAAATAACACTGACTGGAATATTTGCGTTTAAGTAGTACGCAAATATTCCTGATGTGGTGATGGTACTTAGGTGGCGGATCATTGCATTCCTTCTGCTATGGTTGAGTGAAATGATGGCTGACACACACGTCCTGCTTGTGAAAGAATTGTCTGCTCATTTTTTCCTCATTTTTAACAAACCTACTTATTTCTTAATTTTGATTGAATTTGATTGTAAATTGTTGTATGACGACAAAATAACATTGTAGTAAAAATTTTGGTAATTAAAATGAGTAAGTAACTGATGGCGAGTTTCTTATCGTATCTTCTCGCCAGAATTAACTTTCTGGTTTCGGTGGTAGGATCGCATTATGTACCTACCTATTTATTCATATTAACATTGATATTTCCATAGATATCCTAGAATAAATTATATTATTTTAATGTATGACGATTTGTAAGTGCTGTTAATATGCGTATGCAAATAAATATTATTTTAATTTAATTTGAGAACAGTACCTCTCGTACTATCACGTCTTCACTCGAACCTGGTATGCAGTTAAGTTGTACTTATTTATTATTCTTACGCCTCCACATTGCTATGCTATCTTCTTGTTTCCTACCACCACCTAACCAGTGTTAACAAAGTACGTAGTAAGTTATTTGCGGAAAACATAAAATAACAGTCGCGTGTCGACTATGTACTACCACAGTACTACGCCGTACTAGGTAATTCCTGATTCATATTGGCTCGGAAAAATATAGGGTGGTATTATAAATTAAGGTAGGAACGGAAAGAATTAAAA
The DNA here is from genome assembly GCA_014851415.1 of Cnaphalocrocis medinalis. Classification (NCBI taxonomy): domain Eukaryota; kingdom Metazoa; phylum Arthropoda; class Insecta; order Lepidoptera; family Crambidae; genus Cnaphalocrocis; species Cnaphalocrocis medinalis. The sequence goes on along the minus strand of CM026275.1, from coordinate 7,873,556 downwards.
CTGAATGCAATTTTACTTTAAAATGCTTGTACACTTTTATTTTTCGAACTGCAAAAGAAATACCTGAATTTGTAAAACACCGTTATGATAATGATGTAGGAGGAGGGTTGGTATTTTAGCTTTTTAAATTTTACTAAGGGGTTGAGACGGTGGACGAATGGTCATTTGAAACATTCGGGAAGTAGGTACGCAATGCTTCTGTGTTACTTCTAAAAGGAAAAAGTTGTCAATAAAACCGATGCTGTGAGCGTTTTCTACTGCTTAATATGGTCACAGAATGAGCCAAATAAAAAGTCAAATGCCAACTCATCAATAAAAAGACTTTTATAATAGAATAGAACATGTTTCGAAACACGTCATTTATCTTGGACAGCAGAAATAAGAAAAAATGCAAAATAAAAACTCTATATGTGATACTTTATCAAAATAGTCTTCACTAAGTTTAGTCACGGCGCCGGAGTGCCAAGACGCTCTAGTATTCTGTAAAATCGATTCACATAGGTACTCATTTAACGAGGCACATACTAAAATAGCACCATATCATATCATATAGAAAGACCAAACTATATAATTACAGACTTCAAAATATATTATGTCTGTTTTATTATTTATCTAAGCCAAATGCAGAATAACAACTATGCTTGAATTTCTAAAATCTCGAATAATGGCTGGTATCGTAGACTACGATACGGAGAAAATAAAATTGTAACATAAAATTTGTTTTGTTGCAACTATTGCATGATAATTAGTATTAGGAGATTATGTCTATAGCAATTAATACATACATAGATATTAGACAGATAATAGAGGATAGTCTCTCAATTACTCGCGTCATTGGTTAGTAAACTAATTCAATGTGGCTGTTATAGCTTTCTGATTGGTGCGTCGTTCCGGTATGACCATGATATTGAGTTTAATGTTTAATTAAACTTTACTGCACTATTATTTCAATTAATACATAGATAACTGTCCTAAAATTTGAGATTTTATGGATTTACATAAGGTTAATAAAGTAGTTCCATTTTTATAAGGTTTTAAGTATCGGATTACTTGAAACACCCGTTATTAGGACAAGCAAGATGGTCAGTGGCAAGTCAGTATTTCAGTGTGCAGTACTAAAATAAGTACATAAAACGTACTTATATGGTACTGAAATAAATTAATTGGAATAAGATTAATCATTTAATAATCTTGAATCAAATCTAAATTAACGTTGTTGCTGTTACTTCTAGTAGTATACATGTCGCAGTCATCTGGCTGAAACAGCTATTTGATTGAATGACTAGCGCGTTTATTGAATAGCGACGTTTAATTGAATGACTAGACCGAACAACGAATGAACAAGCCTCACTCAACGTCCAACAAATTAGCGGATTGAAACATAGCTCTTTGAACATACTCGTAGTTATATAAAAGTAGATGTTCTATTTTATTACAATCATCATCACCATCTCAGCCAGAAGACGTCCACTGCTGTGTATACCCAGTAGTGGACGTTCCTCCCCCATCGAACACCAATCTGACCGATTGGAGGCGGTCTACATCCAGACGGGCACCCGCGACTCTGACAATGTGTCCATTTCGTGGGGGGCCGTCTACCGGTACGTAGTTTCCATTCGAGATTTTTATGGCTCCAACGGCCATCTGTTCTTCTTGTTATGACGTGCCCCGCCCACTGCCACTTCATCTTGCTAACCCTTGGGCTATGTCGGCAACTTTCGTTTCGTTTACAGATTTGTTACAATACGACACAAAATTAACTTCATCTGAAGGAAAATATTACCAACTCATGTCACGATCGAAACACACAACACGATGCTTGTGTGGACGCGGCTTAACAGTTACCTTGTCTTTGAACCATAATCCGATACGAAAAGTTTGCGGTTATAAGCTAGCCACAAAGGGCCTAGACATCTCACAAAAGAGAGTTACATGACCGTTGAACTTTTTAATCGTCTTATAGAAGACAGAAGCAAATCACATATGGAAATAGTAACTACCGAATAGTGTACTGAAATTTCGCAATAGTAAGGAACTAGCGAGTCAAGAATATTGGAAATATTGTATCTAGAATTGACATACAGGCGGCGGGAATGCATTATGATGTCGGCCTATTGTACTGTCGACAAACATGAATCATGAGCCACTTTGCCTTCTTTCCATACTCAGAAATGGAGAAAGATTTTCTTTGCAGTCATGCATATTGCACTTATTACGTTTTGAATATGAATAAAAATGCGTCATTATATGTAGGTCAGGCATCTAAGCAAGATTAACCTTTATTATCACCTCACTTTAAAGAAAGTTCATGATTCAAACTCTTTCCAATATAAAGAAAAATTAAGTACCTATTATCATTTAAAGGTATAAAATCGTCTTGCATCAGGTGTCTGGATGCTGAGATCTGATTAGATACTGATCTAATATGATAATTACATAACAGGTCCGTTAGTAGGTAACGTATGTTCAAGCGAATTTCAACCTATTTGTATAGAATGACAGTAGATAAATCATCTTAAGGTGGATCATGATTCAGATTGGTCGACTGTACCTTAGCCCGTTTCCATTTTCCCATTTCGCTTGAGTCACCAAAATAAGGCACATCAAGATCTGAGCAAACCTTACATTTGCCCACGTCATGCGCCCACGCAAAACAACGACCCGTTCATGTGGACTCGGCTTTGCCCGCGTCTCTCACTAATCCGTTGCGAAAAGTTCGCGGTCATAATCTGAGCGGTCACATAGTCCGCACAATAATCGCCGCCGAGACGTCAATCACAAGGGTTGAACCAAGGATGGAACTGAAGGGTTGGATTATAAGGGTCTAATTCTCTGAGGCAACAGGATTATTAATATTCAGGGCCACGGATGATGGCTTTAATTTACTTTTATTTAATATTCAATTACAGGTTGGTTTTTGTAAGCCTATCAGGGCTTAAATTATTCGGGATTATTACGGTATTGCAGCGCTCCGGATATGTTTTATGTTTGTTATGAGCACGCTTACAGAGTTAATGAGCAGGATTTGTCGCGATAAGGGCTAAGGGCGGAATTACGGCTTTGATGTTTTGAGGTTGCAAGGAAGTGTGAAATTACGCTTAAAGCGTACGAGGTGAAACGTGGGCACTTAACGTTTTTAATAACCAGGTGATAGTCTTGTAGGGGGCTTGGACCGAATTGTCGTCCTGAATCCATCCTGCTCCTTATACTAGAGAACTAGCCAGTTCTACCGAGAAATCTACTATATTCTCTCTAGAGAGATAGAATCACGATTCGTAATCGAGTTCGGGTTACTCTAGTCTGTCAAATTAACTGAATGTTGATATGGAACCAATTGTGTGTTACTTGATTGAAGAAATTTGACAGAATTATAAACTTAACCGTGTATAACATTTTTTGGTGTTAGTCTGAACGCTCGTAGGTACTTACAAGAATTAAACTGATAATTAAAATGAAACAGTTATTTACTGGCAGTTTGTAACCAGTGCCGTATTAATAAAACTAAATAAAAATTATATCATTTCCCTAGAAGCAGAAGCAGACGCCCACTTTATTTGAGAAAGCTGTATCCGTAAACGGCTCAGGGCATCAATTATAACGTAAAGTTGTTTTACTTTTTCGGCGGTATCTTTAGATTTATACAGCGTGTTATTTTTAACCATTTAAGGCCCGACTCTTTATCCGAAAATAAATATAATACTCGTATATTAGTATAATGCTCAAATTTGTATGGTATGAAAGCATTAAACCATAAATTTACCGTCGGATAAAGATTGGTTGAATCACACCTTACTCACTTGTCAAGGACTCAATATTTAATGCAAACAATTATTTTCCCTGAGGAACATACTCGTAGCATCTTCTCTTAAAAAACGTCTTCTCATACAAATTGTAACAATCAGCTGATCACTTTAGTTAGACTAGAGTGAGATTGACGGAGATTTCTTTTAAATATTAGTCCCTATATTCCTTGGGGAAAATGTTTGCTTGTTTCATTTGTGTAATGCCCTAAAAGTGAGTAAGACGGTTAAAAAACACGGTGTAATTTCATCTATAGTATACTATAAAATATAGAAGATAGATAAAGAAGATATGAAGTGCTTAATTACGAAGAAGAAACGAGAGCTTCCATTAACGAAATGGCGTTTAATATGATCGTGGGGCCGTACAAATTTGGCAGAGGCGCGGTAATCATATTGCGGTATTAATCTCATTTCGGAAACACAACCACATACACGAATACGCCAAAACGCAAATAGCCAGAGTCTAATTAACACGGCTCAAGAGGTGTTCTTAGCTCATTTTGTTACAACAAAATATGCAATTTTACCCTAAATGAGCACTTGAAACCAATTGGGAATGTGTCGGGTATATTTTTAAGAGGTTTTGTGCCTGAATTATTTTTTATGATATTGGAAGGCAAACGAGCAAACGGTCACGATGGTAAGTGATCACCGCCACCTATGGTCATCAGCTACGCCAGAAACACTGCGGATGATTTTGTTGTAGTACTTTTACAGGCTGGTTTTTTTGTGACGTCAATATTTATTTTTTTTAGATTCCTTACACCTGGAGGTAAAAATACCCCATTTATGTTCAGCGATATTTTGTAGTTTTCGAGTTATAATTTTTACGTCGTCACTAGTTAGACCACCCTGTATGTTATTCATGCCACATCCACCATGTTGGATATTATAAATTATAAGTGGTAATTTTAACAAAAATGGCAAATTGCTTCTTTACTATTATTTTCTATTTTTGAATTATTTGTAAGTCCAAAATTTATCACAGTTTAGCAGGTAAGTATAATCAAATGGCGACGTGACTAGCCTTAAACCACAAAATGCCTACTATTGACGTGAACGTTTAAGTTTACAAAAGTGCTAATTATACATTGGCCATTTTAATTGAAAGGGCCATTTAGCGGTAATACAGTTTAGGACTGGAACCAGGAAAACGTTAAATTTACAATATACATAATTTATCCGTTCCTCGTTATGTGAATTGCAAATCGAGCGAGAGATTGTATTTACGCGAATTTATTCAAGCAAATCTTCCCTTAACGAATTGTTTGCTTTCTCCAAACTTTTGCAATACGAAAATATTAAATTTTGGAACACTTTGTTCAATGAATTTTATTACAAAAACTTTCCTTAATTAAAACATTTTCTGCAAATCAGACGGATTGTTGGCGTGACCCTCCGAATGTTACGATCAACATTTATATGGGTATTTTAGATAATATGTGTTTTCAATAGTATGGTGACTTGGTCATTTTGTATGGAGAGAAAAATTGGAAAATACTTAGCGAGGCAAAGAATTTCACGCGAGAGAAGTCACAGTCGCTAGTGACGTAATATATATCCTAACGTCGCGTTAGTTTCCGTTTTTATATTTTATAGATATGATTTAGTTTATGATTGCGGCTTAATGCAGTATGTCCCTTTCTCTTCCATGGATTAGACCTATAAAATAAATACATATCTTTAAAACCATCAATTGCGAATCGGGCTCACACACACCAATGATTATATTCTATAAACTTTCATCCATTACCGAGATGACAGGTCTCGACACACATACGGATAAACGAGCAGACGGAAAGATAGACAACAAAGTAATCTTACAAGGGTTCCGTTGAAAATAATAGCGTCGCTGTTTCAAATAAATAATTTATAAGATAGTAAATAGTAAAAAAAGTAGGTGATCGAAATTTAAAGTAGGAAGCAACGGACACAAGTCATTATAAGAAAAAACAAAAATATAATTTCAATTTTTAACACTAAGCATAACTAAGATAGCCATTTTTAGGGTTCCGTAGCCAAAATGGCAAAAACGGAACCCTTATAGTTTCGTCATGTCCGTCTGTCCGTCTGTCCGTCTGTCCGTCTGTCACAGCCGATTTACTCGGAAACTATAAGTACTACAGTGATGAAATTTGATGGGAATATGTGTTGTATGAACCGCTACAAAAATATGACACTAAATAGTAAAAAAAAGAATTGGGGGTGGGGCCCCCCATACATGTAACTGAGGGATGAAATTTTTTTTTCGATGTACATACCCGTGTGGGGTATCAATGGAAAGGTCTTTTAAAATGATATAAAGTTTTCTAAAAAACATTTTTCTTAAAGTGAACGGTTTTTGAGATATCAGCTCTCAAAGTCGTAAAAAGTATGTCCCCCCCTCTATTTTTATAACTACGGGGTATAAAATTCTAAAAAAATAGAGGTGATGCATGCTAATTAACTCTTTCAACGATTTTTGGTTTGATCAAAGTATCTCTTATAGTTTTTGAGATAGGTTGATTTAACTGTAATTTTGGTTAAGTTATTGTGCTTACACTGAAAACGATGGCTGAACCTTATAAGATAGATCAAAAAATATACTACAGTATTGTACACCTTTAAAAATCTTATATTTGCTGCTACGGAACCCTTTGTGCGCGAGCCCGACTCGCATTTGGCCGGTTTTTATTATAGGCAAGAATATGAACATACAACAGTGCTTTCCTTTTGAGGTTTGAAACCCTAAAAACAAATGCAAAAGGCACTGGAATGCTCCGTTTAACACAAAGCAGGCAACTATTCGTATTTTGCTAGATTCGCATGAATCTCAGGATTCTAGAGGGTTTGGGGTCTGGCTGCTCGTCGCTACTCGCCTGTTGCTGGCTACAGAATAACGATAAATTATTTAGTTGTACAGTTACCCAGTTTTACTGAGGTTTTCCTACGGCAAAACTTTGTGGTAAAATGATAAAAGTAACATTTTCATTGGAATGTTTGTTTGGCTAAATAACGTAATGATTTTGAATTTCGAAGAGTTCTCGATACGTGCAAGAATTTCCATTTTAACAATGAAAAAAAAACAAAACCGACTTCAAGACTACATCATCAATATTTTTTTAGTTTTTTTTTTGTTTTTTTTTTTGTTATTTTTCAAAAACTACTGAGTCAATTTTGATAAAGTTATATGGGACCACCTTTGAATGATAACCTACCAAACAAAAAATAATCGTAAAAATCCATTCATAATTGGCGGAGAAATTGAGTAACGTGCATACAAAAAAAACATACGGTTCGATTGAGAACCTTCCTCGTTTTTGAAGTCGGTTAAAAATAAGTTGGAAATCTACTGACTTACTGAAGAATAATAAATCATGCCTTCATTTTATGGCTTTATAATCCTAAGTATTTTAACTTGCAGATACTGATTACTTAAGTTAGTTTTGGTTATTATTCACTATGTTGTTTGTAGAGTAATAGGCTGGTTTTAATATTTATGTACCGAACTAATCTAGCCAAATCATTAATATGGATTAGCAAAGCTTTGTAAAGGTCGTTTTGATGTCGACTAGCTTATTCGATAAGTTTGATAAAACGTGTCGAATGACAAATTGTTTTTCTAGCGACCAATCAATAAAGTTGTAAGCCCCAGGTGAAAAAGACATACAGTTTGTTTACCACACCCTTTTAATGCAACATTCATTTATCGTCTGCCTTCTACTTAATTGAGTTAACACTCAATAGTGTTTGATTACTTACGTCTGGGTATTCGTATTACTTCGTTGAAAGCATAACTCACATCACATGCCTAACTCGTAAAATAGACTAATTAAACAAAAAAAAATACAAATATTTTTGAATTTAAAATATAACAAATCATTTTCGACCTTAACTCTATCACTAAACTAAATAATTTGATATAATTTTAAGATCAATCGTGTAATGCGTCTAAGAAGTCTTTTACACGGATTTTTGGGATAACTAACGGAGTTCCCATGTATTATATAAGCAATAACATAAGCAAAGCTATAACACAAGCAGCAGTTGGTGCCATGGTTTAATTTCATAACTTTATCAACACATTAAATGTATAAAAAACCTCAGTTTTGTCGAACCTCAGTTATGGGTGGTGTTGCAGGTGTCCATGAGCGGCGGCATTGCTTACCATCAGGTGATCCGCCTGCTCGTCTGCTACCTATCACATAAAAAAAAATGGGCGGCGTTGATTACTTACCAGCAGATGACCCGCTTGCTTGTTTGCCGCGTCTAGTATAAAAAAACCTATCTAATCGGGTTTCAGCACGATAATTTCCCTCATCTACAATTGTATGCTTGGATGTTATTCTACAACCATCCACTAAACCACCACACTTTTTAATTTAGATTGAAATCGCTCGACATTAACTTAGTAATACCTATACACGTACCTACCAAATGGACCTAACTGCCCCAGATTAAGATATCATTTCATCCAGTAAAAATGTAAAAAAGTAAATTTAAATATTTCACAAATGCCAGCCTTTTTACCTTCCTCCATTATACTTTCCACCATGTTACACTCAGGCTCGGATTGTTTTATAGCAACTTTTTTAGAATGTGGATTTTTAGCATAGCTTCGTTTTGTTTCGTGAATCATGAATTCACAAAAAGAAAGTTTTACGTTTTAAATGAAAGTTATTATACACCAAATTATACAGAATGTTCGGTGACCGACGTCCGACCCATGAAGGCGTCAAAATGTGTCAATATGATGAATGTTATCGACAAATCTAACATTCATCATATTAGAAAGGGGGAAACTACATAAAGAGGGAAAGAAGGTTAAAATGTTGGCAGCGTACTTTCGACTTTACTGGTGTTGCAGGTATCCATGGGCGGCGGCAATCGCTTACCATCTGGTGATCCATCTGCTCATCTGCCACGTATTACATTAAAAAAACCCACAGTCATATTTATGACAAATATGTAAGAAAATACTTTCTTTTGTAACTGAGTCCGGTGGGACGCTAAGATGACAATATATTCCGATGTAAATAAAACACTTTACCACAAAGATGTGAGATGGCAAAAATTGGCTTTAATTTTATCTAAAAATATCATTAATAGTTTTGCAAAACACTTAAAATGTGGAAACTCTGATGAAAAAACGTGCTTTAAGCATTATAGGTTTATGTTCTGTGACCTTTCTTTATGGCTCAAAATATTTTTTATTTGAGCGATACTGGATAAAAACGCGCCGTGGTACGAACCCACGCATTCTGCTTTCTACCATTACCTCGGCGGTAAGGGAAAACATCCTGGAAAACCTACACGTTCGGATAGTTTCTGAAACGCCTCATCTAATTCTTCGGTCTTTGAAAATATGAACAGTTAGATTAAAAAAAAATACTTTGAGGACGGGTAGGTGGTGTTATTTTTTTTTATATATATGAGATAGGTAGCAGACGAGCAGGGGGATCACCTGATGATTTAGTGTATTATCAATACAAAATGACCCGTGCGTACGAAAAGGTAAGGTAAAGTACCAGGAAAGGTCAATACCTTTCATGACAAAGTAGTTTCCACTTCTTTTGAAAAGTGCCGCCCTTGTCAGTGGAGCAGCCTTCCAATCTTCTCTCGTCCACCAGCACTTTGTTCTTGACAGAGAGTTGTTTAAGCTACTCAAAATATTTACAAGTAGGTAGATACACTGTATAAAAAACTTTCGACAAAAATAGCTGCCTCTGATTTCCCCAGGTACTACCTACCTAAATGAATTTATTTTAATAACAGGTACCGCCATTCATCACCTTACCACATGCAACGGCATCGTGACTCCGAACTATTTCCCTCGTTACACTTTGTGCAAATTAATTCAGTTCGCTCCACAGAGATCTAATCTATTCAAAAGTTGGATACGTTTATGGCGGTGTCAGTCACTCAATGTGTTCCAATTTCACCTTTTTGTAGTGATGTGATTAAATAATAATTGGTTATAAAAATGTAGGAACATATTTACGGTTCCTCCAAAAAAATCTTGCATAGTTTATATTAGTTATTCAATATTTTTTTAGCATTGGATTCTCGGCTCTTTAAGAGCCAATACTTAAAACTTTAACTGCTTTTTTTTTGTCATTTCGCTATTCCCTCGATAGTTGATTATTTACAAATGGTTGACTTTATAAAACTAAATCATATTGTTTTAAAAACAATGTTACTTAATGTTCACCAAACGAATCTAACCTTCTACCAAAATTACTAAATCTGCACACCAAATTTGGTGTATAAATGACATTTTTGAGTGCACAAATAGTGTTTTTGTTGCACCAAATATTATCACCGTTATAAAAATACATCGGTATGTAAACGCTGAAATTATATATTAAAGAAAAATCAATACTTTCTTACAAATAACATTTATTTGAAAATATATTGCGGCTCATGGCACTGTATTAGTGACAAATAAAAAATCATTGAAATATATAATTCAATTCATAAAATCACACTAGTCGCAATTTCTATACCAACCTTCCCTTCCCCTTCCTCTAGGATTGGTCAGTAGGTCCCTCGGCAAAACACAGCGGTTCAAGTCACTTTGTGGCTTATTGTCACTGTGTTAGTGACAAACAAAGCAAAAATCCATTGAAATATCGATTTTTATGCATTAAAGTCACTTCCCTACCTTTTTCGTACGTAACCTTAAGGGAAATTTAGTGATTGATGAGACTTTATAATGGGATTTGTTCTGATTCGTATTTAATTTCCTGTTCGGATATTTAGCTGTCGCTTATTGTAAATTTAACCAAATTGTATCTTTTACCTTTTTTAAGTCTTTTTTATAAATACATAAGGATCAATAACACTTATACTCACGTAATAGTTGTATACTTTGTTAAAATAATGTAGTTCCGATAGTGATAGTTAACTAACTAACAAGATTAGTGCAGTAACCCAAAGTGAACCTTGGCCTTCGCTAATAAGCGTCTCCATCTTGGTTGGACCTGTACCACCTCCTGCCAGTATTCTGTCCACGCAAATCTTTCTTAACTTCATCCGTCCAGCGGTACCTTGAACGGCCAACTGGCCTTCGACCATTAGGCCTTTTGGATTTGGATAGCGATAGTTAAACATGTATATTTTATTTGTTGATTTTGATGTGTATATTCAAAAACCATGTATCATATTTTGTATTTTGAAAGAGAACAATAGAATGATTCAATGATAAAATGTTTCGCCTATCAATAAGGCAAAGCGAAAATTCAACATTTATCAACAGTAGTAGAAACTTGCCAATGTAAAAAAGAACAAAATAGCAAAACCATTGTCCAGCTTTCACAAAATAATTAAATATTTATGTCACGTTAAAACTGGAAAGTACCTATAACATTCCCAGATACAATTACTCCGTCTCATAATACAAATGAATTTCCAATTACCAACAAACTCGCCCATATGAAAAAAAAATCACTTTTAAAAAACAATCATTCATTCTGTGACGGCCTAAAATCCAACAACCAATATTGCTTTACATATTATTCAACGAGCACGATATAAAGAAAGGATTGATTTTAATTAACAGATATCAAAAATTGGGTCTATTGTGTTTTTCGCTGACTTGATTAGATTTTCATGAAACAATGTGTAAGGGACAGATAACAAATTGAATAGCACGTTTATTAAAATTTGTTCGTGCTTACAGCTACATTATTCTTTTGTCCCAATAGACAACAGAATTTTAATAGAAAATTGTTCTATGAGCTCGTACGTTAATAAACTGAAATTATGGTTTCATTTTGTATTGAATTATAAGAATAGCATTATTAAATTGTGTTTTTCTTTGTTTCTTTTATTTGAAATTCGCAGACACTACTTTATTTGACTTTACTTGGACACTTATAATTTGTTTGTGCACGAAAAAAGTTTTACTGGTAAAACAACATCTTCATATATTCATATTAATATTTTTATTGTATACCACATGTGGTGACGGGTCTTAATATTATTATAGTTTGTTTAATGTGATACCCGGTAAGGGTGTAGGAAAACATAAGTAATTAATTACTAATTAATATACAATAGCTATTGCCATTAACACTTTAACATAAAACAATCAAAACGTATTATTCTTTCTTTAATAAATAACAAATACCTAATCATTTAAACGATATAGGTATGCAATAACAGTAAAGCTAGGTACAATACATAGAAACGCAATTAGCTAAAAGTCCACTTGCTACCCTTTGTTGAAGAAAAAATAAATACCAGTGTCATTATTACCCTTTCTTCCGCCTTTTGCAACTAAACGAGAGCTGTTAAATTGCACATTTTCCATTTCTCCCGAGCAAAAACAAAGCAAAGGCTTACAGACTTGCGCTTGATCTTGGTGCTCGGCGATAGCCCATTTTGTTTGGTTTATGCAACAATTAGAAGGGGAAGGAGAGAGGTGTTCGGGCGCGTAATGCAGGGTCGTTCCTGAACCAAAATTAAGCCCGACCACGACTTCCGTGCGGTGGGCATTACCGTTTGTTTTCCAGGTTCTGAACAAGGATTAAGATTCGCTGGTTTCTTACGTGTACGGCTTGCGTGTGCTCTATGGATGCTCGGGTTAATTTTGGTTAAGTGACTCATTGCGTTTCCTGCATCTTATATCCTCACTTAATGTAATGAAATAAAGACCAAATGAAGTATTAACTTTTAATAAGTGTGAGGTTTAGCACAAGGATAGGTGGACTAAAAAGCTGACCAAATGGTAGCTAGGATTGGGACGACGATCTGTGGGTAGATCACCTGCCCGTTGATTCGACGATATTATAATGGTAGCAGGGAAATAATACATGAGACTGGCAGTGGACCGTAAGGAGTGGCGTGATATTAAGAGCCTATATTCAGCAGTGTGTGAATGTGGGGTGATATGATGATGATAATATTGAAATTGCTCTTTATCTAACTACTATTATAAAGGCGAAAGTTTGTATGGATGTATGGATGTTTGTTACTCTTTCACGTAAAAACTACTGAATGGCTATGAATGAAACTTTACCACAATATAGCTTATACATCAGAATAACACATAGGCTACAATTTATAAAAATATATTGTGTGGATTGTCCAAAATATGACGGTAAGTGTCAATAATTAACTCCACGCGTACGAAGTCGCGGGCGGCCGCTAGTTTAACTATATTTCCTCAAATAGATTGTCAAATACCTAACCTTCCTAAAAGGCCGGCAACGCATCCGCACTTCTCCTGGTGAAGCTAATGTTCATGGGCGGCGGTGTTCACTTACCATCAGGTGAGCCGCTTGCTAGTTTGTCTTCCTATATTATAAAAAAATAGTTAATCTTACACTTTTTTTTTGTTACATATTCCTTATTAATTAAACATACAACTTATGAACCAAACAGGACAATACGAGTATAACAATACATGTATAAAAATAACACTCACTGTATTGTAGTTAATTAAAACATGCATTGCCCTACATTCAGCTGAAAGCACTCAAATAATTCAATGTTTCACCCTTTAAGTACAAATTAAAATGTGAAACGTTCAAAGTTAATTACCAATCCAAACAATGTCTATAAGTAAAGGATGTAATACACCTAACTCAATTTGTCTCATAGCATTCCCCCTAAGTGTAATTGCGTTTCGTAATAAGTAATTTGGGAAATTCTCTTCGCCGGGCTTGCTCTACGATGGTATAATTAGATACGTCGTTAATTAGAAGCCAGCTCAACAAGAGTACTCTAGGGTCGCTTTCGTTTACTTTCGTAAGCACTAGGTGGGCCTCTGCTAGCTTAAAATTAAATCACGTTACTTTAATTCAATATGCAAAGTTTTTGGATATAATTTTCTTCGAAATTCGCTGTGGGAAAATGTATGTACACTTTGGTTGGATTTTGGAGCTCTGTGCATTTTGTTTGCGTCGTGTTGACTATGTAGGTATAATAAGTTCAGTTTTAAATATTGTGTGAATATAAATTTTGAGTTTCACGTGTTAGCGTACATATGAATAATTTTTGCTTCAAAGGAAAACGATAATTACCTTAAGGTTATTTGTTTATGTTTGTTATAGATTAGTTTTCAAACACGTGAGTTTATTTATTTATATAATTAAAAATACATTATATATTTTCTTTTAATGTAATTTTATCAAGTATTTACGTACATACTCGTTAATTTCACAGGCTAAAAATTGGTTTGACTATTTTAAATTAACGATCAGCCATCGACGCAGGATATTTATTTTATACTGCACAAGTGTGTGCGCGCGCAGCCACGTCTACTATATTCCCTTACTCTCATATTTCGACGGCAGCATTTTATCACGTCCAATACCAACAGCTTTTCAAGGCATGGGGGGGGGTTGTACTAGACTGTAATTTTCCCGACTTCGGGCAGACAAATAATTTCTTAACAGAGAAACTCAGTAACAAATTTTGGCCCTACCCGAGGATCGTATCCGGGGTAACTATGGCTTCAAAGTGCAACCCACTGCACCGAGACAGTCAAAATTAACTAGTACCCAGTAAAAGACGCTCAGTGCTCAGCAGAGCAAACTCGACTTAGATTGACGCCATCAACAAACAGGGAGTGCGGTGGCTGTCTCCCCAGACTATTTCATCTGGTGTCATACGAGGCTTACCCGGACAGCTGTTCACGCCGAAACCTATTAAATGCCGCGTCGGAGAATGTTGGTCTCTGGAATTTTTGCCACTAACGCCAAAAGGAAGGGCTTCCTTTTTGCAGAACGACTGGAAATGGAAGATTGGGTCTAAAAAACTGGTACACTGAGACCTGAGACCCTATTTAACCTTAACGTCGTAAGACCCAAAAGCCTCTTACGAGGCAAAAACAATTGATTTTCTATTGCGTCTGCTGTCTGGGCCTTACGACGTTAATGTTTAATATCTTAATTCTGGATATTCTTTATGCGTACCAAAACAAGACTCAATATTTTTTTACAATTTTATTAAAGTTAATTGATGTCTCCAGTGAATCAAGTGCAGTTTTGAAGTAAATTCGGTCGGTAAGTCCAAAATCATTGCACTACAAATGAATTCCTTAGGTATACTTATATACCCATACTACTATATAGCAGTAGTGAATTTATAGTACTGTTAGTTAGAACATTATCGACGCAATACATCGCATAAATTGAATACTTAGCTTAAACCCCAAACTAGAGTGCGGCAGCGCAAAACCATAAAGCGAATCGGTGGCTGTTAGTCCATCGCGGCAAGAAAGAAAAATGGCTGATATAATTTTCCGCGAACACATGGCGTCCGCTGCGAACATGGGGGAGAAAGCTATTCTGTTAATGGAGGCACAATGGAAAAGAAAACTCAATCAAGCGCACGAGTCGTCGTGATTTCTGCACCTAACTAGGTACAGCTACCCCTAAATGCACGCTAAAACATTCCATTATGATCTTTATTACCGATGATTAAGGTGCTAAGGATATACTTTTGCATGGGGTCGTGCGTACCAGAGATATATTGTGGGCTGGAGTCGTCATTAGCCAGGGAACGCTACATCGCCCGCAGAGCGCCGGGAAATTCTTCTAAATAACCTTCACGTAACTTTTCATATGTGAGCCTGATTTAGCGGTCGACATTATGAGTTGGGCTGGGATTTTTTGTGGTTATGCTGTTAATTGGACATAAAATATCTTGGTCTAAGCTTTGCAGTTACGAATCTTATTACTTTTTAATGTGTTGTGTACAAACTTAATTCGTATCATTGCTGCTTTTAACTAGATATTTGAAATTCAAGTCTTGAAATGATTCTTAAGATAAACTAAGACTTCCTAAGATAAAATAATTTTCAGTCAGTTTCATCATTTTGTTTAGTAAAATTAGAAAAATACTTGGGAAAACATTTGAGTTAATAGTAACCTGACTACTAGTAAAAATGTAGTTTACTTATCTATAAGCTAATACCTATAATGGGTGTAAATGAGCAGTTATTATTCTACCTACACGTTGTAGTACACAAAATTCCTAAGTAACAAGCCCTAGCTTGTTCAACCTATAAAATACCTTGTGTAGAAAGATGTGATAAGCGCTGTGGCAGACGAAAGGAAAAGGCAAATTTCGAAGGTGAAAGATAATAAATACACTATCATAAAAATAAATACGAAAACCAAAAATGTACTCACAGAAGGAAAACAGAAAAACAGGTGTCAAAAACCGAAACGTTAAATAAAAAATATATTGCACCTCCCAAGGAGTCTGTCCTCGACACAACCTATATAGCAAGAAGTACACATTTTTGTCGGCATATATTTAAAATTTGTACCCAATTCAGTTAGAAAATACGGATCAAAATCAAATACCCTGGCAGTGATTGCAATGCGATGCTCACCATCAAATAACCGTAAGCATTTATCACTTCAAGTACAGGAGCAGTTTGGGCATATTATAATGCCGTCGTTACGGCTTGCGCACAGAATATACATATTTATAAGAGCTGTAACATATAAGTGCGTTTCCTTTTTATCGATAAAGTAACGATAGTAGGAAAATGTTGGTCTATCGATATAACTACCGATAGCATCTAAAGTACAAAATTTGGGATATATCATCAGCAGGACTTTCTCGATCCAAATTTTTAACTATAATTATATAGTCACTCTGATTTCGATGTGTGGCGTGAATATTCTCCATCTTAGCGCTTTATCTTGGTTGTGTACTAAGTTGTTGCTTGTAAAGCCTTGGTACGTTTGTACCTTAATCCAGGATTTTCGGAGACTGGGAATTACAATGAAGCGGCTGCCGTCTGACTTCCGCAATCAGGGGCAACTTAGACGGGGTAACTAGCTCAAATATTATTACGGACTATTTAACTATTTATTTATTTTATATATTATAACTCTATATTATACATTATAAATATAAGAAAACATTTATTGACGACAACACATTTACACATAGGCAAAAAAGACAAAATAAAATCACGGAGTGTCTTTGGTAGTTATTGGTAGTTAGGTATTTAGAGTGGTGTATTGATAGTTAGAGTGAACATTGGTAGTTATTGGCATTATTATTGGTAGTTAAAAACATTGCAGAGAAAATAACACAAGGTCAAAAAGTCAATTGACATCAAGCAGAAAAAAAAAAACACAATGAAATGCAAAATAGTTTTATAAAACAGCCAATATTTCAATCATATGATTACTCTATCGATATACCGCTGGTTATAGTTCATCGATATAGGCGTAGAGGAACAGCACTGGCCCTGACCGGTTGTCAGGCGCGGCACGTATGTCGAGCGTGCCCGGATGAATTGAAGGGATACGAAGCCTACCGCCGTGGCTCAACATGACACCCAGAATTAAATACAAAAAAGTTTTGCATTGAATTTGAGCAATGTAAGCGTTTAGTTGAGAAGTAGTTAGCTATGAATAGGCCTAGAGTTACAGTGAAGCTCTTGAGACTGAAGTTACAATCGACTAAGTATACTTTTTAACTCCCGACGCAGAAACGACGGGGTGTTATAAATTTAACGTGTCTTTCTGTTTGTCTGTCTGCGTGTGTGTCTGTCTGGGAAATCATAGCTCCCAGACGGATAAATCAATTTGAGTTTTGATGGAAACGTAGTTATAAAGACAGATGTTTAGGTTATGTTTTAACTCTTAAACAGGCAACTAGACATCTCGTTTTTAATAATGGTTTTCGACCTTACCATAATTGCATAAAATTCAAAATCTGGTGGTCTGGCATAGGCTTAAACGTTAAACGTTAAGATGGTCAGTGGTCACCAGCTCCACAAAATGATGGATTGTATGTACACTGTACAGTGATGAAGATGAAATTATATTCAGAATTTAGGCACTATGAAATAAAAATAATTCAGTTTAAAAAATAGTCGTAGGTCAATCAAACTGTGAAACTGCATTATAATCATCAGTAAAAGATGACTTGATAGAATAAACTAAAGTTTCATTAACTCAGATAAGTCATTGGATACACTTTGGTTATGCTTTAGTCAAAGGTTTTGCCCTGGTACCTACATGTTTTTTACTAAATCTGACCGATCCAATTCGCCAGCGACAAAGTAAAAAAATGGCAAACTGTAAGTTGTTACAAAACTCGTAATCCTAAAAACGTCTGTTCCTAATTTCTTTTCCGATTTTAAAAGAGCCATCTTTCATTTACGACGACATTTAGAACAAGAAAATTTCAGGTTTCGACACAAAGTTTTGGCAATTTCCGCACTTCGCGACGCTTTTTTGTGACCCACACTTTGTCGTTAATCTTTCGTACAAAACCTTGCCTATGAGTCGTTACTCCGACTGTTTAAGTCCACAGATTTAAATGGCCGATTCCAAGCGGACGATTAACCTTTTTTGGCCAAATATAATTGGCTATTAAACACAGGCATTACTTATGAGTAAGTTTGCAAAAAGTTCACACCATGTCCCAACTTTGGTACGTTTGGAAGTTCAAACGTAATTCATTTTTAACTTTTTTTTTGTGATACGTAGCAAACGAACAGATGGATCACCTGATGGTAAGCGATTGCCACACACAACACCAGTAGAGTCACAAGAGTGTGTTGCCAAACTTTAACCCTCTTTCTCCCCAATTGGACATCCAATACCCTCGCCCACTCGACGAAACACACCGCAGGCGCTGCTTCACGCCTGTCTTCTGTGAGGCCGTGGTATCACTCCGATCAAGCCGGTCTATTCATACCGACGCGTGACTCTCCCATGGTTAGTTAGGTCCTGTATAAGATTCTGCATACTTATTATGTCCATATCTATTCAATATTGTAAAAGAGGTTTTCACTGGATTTTATATTACGGTTGTAAGGGATCGTTCAGTCTCTCCATTCGGGTTATATTCGACCCAAATTTGTCCAAATGCGGGCACATTTTCAACATCTCCCAGAACACTTTTCTTTTTATTGGAATGTATATTTCAGAAATTTCATCGGTACACTACGCAACGGTCTAGAGTGTTATTGCAAATGAAAAAGTACGTCGAGCCATTTTCCCTATCTCATTGTGAGAGGTGTATAAATATTAGGTGGCTTCTTTGAACAAAGGTAAAATAATAGATATTAAATAAAATGGTTTCTGAGAACTACGTGTACGATAAACTCAACAACCACTGTTTCATTTGCTTGCAATAAAATACAAAGGAAACAGGTTAGGTAATAATAATAAATTGGCCAATATTGTTGTTGTTTGTGAGCATACATTTTAAAGTCCATTAAGTAACAAAAAATGACCGGTCATGAAACGCTATAAGCATCTACATCGGCTCCCATAACGGAAATTGCTAATATATTAGGTACTGGAAATTTTATGTTTCCGTGGTTTTTATAGACCCATATATTGGGTTTATTCCATGCTGAAAACATTTTTATGGCTTTCACGTTCATAAGTAGGTGTTTTATAGAAGTCTAGTTCGGAACTATGCCGAAGTCGAAACTACGGGCATATTTTATTATGTATTTTATAGGTTTCGTGGATTATTTGAAGCGTCAATATCGTGTTCAACATGTTATTAAGGCCACTAGATTATTATAATGTTAACAAAAGAGATATTTTATGAATGGATGTTAATAATTTTATATTATTTTTGAATGAGTACATGAATAAAGAACTGATGTGTTATGCATACGAGCATTTATACGAACAGGCTATTCAAAAGTTGAAAACAATGCATCATTTATTTTAATCCGCATATTATGTAAATATTTTAACGTATACATAAACGTGACAAAAATAAAATCATATTTAGCCATGATGCACTGGCTAGATGGAGTGACGATCTGCGAAAAGCGGTTGATGTAGACTGGATGTAGGCTGGATGCATTTAAGTAGATACATAGAATCTAATTTTATTTGCACGTAAGGTTACACAACTAAATGGTCATCCTAAGTAAGTACAATATCACCGTTACATCATCATCATCAACATGTCAGCCCACATCCACCCACTGCTGAGTATAGGCCTCTTCTTTAGTACGCCACTCCCTACGGTCACCAGCCAGCCTCATCCACTGTTTGCCCACCACCCTTACAATATCGTCGGACCAACCGTTACAACATTAACAAAATTTAAGGAGAAGACATTTACATATTGACATGAAGCCACTGCTTTATGGATAATAATTATGATATACAAATTATTTTTCTAGGTTTATTTAAAAAAAAAGCATTACTAGACAGTAGACTACGAACAACCTTAAAATGTGCAAACTTAGAATACCAGAGTGATCTACGAATACTTCGACTGAATCCAACAACAAATTCCTCTCAGGTATTTTCCTTATATCTATCAACAGGATATAAAGAAAATGCCGACAATATATCATATATTATTATTGACAGGGCGTATTTGCATTCAGCTCAAACAGCTAAGCGTCAGTTCAATATTTGCACAAATAACATAAAAAGAGTGCTCTTGTCACGGGCAGACGCTTCCACGTCCCTTGGTTTAGTAGATTGTACTCTACTAAAAAAATGAACATGAATAAAGGAAAGGGCAGGTCCTCAACTTAAAGTAGCACAGCGTTGAAAAACCAGTAGCTCGACATATTTGAGCCCAATACGAGGGCCTCGATGGCGCAGTGGCCAAGGTGTTTGCCCGAAGCGCGAAAGGTCCCGGGTTCGATTCCCGGTCACGTCAAACCACATTTGCTAAGTTAGTTTTCTTGGTCACTTTAGAAAACTACATTTTGTAAGTTTGTTTTCTTGGATACTGGGTGTTCTGGGTTGACGCCCCCAGTTAATTATCGTCATCTAGTACTCATAGTACAGGGGTTGCCCTAGTTTGCGACTAGGTGGATTAGTGTGATTGTCTGGCACGATTAATTTAAAAAAAGTGTCAATGCTGACAAGGTTTGCGCAAAGTACTTGAGTAATTCGGCCACAGCTTTGCTAGTTTGAAGAAACTTATAGTCTCAGGCAAAGTTGAAGGGTAAAAACACCTAGAACAAGAACTCCGAACACGACAAACAATAGCGCGATCGACGTCCAGTGTCGTCTATTGGTACAGAGTAGAAAAATGTCCCAAAACGAAGTGAGGGCCGGCCACTAGTTCAGAATAAAATTATGCTTACTTTTCAGAAAGAAGCTTAGTAGGTTTGAACTACTAAAATACAATTGCTAAATAAGATAACAAATGCACTGTAAGCCTAAATAAGCTTGAATTTAGAAAATATAAACACAATATTAAGTTTTACGCTATCAGAAAAACGTACACCATACGTAAGTATACGTACGGCGCTAAGACCGCCTTATTCTACTTTTTTGACCAATTTTGGCCACATAATGAGAAGGGATGATGAGAGCCTCGAAAAGCTAATCTATTGTCTAATATTTTTTGGGAACACGGAGGGTAAACGAACCAGAGGACGATCCCCAACCAGCTGACCGATCAAGTACGAGGAGCATCTGCAAATAAGTTTTGCTCGGTCGTCAGAGACGCCATAATTAGGCACCTGTAGAACAAGATAACACAAGCAAGGTCAACCCATCCACATTCAATGATGACTACGATCCTCAGCCACGAGGGAGGGGCCGAAGAGAGAGAGGTTCTACTTTTATTGCTGTTGTTTCGCTCTGAAAGAATATCTATCTATACCTACGAAGTGTTTTGTTTGGTCTTTAATGATGTTCACCGGTGAATAGATCGTAAGTTTCACGGCACGCCGCCGGCTGTCGGAGAGTAAAGCTGGGTACTCACCTAACCATGTAGCAAGTAATGTATCTGATACTGTATCACCCGTGCCTATGTAAAGACAATCACACATCAAAGTAGGTATACTGTCAAATTTCTTTAATTGACTCTAATCTTACTGCCAAACACATTAGGTTGAATATTAATTGAGGATATTTGACAGATTGTGGTAACCTGGCGTGTGGCTGTCTGTGCCATGAGTTCATGCCAACGGTTCTTATACATATGCCTATTATAGGCGTACACAACATTGTCTACATAACATACTAATTAAAATAGAATTTAAATTAACTTTTATAAACAATAATCATAATAATGTTAAAATTAAGCAATAAACTATAATAATAATAATTATTGAGATGCTTTCATTCCTTGGTTGACAATAAGGCATCTGTCAAACTACGTCTAAATTTGTATCCAGACTCGTGAAAGATGTCAGCAGATTTAATAATCTCATTGTATGCACTGCAACATCTCGGCAAGGGAGCATGGCGACCCAGGTTGGTCTTAGACATGGGTAAACAAAAGGTTTTCTTGATTGGGTGACGCGATACGCGAGCTGGAACTGAAAACCTAATTTGTGCCAGGATTTCACTACTGTTTACCCTACCATTTAAAAGCCCGTGTAAAAATTCCAAATCTTGACTGTGACTTTATAGTGCGACCCACTACCAACTGCGTCACCGAGGCAGACCTAGGCACGGGTGACACAGCATCAGATACATTACATGTTCCACGTTTATGTGAGTACCCAGCTTAACGGGAAGCGACCCGGTCCCGATCAATCACGCTGGAGCGTCTTCGGCTTATATCACTTTGCGAAATCGAGCGAAACTTTCGCACGGTCAGCTCGTTTTAAACGAATAAGGATTGTGACAAACGGCCACAGGTAAAAGTTGTTTCCTGTACTTATATAGATAATTATTTTTATGTATAACTTTGTCGAACGTAAGCAAGAGTAGGTAGTACAATTGTTAGTTTGTAGGCTATGTAGGATTTCAATGATTTTATATATGAATTCTATAACAGATTATCTAGTAAACAGATCTGCCGCGGGAGAGCCACGCTACGGCATTAATAGTTCGGCTCGACCGAATGGATACCACGGCCTCACAGAAGACTTGCGTGAAGCAGCACCTGCGCTCTGTTTTGTCAAGTGAGTGAAGTTACCGGAACCCATTCATTTACTTATTTTCATAAAAAATATGCTTTCCCTATTTTTTATGAAAATAAGTAAATGAAAATCAGCTGTTTCATACAAAAAGAACGTTCATGAGCAAATAATGTAAGTGAACAGCTGATTTATATAGCTTATCTTGATGATTTCCTATGCTAACGAGGCTTTTTTCGTGTTACCTTGTATGAGGGCTTCGGAATTAAAATGACTAAAATTTAACGGTGTATTTGGGTATATTAATTAAACATTAAGATTTGTATTTTAGTTATCCTTACAATGTTAATATAATACAACAGATACTAAGAAAACATAACCACTTTAAAATAAAACCACATGAAATACCTCTGATTAAAATAACACGACGGAGCCATATTTGCTTAGGCCCATTGATTATACTTGTAACGTTGTTAAATCTACTGAATAATGTTCATTTAATCCCAATGACGGGTGTTTTTATTCAATTTGCGGGACCTATTCGACTTTAAAGGGAATTTGGTTGCAAATCTTGATTGATAGCTCGCACGGGGGCCCATCAATTTACAGTAGAGCGGAGTTCCGATAATGGCAAGAAGTTGTTTATGCAAAGTTTTTGCATACAGATATATTTATTTAGGAAACTCAGAATAAATTGTTATTATTTTTAACCCCCGACGTAAAAATGACGGGGTGTTATAAATTTCATGTGGCTGTCTGAGTCTGTTCGTAGCAATGTAGCTCCCGAACGAATGACATGATTTTGATTTAATATTTTGTATGAAAGTTTTTAAATAGCCAGGAATTTAGTTCTTAGCAATTTTTGATGCCGCCAGAAGATGACAGATTCCACATTTTGACTTGATTTCAATATCATCATCATCAGCCTGTTGCAGTCCACTGCCGGATACAGGGCTCTCCAAATGCTCGCCACTTTGATCGATCTTCGGCTACTCGCATCCAGCTCCAGCCAGCCCTCTTGAGCAGATCGTCACTCCATCTGGTCTGAGGTCGTCCTACACTACGTAATTTCAAGAAAATATTTTATAATCAAATCATATATTTTTTTCGATTAAGATGCAACTACCTAATATGATTTTGATGTTGCATCAATACAAAATGTAAGTAAAAGTACATTTGAAAAAGTATGAAGATAATTTCGTTTTTTTTTATGTAATAGACAGACAAGCAGACGGATCACCTGATGTAAAGCAATTGTCGCCACCCATGATGTAAGAAAAGTTTCTTTGATATTTCTAATTTTATAATAGGTAAACTTTTGGAACAGTTCGATTATTGTGAAGTTGTCTCAATGTATTTTTGATTTTTTCGTTTCGTCCAAGGTAAATCTATCACATTGACAAAGTTTCAAACAAATATAAAAGTTGCTTTTCCAGAATCACTACGTCCACATTCTAAAAACCAAAACTAAAACCTCACGGGCATAATTTGTGCGGAAACCACCAACGTTTTATTTGGGTAGCTTTCAATGGTCTCAATCAACAAAACACATACACCCTATTAAAACATCGTTACGCTTGTTATCTAACTATCGTTTTGTTTAAGTACGCGCCCGCGTATTATGCCTACAAATTATGACAGTAAATTTAGTACGACAACTATTGTTTATATCTCGTCTAAAGATAGACAGCGGATCCCTTTCATCAAATATGGACGGGCGTGTGTACCCAACGGTGAAGCGGCTAACGACCTCAGGGGAAATGGCCTAACTGCCCCACAATCAAGCATGAATGTACGCACATACACAAATACTGAAGTATAGTTACAAAATGCTCTGCGAATCAAGTGGTGCACGAAAATTTATAGAAAATACAACATGAGTTTGTACTACGGCACCTATTATGCGAAATGTGGGTTCGCTCTAGTGAAAAGTTTATATGTTCAAACCAACTTGGTGACTGTTTTGAAATACACATTTTGAGCTTTTAGTTTTATACCCACTACAAGTAACACTAAAAAATTTTTCAAACTGGCAGAATCAGCTGGTCCCATTATGAATTTTAGGGTATCATTTCTGGAATGTGCAAAGCCTTACTATTTTCCAGCTAACTATAAAAAAAAACAAACACAAAATTTGTACAAAAACATTCCATATTCTATGAAAAAGTTTGCCACGTGTATCCTCAATCACCTGATACAAGAGAATTTTTCAAGCAATACTCTGGCATAATAATTATGTTGACCATGGGAAAATTTATGAATAAGCTAATATAAAACTATTAGGTACGCGTTAGATACAATTTATAAGTTTTTAAAGCAATATCGCGATCTGTTTCTTCTTAGTTCCCTTAAATATTTTATCAGCTTTTAACCAATATACCTACTTTTAGCCTATTCCTGGAACCGAATAGTTATTTTATACTTTATGAAAAATTCACAAAGGCGGTACAAACCTAATCAAATTTCCAATTTGCCGTATATAGACGGTCCCTGCGCAATTATTTTCACTGGAGATATTGGCAATTTGATGGAGACTTTTTTTATAAATGGAATTGCCATGCCTATTTATCTTTATACGGTTAATTTTCAATAATTGAGTTAATACACTTACTCCAAAAATGTTTTTATATGTTAAGTCACATGGCCCTGATTTTTCACAATTAAGTTTTTATCTACAAACTTTGTAAGTTAGCCGATTCAGGTGACTCAGTTAGTTTCAACGTATCATGCATACCAGACTCAGACACCTTTTCATCTAGCATATCAAAATAATAATTACTAACTAGTGGCCCCCCTCACTTTGCTTCGGTACAGTAGTTACAAACCAATAGATGGCGCTGGGCGTCAGACTATATCGCGCTTGTGTTTATCGTTTTCGGTTTACCTATCGACATTGTCGTTGTTTCTAGAAGTTACCTCCTTATAAATAGCATAGATAGAAGAAGATACAATACAAACAAAGTGGTGTAACTTTTGGTCTGCAGCCTATTAAAAGATAAAATAGTAAATGCAATCTTGTAGTGAGTTTAATGCAAATGCTGCAGCGCTCGCTAAACTGCACAATGTCCAGCTGCAAATTATTACGCGAATAATTCCGTAAAATATATATTTGGAACAATAGCGGTGTTTACCTAAATTTTTATCGGTTCGAACGCCGAACATGCCGGCCGCATGTCGACTACACTTGCGGCACGTAAATTATGGGCCCCGGCAGAAGCGACGCCTAACTTGCTGTTTTTGTTTCCAAGATTAACGATGAACAACGGCCCTCGAAAAAACGTGTCACAGAAAACGGATATTGCCCAAAAGTTTACGGTATAAATTTTCTTTTGTTCACTTTTATGGCGTTTATGTAAATAATGAAGCAGTCCTTTTATGGTTTCGTCGCTTTCTTTGCCCACCACTCGTAGAAAGTTCGGTGTAAAAGTTTCAATCTTTTATAAAAGAAAATGCAATCTTTGAAAGTCTGCAAAATAATTCTGGAACTTCGGCATCGCGCGGACAAAGTAAACAAAAGGGTGCTTGAGTGCTTTTATACTATTGTAGTGACTTCTTCATAACATTTGTGCCACAAATATGCAAGTTCTTAAGTTAGGTATTACTTTCTAAAACTTTTTGAGTAAGGACTTCTCTTTATCTTTTACCAAACATATTCCAAAAAAGTTAGCTTAATAACTCTCCAATAGCACATTATTTTTTAAATGAATTTTTAAATCTAATGTTACTTTTATTGAAATATTTTTAATTGTTGTTGTTTATAAGATTTGACACTCTTACTGGGTTCAATATCCAAACTACATAATATTATAGAGAAATAAATTTAGGACCTGTATGTGTACCACTATGAAGCACATAAAATGAATGTTAAGCAGAATAAAAAGAAATAAGTTAGACAGTATAATAATGGAACTACTAATATTAAAAACAAATACAAATTAAAGGTACAATAATATGAGACTTAAAAAAAAAAAACAAAAGTAATACTTGTTCCCACTACCTAGATAAATTTCGGCTACCACTTAATTTTTTTTATAAGGCGAAATTCAAAAACGATTACACCTTTATTAGAAGACTTTCACTTTCATGAATGTCAATAGATCACATTAAAACGTTATTAAGTTGCCCAGCCAAGACACTGCAGTACCTTATAAAAGACGTCTTAAATTAATTGCTTTAAAACTAAACGAGAAACCACTGACAAGAGCCTAGAGCGAACGTTTAGTAACTGATAACCCCTTACTGACGCTAAACCGGCGCCTGTTAACTAAAATCAGGTTTAGTTGGAATTTCAGGTCTGTCGGATAACAAGCTATGCACTTCCGAAGCTTAGTCATAATTACCAAGAATGGATGGATGATAATCCATCCATTGCCGGGAAATTTAATGCATGGTACATTGTACTTTAACGTCGTAAGACCCAAAAGCCTTTTAAAAGAACATTTGACTTTCTATTGTTTTTTTATATACTAGAGGCGGCAAACGAGCAAGCGGGTCACCTGCTGGTAAGTTAGCCCATTTAGGTGAATCAGTTAGTTCAACGTATCATGCATACCAGACTCAGTTTCATCTTGCATATCAAAATAATAATTACTAACTAGTGGCTCTCCCTCACTTTGCTTCGGTACAGTAGTTACAAACCAATAGATGGCACTGGGCGTAGACTACATCGCGCTTGTGTTTTTGGTTTACGTATCGGCCTTTTCGTTGTTTCTAGAAGTTACCTCTTTATAAATAGGTAGTATAGAAGATAATACAACCAAAGTGGTGTAACTTTTGGTCTGCAGCCTACTAAAAGATAAAATAGTAAATGCAATCTTGTAGTGGGTTTAATGCAAATGCTGCAGCGCTCGCTAAACTGCACAATGTCCAGCTGCAAATTATTACGCGAATAATTCCGTAAAATATATATTTGGAACAATAGCGGTGTTTACCTAAATTTTTATCGGTCGAACGCCGAACATGCCGGCCGCATGTCGACTACACTTGCGGCACGTAAATTATGGGCCCGGCAGAAGCGACGCCTAACTTGCTGTTTTTGTTTCCAAGATTAACGATGAACAACGGCCCTCGAAAAAACGTGTCACAGAAAACGGATATTGCCCAAAAGTTTACGGTATAAATTTTCTTTTGTTCACTTTTATGGCGTTTATGTAAATAATGAAGCAGTCCTTTTATGGTTTCGTCGCTTTCTTTGCCCACCACTCGTAGAAAGTTCGGTGTAAAAGTTTCAATCTTTTATAAAAGAAAATGCAATCTTTGAAAGTCTGCAAAATAATTCTGGAACTTCGGCATCGCGCGGACAAAGTAAACAAAAGGGTGCTTGAGTGCTTTTATACTATTGTAGTGACTTCTTCATAACATTTGTGCCACAAATATGCAAGTTCTTAAGTTAGGTATTACTTTCTAAAACTTTTTGAGTAAGGACTTCTCTTTATCTTTTACCAAACATATTCCAAAAAAGTTAGCTTAAAAACTCTCCAATAGCACATTATTTTTAAATGAATTTTTAAATCTAATGTTACTTTTATTGAAATATGTTTAATTGTTTAGTTTATAAGATTTGACACTCTTACTGGGTTCAAATTCCAAACTACATATTATAATACATTTAGGACCTGTATGTGTACCAATATGAAGCAATAAAATGCATAATTATTAATTTAAGCAGAATTAAATAGAAATAATTTAGATATTATAAATGTACTACTAATATTAAAAACAATACAAATGTACCAATAATATAAATAAAAAAAAAAACAAAATTTACTTGTTCCCACTACCTAGATCATTTCGGCTACCACTTAATTTTTTTATAAGTCAAAATTCAAAAACTATTTCACCTTTATTAGAAGACTTTCACTTCTGAATGTCAATAGATCAATTAAAAAGTTAGTAAGTTTCCAGCCAAGACACTGCAGTACCTTATAAAAGAGGTCTTAAATTAATTGCTTTACTAAACTAGAAACATGACAAGAGCTAGAGCGAACGTTTTAGTAACTGATACCCTTACTGACGCTAAACCGGCGCCTGTTAACTAAAATCAGGTTTAGTTGGGAATTTCAGGTCTGTCGGATAACAAGCTATGCACTTCCGAAGCTTAGTCATAATTACCAAGAATGGATGGATGATAATCCATCCATTGCCGGGAAATTTAATGCATGGTACATTGTACTTTAACGTCGTAAGACCCAAAAGCCTTTTAAAAGAACATTTGACTTTCTATTGTGCCTGCTCTGTGGGCCTAACGGCGTTAATGCACATTTGGAAGCAGACGCTTCGGCATGATTAGACCGGCTCGACCGGAGTAATATACGGTCTCACAGAAGACCAGCGTAAAGCAGCGCCTGGACTGAGTTTCGCCAATTAAATGAGAGCATTGAAGTCACAATCGGGAGAAAGGGAATTAAAGGTTGGCAACGCACTTGTGACTCCACTGGTGTTGCGGGTGTATATGGGAGGTGGTGAAGACCAATTCAGTCCAGAATCTAGGACTGAATTTTTTTCGTGGGAAAACCGGTAAGTAAATATTTTGACGCACTCCAAGAAATGAACCCTTTGAAGCTGTCGGTCCCGCCCTTTATCCCTCTCCTATCAAGACCCACCGGACTATTAAGGATAAGGAAGTAGAGCCACTTGTGTCTTATGCCTTTGATATAAAGATAAAAGTCTTTTGTTTGCTCAGCACACATGACATACAATATTATAAACATAATAAGTTGGCGAACGCTATCCAGAAATAACAAAAATTAAAAAACACATGAAACAAAAACATAAAAAAAGAAAAAAATCTTTTTCTTGCTTGTTTGGGTAATACCTGTTTTCTCTCCTCTACCTAAAGGTTGTCTGGAACAAATCGCTACAAGTGATAAGACCGCCTTATTGTACTGTCTATAGCTGTTGTTTCACTCATGTATTCTATTTCTGTGCAATAAAGAATATTATCTATATATCTACCTACATAAATTCTATGAGCAGTGGCACGCTTACCATCAGGAGATCTGTCTGTTCTTCTGCCACCTATTGCATAAAAAAAATTAAATGTATCTGAATTGCATTGCACCTACAAACATTTGCTCACTAAGCTATGGTGCTTTCCAGTAGGATTTAACTAGCCTTAGTGTCTAGACTGACTCGGTTGCACTTAGCGCCAGTTGCGCAGGATTCTCGGGTTGAGCTAAAGTCCGAAAGTGTATCAAAATTCTCAGTGTCCGTCCAGAATCTAGATGTTGGTTGTCTTATGCTTAGAAAACCACAAGCCCTTTGGTATTGCACCCGATCCCTCATAAGTTGTGTTATTCCAATGCCCAATCGAAACAACAAAAAAAGTGCACTTATATACTCACCAAAGAATCTGCAGGAAGGCATCTTTAAATCTGTGGCTTGTTGTACTTGTAACTTTTGCACCTATTGAACGCACGATCGAATAAAGCCGTCGTGAAATGCATATTACGTCCTGAGTTATGGCTAATAGTTGTGATTAGCCTCCATAGTTTAAATACATAAAATTTAAGACATTATGAAAACTAAGTAATCCACAATCCATTGAAAAAGGAAAAACCCAATAGCCCCATAATACATGCAGAGGGGCGCCGTTCCCATCAAGAGAGGGAATCACAATTCTAAGGGACTATTATAGCATTTTTGTTTTCCATTTGTACGTTTTACGGTTACGACTCTGGTCTGGTGGCTGGCCTCGGGCTTCGCGAAGATGGCTGTATATTACAACGTGGTGTAACAAAAATATTATATTCTACTCGTATTCACTATAAATATCCATACAAAATATAATATTATATTCTATTCACTATAAAACTCTATACGAAATCAAAAACCAGTCAACCAATTAACTGTGGGAGAGCCACGCTTCGGCATGAATGGGCCGCTCGACCGGAGTGATACCACTGCCTCACAGAAAACCGGCGTGAAGCAGCCCCTGTGCGTGTTTCGCCGAGTGAGTGAGGGTACCGGAGGCCCACCCGGGGGGGGGGAGGGGATAAAAGGTTGACAGCGCACTTTTAACTCCACTGGTGTTGCAAGTGTCCATGAGCGGCGTCAATTGCTTGCCATCAGGTGATCCGCTTGCTCGTCTGCTACCTATCACATAAAAACTGAACATTCTTTTTTCGTGGGAAAACCGGTAAAATATTTTGACGCACTCCAAGAAATTAACCCTTTGAAGCTGTCGGTCCCGCCCTTTATCCCTCTCCTATCAAGGACCCACCGGACTATTAAGGATAAGGAAGTAGAGCCACTTGTGTCTTATGCCTTTGATATAAAGATAAAAGTCTTTTGTTTGCTCAGCACACATGACATACAATATTATAAACATAATAAGTTGGCGAACGCTATCCAGAAATAACAAAAATTAAAAAACACATGAAACAAAAACATAAAAAAAGAAAAAAATCTTTTTCTTGCTTGTTTGGGTAATACCTGTTTTCTCTCCTCTACCTAAAGGTTGTCTGGAACAAATCGCTACAAGTGATAAGACCGCCTTATTGTACTGTCTATAGCTGTTGTTACACTCATGTATTCTATTTCTGTGCAATAAAGAATATCTATCTATCTATACCTACATAAATTCTATGAGCAGTGGCAATCGCTTACCATCAAGAGATCTGTTTGCTCTTCTGCCACCTATCGCTATATAAAAATTAATGTATCTGAATTGCATTGCATTGCACCTACAAACATTTGCTCACTAAGCTAAGGTACTTTCCTGTAGGATAGCTAGTCACCTTAGTGACTGACTGACTCGCTTGCACTTAGCGCCAGTTGCGCTGGATTCTCGGGTTGAGCTAAAGTCTGAAAGTTTTTCTGTATCAAAATTCTCAGTGTACGTTCAGAATCTGGATGTTGGATGTCTTATGCTTATAAAACACACTAACCTCTTTGGTATTGCGCCCGATCCCTCACAACTTGTGTTATTCCAATGCCCAATCGAAACAACAAAAAAAGTGCACTTATATACTCACCAAAGAATCTGCAGGAAGGCATCTTTAAATCTGTGGCTTGTATGCACCTACTCGTAACTTTTGCACCTATTGAACGCACGATCGAATAAAGCCGTCGTGAAATGCATATTACGTTCCTGAGTTATTGGACTAATAGTGTGATTAGCCTCCATAGTTTAAACATAAATTAAGACATTATGAAAACTAAGTAATCCACAATCCATCGAAAAAGGAAAAACCCAATAGCCCCATAATACATGCAGAGGGGCGCCGTTCCCATCAAGAGAGGAATCACAATTCTAAGGGACTATTATAGCATTTTTGTTTTCCATTTGTACGTTTTACGGTTACGACTCTGGTCTGGTGGCTGGCCTCGGGCTTCGCGAAGATGGCTGTATATTACAACGTGGTGTAACAAAAATATTATATTCTACTCGTATTCACTATAAATATCCATACAAAATAGAATATTATCTTCTTCTATACTATTTATAAAGAGATATCTTCTACAGACAACAACAAAGATTATAGTTAAATCGAAAAGACGAAACGCTTGCGCGATGTAATTTAGCACAGCGCCATCTATTGGTTCATTTCTGAATTACGGTCCCGAAGCGAAGTGAGGGCGGGTCACTAGTATTCACTATAAAACTCTATACAAAATCAAAAACCAGTCAACCAATTAACTGTGGGAGAGCCACGCTTCGGCATGAATGGGCCGGCTCGACCGGAGTGATACCACTGCCTCACAGAAAACCGGCGTGAAGCAGCCCCTGTGCTGTGTTTCGCCGAGTGAGTGAGGGTACCGGAGGCCCACCCGGGGGGGGGGAGGGGATAAAAGGTTGACAGCGCACTTTTAACTCCACTGGTGTTGCAAGTGTCCATGAGCGGCGTCAATTGCTTGCCATCAGGTGATCCGCTTGCTCGTCTGCTACCTATCACATAAAAAAAAATGCGTGCCGCGATTCCTCAAGAAGGATGTCACCTCCTATGGAGTCATGTTTACCGTGATGTAGAAATGGATAAAAAGTCGTGTTGCGCCTTCCGATCACTGTTAGGCTGTATATCTACTGAAGCAGAGCGGGACAGAGCGGAGTAAAATCTACCAATAGATTTGCATAAAAACTCCGCTTCTCAACGAGCAAGCTTTTTCTGTTAGAGGGTTTCACTCCGCTCTGCTGCGCTTCAGTGAAAACGCAGCCTTACAGCAGCAACGCGCGCGGAGACGAAATTGTTTAACTATGCTTGTGATTTTATAATTTAAACTAGACGTGATAGATTTCTATGTAAATCGTTATATTATGTCCTACTATTGCTATATTTTCAAAACCTTCAACCGTTTTGGCTTGCAGAAAAAGAAAGATGGCAACTTGTCTCAAACTAAAATTATTTCGCATGGAGTCCAAACCCTGAAAAGAGTGTACCTATTGCATATTAGATCAACTATGTCTTCATGACTCCATAATTATGAATCGATTTCATCGTCATCATTATCAAACTTGATCACGTTCCTCTGATGTTCGTTCCTCATAATATACAAAGCATATCATTTAGTTTCCAAACATATTGATTGTGAATTTTTATCATTAACAACCACATCAAAAAACATTTTTAACACGTTCAGGATGTGGACGTTTTAAATTAATTACAGATAAGGTTGTTAATATATGCGATTGTACAATACCAACCGGTCCCATTACAGATAGCTCGTAGCTGCTACGGACTACGTCGTAGTGATATATGTTCGTAGCAGCGTGTGCTACGCTGCGCAAATGTAATATATCTCACAAAGTGATTTCATTGAGTAGCATACCGTTGACTGGGCTATAGATTTTCTGAGGGAATTAATAGGTGAATAGATGAATCAGCAGTACTGTACTTGAAATTGATTAAACTAAGTAGTATAATCGGGAATATACCGATAGTGGTTATTCATTGGAAAGTTCGTCATCATTACTTATAGAAAAATACAAGAAAACTATCACGACGTTATCGGGGAGTACGTAATGTTACAGCTCAAATCAAAAGTGCATTTCATATGGAATCAAAGGGTTTAAACGGATATATAGGAGATGGGGCAGAGATTACAAGGGATTAGGAATAAGTTCTTCTTTATTAATTAATCTTCTTATTTCTACATCGTTGGCGTCATCCAAATTCAAATAGGTAGGTAATTCCACCAGAGCACTGCGAGGTAGCTAAGTGGTGTGCGAGGAAAAAATCCACCAATAGAATCATGTATCTACCTTGCACAGCTCTTGTGGAAAACAGCCTAAGTCTTTAATTCAAACTTCTTTACACGTTACTTATGTATCTGATCTATGAAGATTAATGAAATATTATGTTTGTCATGAATGTTACATCACGGTGTACACAAGGGCATCCTAAAGCAATAACAACACAGACACGACGTCCGGCTGCGCCATTAACTACTGCATTATCTCGTTCCTCCACTTTCCAAATATTTGAACGTTTTATTTGCCGTCACTGTAAGCAGTAACTAAAATTGTATTGTGATTTAAAAAAAATATAGTACTAAGAAACCCTAATACAAGGTATGACTATTTTATTTGATAGGCCTACTTATATTTGCAACTAGTGGCCCGCCCTCACTTCGTTTCGGGATTGTAGTATCAAACTAAACCAATAGGTGGCGCTGGGCGTCGATTACATCGCGCATGTGTTTCGTGTTTTCGGTTTACCTATAAGCCTCGTCGTTCTCTCTAGAAGTTACCTCTTTATAAGTAGTATTAATTGAGTACCCTTTATTAAAGGAAATATGAAAAATTGTATTTGTAGCAAAAAACAAGCCACCAAAAAGTGTATCAAATGTCTCAAATAATATTGCAAGCTACCAAATGTTTCATTGAAAATGAACGCCAATTTTAACACGACCAAAAGTAAAAAGGAAATAAATGCTCACGCCAAAATTTCTCATTCGATCGCGTAAAGTTTCCATAAAGTTACAAAAAATAAAAAATGTAAAAGCCTTCTTTCCAAGTTATGTCGAAATCAGTTTAACATGCAGGTAAGGGAAATTCAATTATGGGGAATAATGGACGACGTCGCAAACACAAATTTCCTCTACAGAGATTTAAATTGAGCAAATATGGGCTGTTTCCGAAAATTTGACTCTTTATTGTCGTTCCGATAGTTCTGGATAAAAAATTGTTCCTTGCGATGTTTTGTGTAAAAATATTATTTGCATTGTGGTGGTAAGAAAAGGGTCAATTAATCTTAGCCATTATCTACAATATACTCGTACACTTATTAAGTAGGTACCTACGTATTTATTTCAATATGTATGTATTATTACCTTCTTACTGACTGACAAACTACCAATTACCAATTCTCTGACAATAAAAAAAATCATTTCATGGTGGTAAATATGCATAAAATATTGACCATATAAGGTGGATCATTAAATATTAAACAAAAAAGAATTTTTACGTCAAGTACAATTTTGTAATTTTCTTTTCAAATGAAGATGGTTGTAATTGCCCTGAATATCAGGAAATTAAACTTTTGAGAATCATAGTCAAATTTTGAGTTCACCTGCATAAACATAGGAATCTAGCCTTTTCTTAGCTTTGGGATTGGCAGGTGATTCGTCTGCTCGTCAGCGTCAGCCAAATTATCACTTCAAAACTTGCAGTAAAAATATTTCAACGATAAGTCACAATTGCAGTTTAAACAGCTGATGACTAATCTTCGTTAATAAAGCAACACATAATAAAGATCTTCTAAATCTCCAAACACAAGCGATTTTTATCACTAAACCGTACAAGCAAGTCGGCGTTTATAATTAAGGATGAAGGGAGGTTAAGAGCCATAAATCCTCCAGGCTCGCGGTATCCGATGTCCCCTGGGAGGATCGTCGTCTGTAATCTACTAGTTGAGCAATAAGAGCCGATATTATCCGCGCCGCTACCTAACTTTAATAATTAAAGTATTATGGGTGAAAATTATACTACCTCTACAATGTTAGCGTAAAACTGCATTTTGTTGATTTTCATTGCTCATCGTACATGTTTTGTTTATTGATAGTAAAAGTTCGGTTTCATTCTGATTGCAAAATATACCTTCGTGTTTTAGTAATAATTAAATCTAACACTTTTCAATGGTCCTCGTGTTGACTACTTCGATTTGACTATTCAAATTTATCAAGATAGAATAAGGCAGGTGACTCTATCTTTGATGATGTTTTAATGGTGATGCGTGTGCTAATCAGCACCATCCTTACAACCATTCTCCATTTTGAAATAATCGTTTTTTTTACATACAATACAATACGTCATTGAAAGTGCTTCCTGCTGAGAACTAGCATAAACCTGGCTGTGATCACGATACGAATTATTTAAAAGTTCGTGCTAGGCCTACTGTTAACTCGCAAAATCGTTACTGTCGAAAACTTAAGAAATATCCAAAAGTGGTGAAAGGTTTATTACCTTGTATATTTTTATTTTCATCGCCCTCTTCGCAACTTTTACTCGGCATTGGACACTGTAAAAGGCAGTTCAGAGTAAACGACAAAACAATGACTTTCCAGAAAAATAAATAGCAATAAACAAAAACGTTGCTCTTTTATAAAACCACAACATCAGGTACACGCAGGTTTAGCCGTGACGGCATTTTTAACAGCAAATTAAATATTTTACCAACGTTTTAATACCCTGTCAGAAAAACGACAGCATAAAATTCCAATTTTCCACTTGAGACGCGGCGCTGTAAAACACGACGGAAGAATGTATAATTAGCACTGGATGATACTTGGATCAGAGGGACAATGTTTATTAGTGTTGCAAAACTATCGATTGTTTCGATATCGATAGTTGATCACATAACAATCACCATGTTGAAGCATATCGATGCAAACAAATTTATAGTCCGATGAGACACATGTTTTTAGTCGTAGGTATTATATGTAATACGCTCATGGGGCATTGCCTCATCGGAATAAATAAATAAATAATAATAATAAAACTTTATTGAAAAATCGTCAGAACAATCAAACCAATGGAATGATAACCAATGGTTAATTATTAACCTTATAACAACTGTACTTTAATAATAAATTGTCTGGCACCGTCATAAGTATAATATTGTTTATGCTAACGATAGTTTTTGCTCAATACATTTCTTAAACAACTGTTGAACATCGATATAAGCGATGGTCTTATCGATGATTTTATTAATTTTCTTACATAATTTACCAATAATCGAAAGACTATCGATATAATAATGTTGCTTGCAACTTTAATATTCGGTGAGAAACGTTACAAAGAAGCGATACTTGTTTGTAAAGTTTACATTCAAGAAGATCTCAAGTTCAAGTTCAGGAGAGAACTTGTAATGGACGTGAAATTGAAACCGCTTTCATGGAAAGAGACAGCTGAGGAACAAATGCTTAATTAATTGTGTAATAAGTCGTTAAGTGTCTTTAAAAGATCTTTGACATTGTAAAGATGTGCCTAAAAAGGTACATACCTACAACATAAGTATAAGCTGGGAGCGACGAACGAAAAGTTGTCAAAGAAATAGTATTGACCATGTTGGAACTCAAACTTCTTCGTCTCAATTTTTTTTATCAATATTTTTATAATTATGTCCTTTCAAAACACAAATAGGAAATATTTAAAAACGCATTTATTTTCAAAATAGCATTTTCTACAAGACTTTCTCCAACATTAATAAACATTTAAATAAGATTGTCCAGTTCTAAAGAACACATGCCGATGTTGATCACTCCGAGCAGATTCGGGACTATTTTCGTGCACACAGATATTGAAGTCGAATTTAGAGATTTTATACATTCGTCCATCGAAGTTTCTAATTCGACTTAAATTTCAAGTGCACGAGAATAGCTCCGCTGAACGGACCCAAAATAAATATCATGAATTCGTTCCTAACGTAGAGATTGGCAACCAAATCCTGGAGGAGGTGGATTTTCACACAAAGAAGTCAGTCCACATATTGGTTCAGCGGCATATCTTCCATTCCTGCAATAGATAAGGATTATACTAATAAATAGTTTATTTCAAAATATAAAGAGAATTATGTCCAAACATCGCTCCAACCAAATCCGACTGGTCAAATAAAACTTAATCTTGCGCGTAATTTTACAAGCTTGTGCTGCTTATACAATGGACAACCAGTCACTGAACGAACACAAGTGTTCATCACAAGAATATTTGTCCAGGGTGGGGATCGAACCGACAACCTTTGGCGTATGAGGCAGGGTTACTACGAAATGCGTCATCGAGCCAGTCAGCCAGGTGGCTGACATCTGACATCAACCTTGATATCAGAATACCGTAAGTTGCTGAACTCCATGTTTCCAATTGAGAATCTAAGGAAATGCTCGCCAAAACAACCAAATTTGTTACTGTTGGTGGGTTGAGATTCAGTCTTAAACTAACTTACTGTGGTCCAGCTGGTGGTATTTTCCCGCATCTCAAAGTTGATATAATGTTGTAAACATCGCATACGTTGACATCCTCCTAAAATCAAAGTTGTCCGAAATAATTGTTTGTCAAACGTAGCGCAGGACCAAGGGATTTAGAGATCACTAGCGGCCGCCCGCGACTTCGTCCGCGTGGAAAAGTAAATTTTTACCCCACTTTTAACCCCTTACAACCCCTTTTTCGCAATAAAAAGTAGCCTATGTCCTTTCTCAGGGTCTAGACCATCTGTATACCAAATTTCATTTAAATCAGTTCAGTAGTTTTGGCGTGAAAGAGTAACAGACAGACAGACAGACAGACAGACAGTATGGATAGTAGTTAGTATGGATTAACTATATGATCTCAAAATCCGTTGGTCCTGCTCTTCAGTCGTAGCACACTAAGTGCCCCATCGAAATATATGAAGGTAAACAATTAGAGAATGCATTTGAGTTTGCACACACAAATGAGCACTATAAAGTATCCTGCTTACGTGGCTAATCGTTAAGGTCGGCCGTTAAGCCGGCTTCGTTCATTGGTGTGAGCTGGATGAGAGTGGCGGAAAATTGGGAGCAGTGGCATGCATTAGTAGAGACTAATGTACAGCAGTGGACGAGTGTGGGTTGCTGCAGATGATGATGAATAAATGTATTTATATCTTACATAATAGTCATCATCGACTACTAGCACCGGAGCGTTGACGCAAGCTCCCTGGCACTCCACTGTGTCCACACCAAACATGCCGTCCTTAGACAATCCACCGACAGTGCAGCAGCAGGCCTCTTCAGTGGCCCTGAGGATTATGTCGCCACCCCGAAGCATGCATGGTGTGGTGATGCAGACTTTAACATTGAACTTTCCACGGAAACGTCTGAAAACGAAAAACCAATCTAAAACCTAAAATGATTTAAAGTAAGAGATAAATTCCATAGATTTTCCTTCCCCACGATTGGGTCTCCTGTATCCTCACTCACTCGAAACAGCCCAGACGAACCTTCACGTCGGTCTTGTGAGACTGTGGTTGCACGTGGTACGGTCTTCTGTGAGACCGTGGTATCACACCAGTCGAGCCGGCTCATGCATGCCGTAGCGAGGCCCATGGTTTTGCTGAACCAACGCGGGGCGGAGCGGAATGAAATCCACCAATGGAATTGAATAAAAACTAGCTTTTCAACTAGCATCGCTCCGCTTCATTGGAACGCAGCCTTACCAGGCTTGTCATGCGAGCTACTTGTTAGCTCACTCGTGCGAGTTACTTGCAAGTGACATCCAACCAGTGCGAGTTAGAGTTAGACTTAGTGCAGTGCATGTATTCGGCAAGCTGACTCGTACGCTAGCTTGCACTCAGTAAACCAGCCTTAAAGTTATCATGATACTTAAATCGTACCGCTTATTCATGGTGTAGAACGTCGCCCACTCATAAACCCTCACTCTGGGTATGCTCAATATCTCGGCCACTTTGTGCATGGCTGATATGGGTATCCATCCCATTTGCCTTTGAACAATGTCCAAAGCGGGACCTAGTGCTGACCTTTGAGCGCCAATGGGATAATTTTGGATGAGGGCTGCAATCCGCTAAAAATAAAACGACACTTTTAAATAGAAGCCCATAATATAATATTTTTACATAGGTGAAAGAACGAGAGCGTGTCCCACAATAAATATGTAGACCTAACACGAATTTTTCACATTTTTAGTAGCGTATGCGTATCGTTAACAATTTGTATGAAAATTGAAGAGTTCCTTCTATCATACGTAAGCAGAACTAAAATGTATACCGTACATTGTATACAACAGAAACGATAGTATCGCAACAATTCAACTAACGTATCACAGATAACTAAAAACATTTTTAATCTGTTAACAGCCAGGGCTTCGGAAATAAAACGACTAAAATTTAACGGTGTAACTATAACATTGCTTAAGAATATGCGCAATCACTGGTTCATTCTGTATTACTTATTATACTGCGGGTGGGGCCCAATAATGATACGACCGAAAAGGGATTAGACGCACCAACTACTTAGCATGTTTTCTCAAAACCTTCAAGCTCCAATTCCAGTTGCAGGATCTGGCCTTTTAACTAGATTTTAAAACACTAAATAACAGAATGTTATTTATGAAAAAAAATGTGCGTCCATTTTTAGCGACTGTTTTGTGCGAAACGATGCCAACAATGTTGTGTCGCAGACGGTATAAAAAGGTGCTGTTTACGGGTCCCAAATAAACAGGCAAAAGGGTTGAGATCCCCATGTCCAAACTAGCCAAGAAAATATTTCCCCTTCCGTTAGTACGAGTAACAGTTGCATTTTCTCCCCAAAGTTCTATCGCACTTATTCAATAAGTTTCGAACTCCAAAGTAGGTTACCAAAACTTTCAGGCACGTTTTAAAATGAACCGCAGTTTGCTGGTTTTTCAATTTGGAGGTAATATCCAATTGCGTTGGGTGATAACGTTTTCAATTATCTGGATATTGTAAACATACGAAACGTTTAGCAGAGTGTACTGTGTCCGCACTCCATGGACTGTTTATCATAAATCAAATATTTTTGATAGCAAATTAGCCCAGTATTTGCTTTTAATTACTGATATCAATGAAACAACAAAATTATGTTTGAAAAAATATTTTCTGGTATGTACTTATTTAATACTTCGACGAATTTTTTAACATAGCTCGGGTTTGTGATCACCAATCCGCATTAGGCAAGCGTGGTGATTAAAAGTAGCGATGACTTGATTTTTATGAAGGAGGCCTTCTTCCTGCAGTGGGACATATAGTATAGGCTGATACTTTTTTTTTAATTTTACTTATTTAACGTCGTAACGCCCAGACAGCAGACACAACTGTAAAATCAATTGTTTTATGCCTTTTAAAAGGCTTATGGAATATCCTTACGACGTTAATAAATACTTACAGCCATGTTGGGTTCAGTGAATTCAAACGGGGTATTTGCATTATTGTCCGCTGTATCTCTGTGTACGAACAGTTCTTCAGCACACAGCTTCGTAGAACTACTCAACGCTCTCCAAAGAGGCACCTTAAAATATATTAAGCATCGTTAAAAAATCGAACTACTACAAGCCATAATAAAAATTTACTTAATTGGATTTGGAACAAAAGAAATTGTTCAGTTCTATTCTCCGGATCTTAAGATAAAAAATGAAAAAAGATCCTCCAAAAAAACGGATGAAAGTGTTGTAAGTTTCTCATAAAAAATATTCAATCTATTTGGGGAAATATTAATCAATTTCTTAAGTGGTAAGTCA
Source organism: Cnaphalocrocis medinalis (assembly GCA_014851415.1). NCBI lineage: Eukaryota > Metazoa > Arthropoda > Insecta > Lepidoptera > Crambidae > Cnaphalocrocis > Cnaphalocrocis medinalis. Next base: position 7,832,317 of record CM026275.1, on the reverse strand, counting down.
TTATTTTGCTTGCGTAGACTTAAAGCGCATGGAAGAAGAAAATAACTTGGTAAATTCTTTTGCATTCCGTGACTTTGCGCCACTTGTACGGAGATGGATGGATGCAAACTCTCATGATAGTTCCAACGTACATACGAGTACATGAACCCTTGGGATGCGAGCATGCCATTGCCGATGTAAGCACAAGCTACAATACACTGTCCTATTGCAAGCAGCGAAAGTATAAATAAATAAAACATCACACAACATCACATACCTACATCTACCTAGCTCTCAATGAAGTAGTATTGTGGGTCTCCGAATTCACGGAGTACTTTACCTCCGGCCTGAGATACCCGCTAGTTTGCAAACTAAAGCTAATGTTTTCGAAAAAAAATTAAGCAAATTTGTGTAATAGTATAAAAAAATAACATACGTTTTGCATAAATCTTTTCACTGCGATCATTATATTTATTTTATTGGATTTTTATCTCCAGTCTAATTTTATTATATTATGAGCAAAAAATATGCAAGAAATACAAAAACTGCTGTCCACGTTTTTATGACAGCGATCCTAAAGTGTCAAGCGGTGTCAAGTTAAATTTTTGTTAAGACGTGATCTTGTCATGGCCAAGGAGAATTTATTTACAGATTAAGAAGAAGATACTACTTTTAATAATTTAGTCAGTGTTGCAGGTGTCTATGGGCGGCGGCAATCGCTGACCATCAATGGTCCGTCTGCTCGTTTGCTACCTATCACATAAAAAAGTAACTTGCAAAAAAAGGTCCAATCAAGTCTAAGAAATCTGGAAAGCCTTCTTTTTAAACAGGGAAAGAAAAACAATGAATTCTAGATAAAAAATACTAACCAATTTGAGCTGGGCGAAAGAAAAAGAGATTATTTCGCTTATATCTACCGTTTTTATTTCTAAGACCAAGGTTTGATATTATGATGAAATGGTATCTTATATTTTCTGCTTTATATTGAGGTTTTTATTTAAATGAGCAAACCTATTGTTTGCATACGTACCTACTTATAAAATTACAAGATTTGGGAGTAAAGCCAGGGAGCGTTCTCAATAAAGATAGGGCAATTTAATTAATACTATACATATAGGTATACATTTTGGATTCGGTCGTTTCGTGCCCTTCAAACCCTTTGAACACAGCCTTGGGTCAAAAGGAGCGGATACTTAATTTTGTATTGGTATTTTCAACCAATTAGGCAATTACTTTGTCACGAGAGTTCTGAGACATTGGTTAGGGAGGAAGGATAGAGTCGCGGGAATTTTCCTGTCTCATTGTTATTAGAAACATAAATTGGCATTTATGGTGAATTAATGAATCTTTAATTAACAAAATTAAGAATTTGATTAACGGATTCACTTTTATGGCAACTTCAATATAAAAGTTAACGTTTCGGTATGGAAAACATGGCAGATATCGCATGAAAACTAAACAAAAAACTCTACGATGTACATATATCTAGTATCGATAAATATCACAAACACGAGAATTAGGAAGCAAAAACATTATCACTTTCGTCAAATTTAACTTCAGTTACAGTCAATTTGTTGATATAATTTCTATTGGTCTTAAGTTAATCCTACAACTATTATAAAGGCGAAAGTTTGTGAGTATGGATGTATTGATGTATGGATGTTTGTTTACTCTTTCACGTAAAAACTACTGAATGGATTTGAATAAACTTTACCACAATTTTTGAGGTTTCTACGAACCTGAAGTCCACGCGAACGAAGTCGCGGGCAAAAGCTAGTCTTGGTATAAAACTGATGCTGTCACTTTTATTTTTTCACTTGTATAAAGTGACAGCCTCATTTTTAAACCATGGCTAACTTTAGTCTCTCTTTTGTAATTAGGGGGATTAAGTTTGACTGAATTAAGCGCCACGCCACACACAATCGCTGTACAGTCAACTCCAAAAATATGTATACACTTTAGGACTTTGTCACAATACATAATGTATAAGAAAGTAGAAGTCGCTCTTATACATATAATATGTATTGTGACAAGGTCCTAAAGTGTATACATATTTTTGGAGTTGACTGTACCTAGCTGTACCTACCATACTTACTCGGTACGTAGGTACGTTAAGGTCTGGCTAAATCAGACCTTAATTTCCAATTTCGGGATTGACTCCCGTACCACTGGCCATAAATAAGTCAAAACAGACTTATAGATTGTATTGCTAAATTAATAATTCATAACTCTTGTACGTCAGTATAAATTGAATAAACCAATTTACGAACCCACCTAAAAATATCGGCAGACCAAATCTACCACATTCCGCACAAACACTGAATAATCCCTACCAATCTAACCAGCAGTTCATTTTTCAAAGAAAACAATTTTTATTCAAAATAGGCTTACTCAATAAAGACACGCGCAGCCTCAAGACGGCTCGTGAAAACATTAAGGAAAGTGTTTCCAACGATCTCGAAGTTGTTACCGAGCATCGGCCAATATTAACGGATATTGGAAAAAGATGGTAAAAGATGGCAGTTGCCGGATCAAGACTAGTAGGCACTAATATTCTCTGGTGCAATATCGGGGTTCATTGCCATAAAACCGCTTCAGGCGAATATCTGGGGTACGTTATTGGTCTCACAGCATATCGCTGAGGAGGCAGATATCTGAGGCAATTTCAACATCGTAAATGATGTTTATCGGTGTAATCCGCTGACCCTCCGAGAACACGGCATGCTTACCTTTGTCCAGAGCTGTGTTATACAGAAAACAAAGTATATACGGATAAGTAACTACCGTGGGTGTAACACTGTAACGGCATCTTTTGTTTGTTTATATAAAAGAGTTAAAATGTTCTTACAAAAATGAAAGGAATCCCCCCTGCTTTGACAGTTTCCTATGTAGTATTCAGCCATTCATCGCTTTACAAAAGGATGGGTGTTATTTTTTCTGATTTTGTCATACTAATAACTACTACACCTACAGCATTGTTTCAAGTTAACAAGTATGCGATAAGATGAAACTTAAAACCTACTTCTAGGACTTAATTACATTATTAGTTAGATACTAATGAAACTAATACAACAGTGTCAAAATGATACAACAGTTTCAAACCTAACAATGGATACGAAGTAATTACAGCTGATCGTAGGATAGCATTATACCCAGGAAATAGCTTAAAGTGATTAACTCGCCCTGCTAATTCTAGTTAAGTGAGTAATTTTTCAAAACGGCTTCTGTTTTCTGTTTACAATTTTATTAGAATATTTCTGGGTTTCCCTGTTTAGGCTTCTTCTCTATAACATTAACTAATGGGCTATTTTGAATTCAAACTTTGTTCATGTCGAGCTGTGAGCCTTGGGCAACAAAAGAGTTTACTTTTTTATATAAAAATAATATGATAGTAGCAAATCAAGTTTGATTTGGACGACCTTCTTTTTAATACCTTCCCCGTAAGAAGAGCCGCGGTCACTAACTAGTTAACAATAAATATGAAGGTAGGAAGAATTTTTAATTACAAATGGTACAGACGACATTTCATCAATTTACGTATGTACACTGGGTAACAAGAACAAAGTGACACATAAACATTTGATGAAAGTTCAAAAACTACTTTCTAGAAGCTCCGCTATTTTCCGAGCATATTACCAAGTCCTATTGATGAATATCATAGCGATTTTTAAAAACCAGATTTAAGTTGCAGACAAAGCCCTCCCTTCCACTTGAAAGCTACTGACGGCGGAATTTCGCTGTAATTCTTGAGTCCAAGGGTCGCTCGCATTTTGATGCTGAAAAAGAAGAGTTTGTTTTAGCTGAAATGCAGGTAACATTGTACATAAAGTGCAGACAACGAGCCACTTTACTCAATAGGGACGCAATAACAGCACTTCCTTTAACAGGAAAAATCGGCGCAAATATGAGAGATGTGCCAAGTCGGGATTAATACAACTCAAGTTGGAATTCACGTAACTTGGTAGATTTTGTGTAAAAGCATTTTTAAAAAACCTGCTACTCTGCAACATTGGGAATATAAGAGTTCTTGTAGCATTACAGAAGGGTGTGATTCTAATTACAAATATTTTACAGCAAGAGAGTCAAATATATGATCACATAACCCTCCTTTTGCTTTGCCGTAGTCGGGTAATAATAGACGCGTACCTATTCCTTGAATTAGTCAAAATTGTAGCACTTATTTTGTAAATAATTGTTTATGATTTTTTTTTTGTTTCGACTATTACTCGTATACTTATTAGAAGACTAACGAAGTGCAAAAATTATGTCTTTTTTTATCAACCCCCTACCCCCTAAAAGAAGACTTACACTCTACAATGACATTAAACTCAACCTATTAACAATACCATGACATGACTGGATTGTAATTTCATTTTGATCAATCAAGAAAACGACACGCAATAACTTAAGCTTGCAAATTTAATAAGTGGATGTCTATTGTTATTCAACCATCGTTAACAGTCAATGTTAAAGATAAAATGTCTCGACTAAAGCCTTTGATTAATTCTCTTACTGACTCGAGTCGACACATCACTAGTAAAAATTTCATCGGAAAATTTAATTTCTTGTTGACTGCGGGTGCCCCGCTCGTTAGATTGAAACAAATTTTCAATCAAGCTCCGGATTATTCGGCCGCGTTTACGCAGCGCCGCCAGATTCATCATCGTCCATCGACATCGACGAAAACAAGGATTCCGAGTGTTGTGACGATCGAATATGTAAACGGCCTAATCTTTTTGGGCAAAGATTGATTGAATATTTAGTATGGTCACGAATAGATAAGGATATTTTAGTTTTACGCGCCATTTACAGTTTAAATGTGGTTGCGAGATTAGTGTGCACAGTGAGAAATCTGGGGGTAAATATTAAAATAAAAACTTGATCAAAATACTAAATAAAAAGACACGACAGACGAGTGTAAGACCTAAGGTTTCTAAGCGAAATTTTATCTTGAACTCGTGGTTTGCCCTCACTTTGTTTAGCTACTTAACCTAACTAACCTTGGCAACCATTAAACCCTTTTTCCCACCATTTGGGCCTGAGGCCGTGGTATCACTCTGGTCGAAGTCTGGTCGAGTCAGCCTGTTCATGCCGAAGCATAGCTCTGCCACGGTCATAATAATTGTATTTTAATTGGTTATTATAAGTACTGCTTAATATTCCATAGACGAAATGTAAATATGTTTTAAAAACAGTTTTGCATGTGTAAAAGTATAAAACCAATGCAAATATAGTGATTTACAATAGAACTCAGCTCTTTATGCCACTTCAGTCAATGTTATGTACAGTCAGTACACTACAGACGGCACGATGGCTACTTAGGCTCAAGGGCTCGAGGCACTCCACTTGAGGACTAATATATCACAGCCCAGTATCGATCTCAAATATTTGAGAACTCTCTTTGTGGGGTTATACTTTGAAAATGAAAGCTGAGCACAATTTTCCAGTACCTACATTTCTAAATTCTGGAACTTTTTACAACAAATCCCTTTTTTTTAATTTATTTGTCAGGCTTTTTCCTCTTTTTGACTTAGTAGTTAGTGAGAATCATGACGGGAAAAGTTTACCAATTTTTTTCACTTAAGTTTTTTTCATATTGAGAGTGGTAATATGTTTCTGATTCTAGTAATTAACCTTGTGATTTCTAATTGTTTTAGTTTATTTTTAATTTTTCTTGAATATTATCATCCAACATAGCTCGAAGTGATCAACAATCTGCATTAGGCAAGCGTGGTGATTAGGTCTAATCCCATCACAGTAGTGATGACTTGATCTCTATGTTGGAGGCCTTTGCTCTGGCAAGTGGGATGTGTTGTGTGAGATAGTCGTGGGGCAGCAGAACGAAGCCCTAGCACCATGACATCTCCCTGGACGGCGGTGCCGAAAAGTTGTGAGTCAATCCTTTTTAATGCAAAAAAGTATTTGAGATGGTATTAAAAATGTAAAGTATCCTAATTAGTCCTACGTTTTGCTGAATGAATATTTAATATCCCTACTAAAACAAAATAAGATTATTAATATCTAAACTTAGCCTTCAAAAATTTAGTACAAATCTCAGCTGAAATAATTTATGTCAAGGATTAAGCTGATTCCGCATAATGAAAGGGAATCTCATAAAAGAGCTGACATCAAAATCTTTCCAATAGACTTGTCCGTTTCAGCCCTCGGATGAATGTTCTTAAGAATTTTGTGCAAATGTTGATAAACAGAATTAGATACCTAAACGTAGGGGGGAATTAGTTTTACATTTGAAATTTTTGAAAAGTTGAAATCGATGGAAAAATCTGAGAAAAATGGAAATAAAATAACAAATAGTTTTTTATATGTAAATTTCTGCAGAAAATTAAAAAGCATAATTATAAAATTTATATAACAGCCATTAGTAGTGATACTAACCAGGAGTTTGGCATTTATTTATGCAAACTACTTACTCTGTAACTTTATTTATGTTAGTTTCACGTGGTCGTAGTACTCGTATGTAGCATCTTGCTACAGAATATCTTTTGTAGAATGCGATAATAATATAGGTACTTAGTTTTTTAGATTTTCGCGTTGCATTATAACTATAAAGTATTAAAACGGGAACTAACGCGACGTTTATTTTTAAGTACATTGTATGTACTTACTGCTTGACGTTCGGCTACGTTGCAGCAGCCGTGGTCACAAGCGAAACTCACTTCATATTGGTAATTTATTTAGGTGATCAGTCTTCCTAATTTTAGGGAAGTTTTTGCATACTTTTGTAGGAAAGAGAAAATACAAATTTAAAACTTTTCGCCACGATCCAGTTAGTCTGGGTCTTCTTTTAAGGAGTGCAAATGTCGGACGGCAGTCGATTCATTGTAGTTGATTAATTTCTGATCATGGTGTTGCTTCCACCATGATCAAAAATTAATGTTATGTTGGTTTCTAAAACCACAGTTTAGATCAACCGTGAAAATCGCGTAACAGGAAAGACACGACAAGAACGATGATTTTCCTTCACTGCAGTGATTTGTAAATAAAAACGAAACCATACCAATTAATTAAACGGAGCGCCAAAAGCAAACCCATTTGATTTCTTACGCAACCGTTGTTTACCTCCAATTGCGGGTGATAGGTAAACAAAAACACTCCATTTAAACGGCTGAATGTGAAGTTATGGAACGGGAGAAAGGGACAGAACGGTTCATTCCCTTTGTTTTATGAGACAATTAAGAGCCGAAGGGACCCGTCGGTGTGAAGTGTAAATTTTTGCCCAACGCAATAAAAGAAGCGCAAGTATTTAAATAGCAGATTGAAAACTCCTAACGATCTCTGTTAACTCCTCGAACAAAAGATTTTTATGGACATTGGGTCTACAAATTTTATTAACTATCACAAAATTAACCCCTTTAACGACGGTACATTTTCCTTTGAGAAACTGTTTGCTTGTTTTAAAAAAACGTTAAACAATTTAACAGAGCACTCCGGCAGTGTTGCTTGGAACTAAAACTTTTCCATTTAAACTTAGGGGTAGCCTCGTTTCATTGCAAAACCGCTATAGATTTTAGCTCCTATTTAATTTATTTTTACTTACATGATTGTGGAAACTAATCTTTAATAGCTTACTTACTTGTTCAGAATATAATTTAGTATTATGAAAATTAAGAGGAAAAGTCTGGAAAGAAATAAATTTGGAGATGAGAATTTATTTGTGGCGCTTAAAGAAAAATATGTTTAATATATGATTTAAAACGTTGTAAAATATAATAGAAATGTATGGTAAAATGAAGAGTTAAGTTTAAGTAAAGGTTTCTATGGACGGTGGCAATCACTTATCGGATCTGATCACCTTCCTACAAGAAAAAATTAAGAGAATGTAGAGAACATATTAATAACTTCATTCAGTACACCACTGCACTGCACAAGATTATGTAAATTGATAACACATCAACTGGGTATCAACAATTGAAGGTAAAGAACCTAAAAGACTCAGCCAAAATAACTAATAGAGAGTGGACGTAAAAGAAAAGAATAAGAAGAAAAAACTTAATGAAGAATACATTTTGAAAACAAAACAACAGAAGTAGAGATTAAACTTTTTGATCTGTTAATTACCATGAAAATAAGACACATAGTAACATTTAAAAGGTGATGTTTCAAATTAATTTCGCCAACTCTGGACTAGATTTCGCGCACAAGCCAATTATATCACTAGGGAGACATTTCATTCACGCAATCACGTTATACCCTTACCATTCTAAAAACGTTCCAAAAATTAATGCTTACACGTAGCTTCATCAAAGCGAAACAAATTCAGAGAGTGTAAAGCACAAAGTCCTACACAAAAGCGTTTTTTACAAGAGCACTCGGTGTATCTTATGAATTTTAATTTTCCATTTATACACCAAGTTATGAAAAACATTATAACATGTCGCAAATTATAACACCCTAGCTTAACATTAACGTGGTTGTTAAAAGGTTTTCGTTAAGAGGGCTTTTGTCCTTCGTGACCCTCGTCAGATGTAATTTGGTTATGTGACGATTAATTCTTTATATCATGCACGCATTTTTCTTGTAGTTAAATATTTAATTGCACAAAAAGAAGGGCTGGCGTTAGGTAATGATGGTCCTTTATTACCGCAAAGTTTAATGTTAGATATTACGTTATTGCGATGAAAACATCTTAAATTATGATTTATCAGGAGAATGTCATATACGAAATAAGTGGAAATCAACTTAATAAAGTCTCTTAATGGTAAAATTTTATACGATGTCAGACTAAGTTTTTAATATCTTGAAAACAGAAAATAAGTGGCACCTACAACTATGTCATCGAAATGAAGAAAAAAAATAGAATGGAAAAATTGTATCCCGAATTACGTAAGAATGTCCACTAATAGGGCGAAAATTAGTTTTCAAAATGAATTAATCAAAATTCATCTGACACTAAATTCACAATGATTATTATTAATATCGTATATAAAAATAGACCTTTACATAAACATTGAAGGACGATTGTTTATAACGTTGATTGCTCCAGCTAATAATGCAATTATTGGAAAACTCCAAAACATCCAATTTTCCTTTCCCACTAAAACAAAACTAATTCCATTAGTCCAACACACTGTGACGTTTTAACAAAGGAACAAGGTGGATACAAATTTAGGCTTTAGAAAATAAGCTTATCTTAGACCCTTATAATCCCTGCCCGCAACTTTGATCCTCTCAAAATGGAATAGACCTGCAGAGATTGACATTACAACGTTATCTATATAACCAGGCACGAGGCGACGCTTTCAAACTAGGCCCTTTTGGAATATAATCGTCACTAGCGACTGGCCGCATGTACGATGTAATTTTGTCTATGTAGAGATTATAAGGGGAAATTCAATTTGTATCGATACGGATCGCAACACTAAATACATCATAGGTGACGATCTAAAAACTGTCCATTTAAAATAAAGTCATCACAGTAACTGGCTGCATGTGACACGATGTAATTTTGCCGTCGCTGTGGAAAACGGGCCAAAATTATATTTGTATCGATATGAATCGTAACACTAAATACAGCATATGTGACGATGTCCAACTATGTCCATTTGGAATAATTATAGTCATCAGTTCATCATACTTACTATGGTCCCTTGTGACACGATGTATTTTTGCTGTCGGCATAGACATGAGGGAAAATTCAATTTATATCGATACTAATCGTAACACTAAATATAGCATAGATGTCGATTTCCAATGGAATAATGTCATCACAGTAGCAACTGGCCGCATGTGACACGATGTAATTTTAGCGTCGGTGTAGAAACGGGACACAATTATCGATACAAATATCGATACGAATCACAACACTAAATAGGTACAACTGTGGTGACAATATCTACAAATCGCTACACGTAATACAACAGAGACTATGTTTTCAAACTAGGCGTCTTTTGGTATATAGGTAATCATTACAGGAGCAGTCAAACCTGACGATGTTAAACATTTATACCTATCGCACAGGCTTACCGACACTATTAAAAAGTAAATTGCTTACGTTATGAGTATTTAAGCGAGCGAACGTAGACCTTGAATCGTGTTTCCACATGAGTGGCAAAATGTAGGCTCACCTGATTTGACATTTAAAAGTTGACATAAGTAAACTTCGCCTGTACTCACGCATGCATCTACAAGAAGCGACAAGCGATATTTTAAGCATAGGATAGATTCAATGGTGTGTCGATAAAGAGTTTCTCCGTTATACCATGCGTGAAAAATACATGACAGTTTTTACTTAAAGTGGGACACTAACTTTCTGTGTTATTTTTTGTGGTAAGGACTATACAAATATGAAATTACATGTAATTTTTGTAACTTTGAAAAATAATCAACTTTCAAATTTTATGTTAAGAATTACATAAATTATTCGATTAAATCGATGCACTCGAATTGAGGAAATCTCTAATTCGCTTCAAGTCGATTTGACGCGATTGGACCAGATCTATGTTATGTATGTTATACAACAATTTACTTGAATCACTTTACACTTCCGCAACCGCGGCACCAGACCAGCTTACCAAGCCAACGTTGATATTTCATCCATCTTCGCAAAACGCTTTGTGAATTCCACTGTAATCCGAACTAAAGACTGGAACTTTCTGTCTTGGGAAGTTTTCCCAGAACGCTAAGCTTTAATCCGAAATAGTTCATTTTGGACATAAATCTATTATTTTTCACGGAGATAGAGGGCAAACAAGCAGACAAATTATCATCTTTAGAGTTTCGTAGCCAAATGGCAAAAAACGGAATCATTATAGATTCGTCTTGGCTGTCGATTTTTTTTTTGCGAAACTATAGGACCTATATTGTTCATAACATGGCAAGTAGATGTATTTTATGAACCGCATTTAAATTTTCATACAGAAATAGTTTAAAAAATAATTGAGGTTCTCCATATTTAGAACTAAAACTCGGGTCAACGGGTCACCTGTTGGATAAGTAATCAACGCTGCTCATGAACATCTGCGAGTTCAGAAAGGTCGCTGATGCGTTGCCGGCCAAAGAAAAAAGTACGCCCCTATGTCACAGCCGTGGTCTTTATAGTTTTGCAAATGTAAAAGCAATAAACCTTTACGTAAAATTCCGAAACATTCCCTTCGAAAAAATTTAAACTCAAACAATGGTAACTCCCTCAGTACACGCCATCAGATCCACTTCAATTACGTTGTATAATGCAGATAGGCTTAATACAGTTGGGACTTGGGCTATCCACCATTAGTTGATGACATCAACCATTCCATCAGTGAATAGCTCAAGCAACAATAGGAGATGCGTCGATAACACACGGAATGCACTATGACCATCAAGTGTTCGGCATTGATTAGATTCCACAACGAGTGTTTTTCATTAAAATTAATACATGGTTCATAAGTAACTTACCATGTTTACACGCCAGTATAATGATCGACGTACAAGTAATATGATTATCCGCCCGTTCGAGTAGCATATCGGTTTTTTTTTATGTAGAGATATTGCCTTGGTTTTTTGGTTTGCCCGGAATGCAATGTGCTGACAAGCAGTACCGGTTGTGGTGCCGGGCTCTCCTATGACTAGGGCTTGAACTAATATAATGCCGGTTTTATTATCCACCTACTAGCTGTTTTAATTTTTTCTAAACTTTTGCACATGATATGTGCTCTGCCTGTTAGCACTCCAAAAGAGGCAGCAAAATTACTGTGATTTCGTTGCAAACTGCATAACCGCAGAATCACATTAATTTCGCTGTATCGACTGTTTTTAACGAAATAGTCTCTTAGAACGTTTAACAATTAACTACTGGGTATTGAAGCTGTATATTTCTTTAATTATTGCGATTCTGCTGTCATACGGGTAGTAGTGGTGTGTTATGAACGGTAATGCCTCGATTTTAGTGTTCTCTGCCAATCACTCCCTTGCATCTCGCAAAAACCAACAAAAAATACTGGAAAAATGACGTTTGCATGATAATAAAGCATAGTGCGAAAATCTAGTTCAATATACGAGCGCCTAAAATTGAATTAATATTATGTTCCTATAAAGTTTCACTAATTTATCTTCAATTGGAACGATATCTGTTAACCATAGCAGGGGACCGATTCTTGTAAACTAGACATTGTCGAATTTAAAGATTTCATACAGTCGTCCATACTAATCTCTGATTCGACTTCAATGTCGAATGCACGAGAAGGTCCCCTGATCGCGATGTCAACCTTCTCCGACCTCGTAGTGCATAACATCTCTTTGACAGAAGTACAAACTCCGCAATATGGCAGCGGCTTCCCTTTCCGTAATAGGGCTTTATACTCAGCTAAATAACTACGTCTAATAACTTGAATTTGACGATTCGGCTTAATCTCGGGTAACAGTACAGTCTCCAAAACAACATTGGCTTTAATCTATCTGTTATATGAAGCAAGATTACACGCGGGAAGACTCAGGCATAATCCGTCTGTTTGCTTTGACCCCAAACCGGAGTCCCTTGTGGCTGTGACATCGTCTACGCTCAAAGGAGCTTAGTTCAAATTTAGTGGACCCGTAAATATGATCAGCGCTCTTCTGTGAGCAGTCAGCGAATCACTAATAAGATAATGTTCTTAGAAGTTTATCGTTTTGAAACAGTTATTACATGCGAGTAAGTCAAGAGATTCGGTTTGTTTAATTCTTACTTAGACGATTGTTTGGGAATTAAAATCTGCCTCTAATGACATCGCTAATGATTTGTTCCTCGAAATATGTCTGTTATTTATAATTGGCCAACTCATTTCGATAATTTGATGTAGAGTGGTGTTTGAGTTGTAATTTTGCACCGGTTGGTCGCAAGACTAAGAAGGTAAGAAGGAAGTGTAAGCATGTCGCTTGAACTAATATCAATTACTTAAATGTCATTTCCTTCTGCAACTAGGTCTAAGTATTGCGTATGATACGTAGATAAATCTAGCTGTAATAACAAGTATCCATTGAGAAATGAAAAACAAATCGAGGGAAAATGCATGATATCTGCGTCGCTTGTTTTAGGGGAAACAGAGTTTATTCATCTTTGCACTTCACAATACATATTTAATTTAAAGTTAGATGCTTACTTATTTTGTTGCTTTGCTGTTCATACGCTTAACCTAACCTTAAAATAGTTTTTCGAGATTTATTTTATTTTATATTAAAGAAGGCAAAAACCAAACGGATCTCCGAATGGATGATCATTTAAATGCTCTCTCTTTTGGTGTTATGATCTCCTTTGTCTAATTTTACCTACGTAAGTACCTACTTACCTATAAGAAAGAAACTAATCCCACCAAAAACATTTTATGTAAAATGTTGCCAAGACAACCATACGGTTCGCCCTGTGAAAAAGATATCAGATCTCATGTAGAGCCAAGCTTTCCTTCTTCAAGCTAGACAATAATAAAATTTAAGGTATTAGAGTTATTCAACTAAGTTTTTAATTAAGTCTATTATTGATATCATATTCTGAGAATTAAAACTATCTGGTACATCGGAAAGCAGCTCTATGAGAGTTCAAAAAAACGGCGAAACACTTCGAGAATAGGTAGGTAGTGTGTAGAATTCACATTTCTTGACAGCCGTCACCGGTATCAAGCTAAGTTGTGGGAACTATAAACTGTGCTTTAAAGCAGGGTTTCTTAAAGTGGGGTCCACGGACCCCTTAGGGGTCCGTAACATGAGTGTCAGGGGTCCGCAGCAGCTCATCATCATCAGCCCATTTACGTCCCCACTACTGGGGCACGCGCCCTTCAAACAAGAGCATCCCTCACACTAATTTAGTACCAAATTAAGTTTTAGTGCCTAAGTGTAAGTAAACTACCAATTAAAGATTTTTGTGCAATAAAACTGATTACTACTCGTACATAAAAGGTTTTTTTTTCCTAAAATATTCTTTGACAGGGGTCCGTAGAGGTTTTTGAATTCAGTTAGTGGTCCCTGACTGCATAAAGTTTAAGAAACCCTGCTTTAAAGGCTAACAATTAGGCAAACTGTGCGCGGGTCTACTTGCAAAAAAAATAAAGGTGAATAACCCTAGGTTCCAAAGAGAACAACACTTTAGGGTGGTTACCTCAACGCCGTAAATAACAGAGGCTCTTGCTAGCGACGGAACCTACCAACTCTCGCGGCAACGACTCCTTATGGCCCTTAAAAAGACAATTTTAGCATACGCTACATTAGAAGCGGCTAAGCGAGCATCCACCCTGATAAGATTGGTGTTCTGCGGTTTCAGCGTTTATGGAACACTTTCTTCACATTTTAGTAAGTGGGCAGCGTTTAATATTCGAAAAATTTCTCGAACCTTCCAGGAATCTGGAGTTATGAATCGTTTTTCTTCTGTTCAAGTCTTGTCTGTTGTTTAGTCATACTAGTATATGTTATCGCATGGCGATTTTTTTTCGGATTTTACAACCTCCTGAATTAAGTAGTTGGCACTTCACTACTCTACATGCTGAAACAGGCCCTAATATGTAATATAAGAATAAATTTAGGTAAATGTATACACCCACAGGAAATTTTCGTGAAATTTTTAAGTACCTAACGAGTACTTACACTCTGAATTTCATAAATACGATACATATTTTTTTTTATGTGATAGGTAGCAGACGAGCAGGCGGATCATCTGATGGTAAGCAATTGCCGCCGCTCATGGACACCTGCAACACCAGTGGAGTTACAAGTGCGCTGCCTACCTTTTATCCCTTTCCCCCCCGGGTGGGCCTCCGGTACCCTCACTCACTCGGCGAAACACAGCACAGGGGCTGCTTCACATTTTAAATTACTCTTTTTTAAAAAGATGCCTTAAAAGTGCCAGTGTCAAGTCCTTTAACACATTGATTTTCAAATAAGTATATATTATTTTGTTGAAAATACACATTATAATAGTTCTAGGATGTTTGTGGCACATAGATTTATTTCTGGTTTAAATTGAAAGATAAGGTGAAGTTCAATGAAAATTTTGAAAGAAGATGTTGTAGGAGATATCTTTTTACTAGCGGTGATCGAAACATTCTATGTACCTACCTAAGCGTGCGTGCTAGTTAATCTCCGTTTTACCCTCTTAGGTATTGAGTTTTCTAAAACCTATTTTAGCCTAAATCTTATAACTTATTAGGAACCTGTCTATCAACATTTTATTTATAGTGTTATTTTTTTCTGAGTTTTCGTAATAGCTGTTGTCTGGGTAATACTTTACAGAACCTGTTAGTTTTTACTTTTTTATGTTGATAAGTGGCAGACGAGCAGACGAATAACATGATGGTAGGTATGCAATTACCCCCGCCTATAGACACCTACAACATCAGTAGAGTCACAAAAAGTGCGCAACGCAGCAGTCTTCTGTGAGGTCGTGGTATTACTCCGGTCGAGCCAGCTCTTTCATGCCGAAGTGTGGCTCTCCCGGTAAACTTATATTCCCATTTAATTTATTTATAATGAAGAGGTTTAAAGTAATAAAACCAAAGGCAAAGAACCTAACGCACGAAAGTGCTTAATGGATTGCGTAAGAAAACGGCGTGAATATATGAATCTTCTCTCAAATACGACTGGGAGACCCATTTTTTGCTCAACTTTCATAAAACAAAAACCGTTCTGAAGCTTAAGACGTTACATTTGTTCGAAATTACTCTTATGTCACTGGCTGGTTTTAGGTCTAACGCTCTCTTGATACCATTGTGTAAAAACTACTCCTTCTTTAATGTAATTTTTTTTCTAAATCGTCGCAGTTACTTACAATCTTCTTACGGTTTTTTTTGTACGGTTATTAGTCTTATTTTCACTGGCTGTTTTTAGGTCTAACTTTCTCTTGATACGAACATGAACTTTGGACTTTGGGCACCTCACCTAGCCAGGACACAAGGCCTGATTCCGGTCTTACCGGCACACTAGGGGGCGCAATCTTAAAGGAGATAAGGAATGAATCTCTCTCTTGATACGATTGAGTAAAAGTACTTTTTTCAATGCTCGTACCTATTTAAATAAAACTTTGGTTTTTCGGAAAAGAGAAGTTTTCGGATATTGTATATCACCGTAAAATAGTTTGGTTCGAGTTAATAATCAACATCGTAATTACCAGATTCTCGAAATCTTGTGCTCGCAACCAGAAGTTGCATGCTGAGAAGAGATGAGGGTACTTAACTATTAAAACCATTTAAAAGGTACGGGACGGGGCGACTATCACTGGTTATACCACAGTGTGACCCGGGCACGTATACTGCCCTCAAAGGAATATTTACACTTACATTAGATATTAGGCAAAAAGGCCCGCCTAAATGATAATGCCGGCACCACGTGAAACCACTATTTTCATTTGCAAGACCCAACTAGTGCCTTATTTTATATCGTTAAAGCCACACTCAGAGATGTCACTTAAACTTAATGCACATTATATTAATTATAAATGGTCTTTATATACTTTAAAATATGGGTCAATATTTTTACTTAGGGAAGTGACAATTAAGGTTTCATTAACGTCTCTGGTTAAACCAATGATTTGAGATATTGTTTAATGTTGTGCATTTTTAAATTTTTAGGTTAAATTTTGATTCTGCTGGTGGTGCCTATACTCAGGATTTGAATAACAGTTACCACGTTTATTAGTTAGGTAAATAATACGCAGAGGTTTTTCAACCTCATGAAAAAATATTTATTAAAATTGTCATAAATAACCTAATCTTATACTTGATTACAACCCAGCTTTGTCCTCTCCGTAATCAAAGGCTACAGAGTTCGAAATATTCTCTGGAATCCCTTAAGATGGAGCACAAAGCTACAAATGGTCTTGTAAAATTAATTTCTAACTCGAGATGTCCGGCGAATGGTTAAGTATTAATAGGAGAACAATATGAAATTCCGTTTGCGGTGAAAGCTTCCAAGTATTAGTTAGAGTTGCCTATCAAAACTACTATCGATAAAGTACAGACAGCCGCACATCAGGTTACTACAATCTGTCAAATTTCTTCAATCGAACCTCACCTTTATGTCAAACGTGTTTGGTTCAATATCAACTGAGCAAATTTGACAGATTGTAGTAACCTGATGTGCGGCTGTCCGTACATCATTACAACGGTATTCATTTCATAATTTTAGTGTATAAGATATTATAGTTCGTGTCACTCACGAAGACATGCAAATTAATTAAAAGATCCTTCTAGGCGGCTCAACTAATACCTACTTGCACACTTTTTACTGTCAACTAACAGTCCTTTCACACAATAGTCCAGTTTTTCGCAGGATCCCGTTTTCTGCAGGATTCCACTGCGAATGAGTTTATATTCTAGACAGGATCCAACATGCGGGATGCTCATGTGAACACTAGCATATAAACCCATTTGCTATCAAACTGGACTGCCGTGTGAAAGGTCCGTCAATCGTCAGCACTCGACGTTTTATTCAGGTTTTGCAACTATTGTTGATAGACCATCGATAACTGAGCCGCACTATTATCTAAGGGAGATATTTTAAGATGAAGGGTGTTCGCAACAAGGAAGGTATTAAGTTGTGAGTTCTATGCAATAATATCTAACTAACTTGATCGAACAGTTCTCGACTTTTTAACCAGGTTTTGCAACTATCGTTGTTAGACCATCGACAACTGAGCCGCACTATTAGGTAAGGGAGATATTTTAAAATGAAGAGTGTTCGCAACAAGGAAGATAATGCGTCGGGTAATGGAGTGTCTCCGGCGCAGGCGCTAAGAGACTTCAGCCATTATGGGATTTGTAAGCGAGAAAAATTATCTTTTTCACGGTAAACTATTAGAGCGTAAGTTTTTAAAAGGCTTAGGTGCTGGTTAACGACCTGCTTTGAAGTGGATTTAAAGTACTTAACGCTTGCCTAATGCAGATTGGTGATCACACACCCGAGCTATGTTCGAAAAATTCGAAAACATACTTCCCCACAGACCTAGAAGAAACATAGGACCCCAAGATCACAGGACCACTAGACCAACGGGGTTTTCAATTTCCTGTTGTGCTACTGCTTATTCTTATTACTCTGCTTGTGACTTGTATGACAAAAAACACTTTCCTGATTTATTTTCTTTAATCTGATCTCTTGTTAATTTAATTTTTATCAAATTTAGTAAAAGAAAATGCTAAACGTAAATATTTCAAAAACCTTCTTAAACTTCCCCCGTCTCTCTTGAAACTTTAGGCCATAACAATAAGTAATAATAATTAAACACCCTTGGGGTTATCTCAAAATTTAGTTCCGTAATAAAGGCAAAAAAAGGTTTGTTCCACCGTTATCTGACGAGGACTGATTAGGCACTAATTAGTACGAAGAGTTAGTGATGCGAATAAAAATATCAATAGACTCACTAGTCTAAGAGCATAGTGTACGGGTAGTGACCCGTCTTTACTATACTTCGGGACTTAACATAGGATCACTGGGTGTCGATTACACCATGCTTTATGCTTTTTTGGCTTCCCTATATCCCTAGAAGTTGAATGTAAGATTAAACTCTTTATGAGTAAGACGGCCGAAAAGAGATGGATGGATTATGTGAAGAATGACATGACTGAAAAGTGGGGGGATGTCGTCAGACTAATGACAGAGACAAGAGAAAGAAGAAGATATACTATACCGTCCAATGATAACCTGGGAAAAGGATTTTAAGAACGCCTTTGTCGTGTGTGCGTGTAAAATACTGTGCTTCTGGTGAAAATCACATTTCAAGATTTAAATCAGTAAGAAAAAGTTAAAGATAATTTTATTCGCCAAATTCACTCTCATCTTATCGTGTTCCCTATTGCATCCAAAGCGGGTACACTGAACCCCTGGGGTACTGAATCATAGTTACAAAAACGTGCAGGTTTCCTCACGAAGTTTTCCTTTACCGCTGAGGTAATGGTCATCTGGAGTAGCAAGCGTCAATCGAAAAGTGTCGCCTATGCGTCACTTATCGATTACAAAATAAAATCTGATTCAAAAAATAATAAAAATTTCCTGTCACTTGTCACATCTCTATGAAGGAGTATCCTCATCAACGTCCCATTTACCTCTTAAGTGTCTACTTATTTATTTTTAATGAATTACCCAAATTAATATACCTGTTTTATAATCCGCAACGTCGTTGTATAAAGGTTCTCGCTAATTTATAGCTTCATTAGCGTTTTTTTATGATGCTTTGTTGGCTTTGAATTTTCATGGCGTTCCTGAGAATGGATAATGCATCTAACGTTAAGTTAATTGGAAAAGTGAAAAAAAATCTAAACAATACCCACGATAGGTTAGAGGAGGACCTTACTGTAAGCAATACCTGTTTAGATTTTTTTCATTTGTTTCATTTGTAACCACGTTATTGTTTTATTAATTGTGATACCACTGTTTCTCAGAAGACGAGAAACAATGCCTGCGCTTGTGTCACCGAGTGAGTGAGGATACTGGAGGCCCAATCGAGGGAAAGGGAGTTAAAGGTAGGCAGCGCAATTCTGACTCCACTGGTGTTGCGGGTGATTATGAGCGTCGGTATATAAGTATATAGGCATCAAGCAGGTGATCTACTTATCTGTATCACGTCTTCATTTCAAAAACTGTGATAATGTTTGACATTCATAGAAACTTACTTTCTCTTTTTTTTTACAGACATTATCTACATTGGTTTAACGCATTTTGTGGTCGTTAATTCTCACTTGGGACAACTAATAATTCGTGATTTAAATATTAAATCAATATTATAGCATGCTCAAAGTCTGGGTAGCAATTTATTCAAATACCTATTTAATAGCGGCTACTTGTTGTGAGGTCAAACCAATGTAATTTATGTTATCTGATATTATGAATGGATAAATATACATTTATTATTACATACAAAACAGAGGTATAAGACTTGCAACTTGTTATTTCAGGAGTAATGTACAACAAAAGCAACATTATTGTGTGTAGTTTTCAAAACACCAGCTTTCTTGAAAGTTTGTTACAATGCAACTTACCCTACAGTCAGACCGTGATCTGCCCATCATAAATACTACGCATTATAGAGATCTAGATAGATACGGTTTTCTAAGCTAGATTTACAGATATTTCCCAACCAACCCGGCTTTTACATTGGCTTTGGCCATGTAAGGCTACTCCAAAAAAATCTCCCCCGTACACGTGTAACGAGTTGCAAGGACATAATAGGTGTCTTAAAACTGTGAACATAAATTCCAAAAGTTTTCCAATTTGAATTTAACTAACAACTTGAGATTTTCTTGGTCGAATACTAAAAAGTTTTAGTATTCTAACTAAGCAGCTTCGGCCGAGGGAGAGACAATTATTAACGTTGGAGATTTAGAGTGCAAATGTGCTACGTGTTGCAAGTTTTTTAACTAGGCGAATGGCCGCACTGAATAATAAGTTGTGTGATTTGGACCGAGCAAACTGGCAAGAATGAAATTTTGGATTTTGCTTTAAAATGTGAAAATATACGAAATTCTAGAAAGATCATCACACCATCTTAAGTTACTTATATTTTTACTAGCGTGAACTAAACTCACTACATCTTGAATGAACTCAACATTTTGAATCTGTCAAAAGAAGCAAAAATATAATTGCAATCTGGTAGTATAGTATACAAAATTAAAAAAACGGAGGATTAAGCACTTTAATATCCAATTATTCGTTACCATGTAACATTTTTTTTTTTAATTGCGCGTGTTGCATGTTTTTTAAATGGCCGAATTAAGGCCTAACACAGGAGGTGTTTAATTAGTTACTATGGGAATAACTATCACGGAATTAAAGTCTGGCGCAAGCGGACCTGAGTTTACCTGAAGTGTTTTGACACTGTCAAATCTTAGTGGATTTTTTCCCATCGGACCACTCTAGACTATTTGAAATATCAATAATAATCGGCGGTTATGAACCGGTGACCCAAATACTCGTATTGCCTTAATTAAAAAATGAAAAACACCCCGGCTTAAATGATAAACAGGAACAAAAGCTAGGCTGATCTGTGGATGTAAATTTTTTCAATTCAAAACAGAATGCTAAAAACATTGCCATGCAAAAATATATAAATTACACATCGCTTTTTTCTATCAGCATATTGGAATACTTCGGGAAACATTTCGTAAAAATTGTTGAGTGGGAGTTTAATTTCATCCACTCTCGGCGAGTCGTATAATATTACTGAAGTTTGGAAAGTTATTTCATTTCACTGCCTAAGGGATAAAAGTTTGAGAGGATCCATCAGCTAATGTCTAAACAAGTAAAGCGTATTGACGAATCACAATGGACGTAAGTAATTAATGGTGACCCGAGTCTTCAACTTTCCCGGGTGATGATCCTTTGAGAAAATTGTGCTTAACTCTCGACTCAAGTTTGTAGGAACTTTTATAATTATAGTATTTGACGTTGATGTTATTGTTGATTGATAGGTTAAAATATCTTTTCAATTCAAACAATTATTGCAAGTTTTTTTTTTCAATAAACTCTGTATCTGCAATCAGTCGACAAACTTTTATAAGATTTGGTGGCTTCAGATTTGCTAATGACTGTCGATAAGCAACTGCCTGGCAGGGTCCTGCTATGATTATCCTGATGCAGGGCACATCGGCTCTTTACCACACGGTAGGCGTGAGGCGTTTTACCACGATTTTGTTGTAGTAGGTGCCCCGTCAGGGGGTTCGGGTGTTGCCGAATCATTGCAATTATAAGCTATAACGATTACTTTGATAGGTACTCTTTAAGCCAACCGAAAGCGGATCCCCTGATACGAGTATGTAATGTGATGCAAAGTTAATAGTATTTTTTTTATAAACTGTACCCAGAGTAGAAGGCGCCCCTGGCTACCGTCATCTAGAACTTTTTCTTACAGTAGGCATATGGTCTAGTTCAAAACTAGGTTATCGTTTCTTAAGCGCATTAGTACGGACAGCCCCGCCTTAAGGTATCCAAATGTATCAAATATTGTCAAATCACTCTTACCGTCGATCGCATCAATTCATGTCAATTAAAAAAAACAGAGCTTAGTAAACTAATGATTGGCTGTCTGAAGCCGCCTGATTCAAACACTTAAAGCTCTGGTAATGATAAAAACATGTCTTTTTGACAAAATTTTAAAAAAAATGAGCAGTCTCCTTGGAGCAATTTCAAGGGATCCTCTGCCAAAATTATCCACAATGGGATGTGATCAATTTACCTAACTATGTTTCCTAGGAAAATACCGAAAATTATAACATTTAGAGGGTCAGCGACAAATCATGGTAGTTTAATAGAGTATGCGTCAAAACGGCGTTTGTATACACCCAACCCTCCTTAGCTCTTTCCATCTTTACATCTCAAAAGCCGACTTTTCTTTCAGAGATGTGCAAGCCTAACATTGAATATCACTCAGCTCACAGAATTAAATCTGTATTAACCCTAGTGGATATTTTTATGTGTTTATGCACAATTTCTAATGATGCTTGGGACAAATGTAGGTATTACACACATAGATACTAACACAGGCTTTTACATTCACAGATAATTAAAATAGCATCACGCGATGTCAAAAACCCATGACCGCACAACCCAACGTGGGGTTTGGACAAGTATTGTTTTTTATGGGATCTTATTTCTTTTTATAGATTAAATCTATTTTCTATTTATACGATTCGGACTTCCCGAACTTCCGGGCTCTCAGTATGACAGAAGTTGGGAACCCATCCCGGGGGTCATAAACTCGTCAAAAATTATTTCGGATCAAATGAATTCCGAAGAGCTATGGAACTTGGGCATTAATTTGTTTGTCGCCGTAATTTAACCCAAATACTTCTTGTTTTGATTTCGAATTTTGAAATTAAGTACATAATTACATGGAAACTTTCTACCGCGATATTGCCAACGGCAAAATTTGTATTTAGAATGGAATTTGTCCCACTTTATTTATTCTTTTATTTTGATGATCTTTATTTTTATGATCATTTTTTTTTACATCCAGTCGCCGCAGCTATTGGTTGATGGATAGCTAGGCAAGCCTAGTTAGTGGTCAGCCTAGTTAATGATTTTATTATCATTTTGTGAAATCCCACATAACGTCTTTAATCAATTAAATTAACAAGAAAGAGGCTGATTATCGTTAATCTATTTACTGCCAGCATAAAGTACACAACATGTACTATGTTTTCCAACTGTAAGTATGTTTTGATGCAGTAGGCACACTTTGAAACGTATAGTTTTTTGGCACCACATTCCAGGTGAGAATTTTATTTACTTATACACTTCCTGGTTCGCATGAGAAATCTTTGGAATGGACTATTGCCCGCGGCGTTTCTGGACTGATGTCACCTTCAAACATTCCACAAAAAGCGTAGTTTTATTCTTATTTTTTTTAAAGACACCAAACTTGTGACCCCATCCAAATAATAATATGGTACTGGAGTGATACAGGTCATCAAAAAGTCTACAAACAATTCCTGTAAATCATTAGAATTGCCTCTATTAATACGCTATTAGAACGCTTCTTCCATACGGGAAGTCAAAGAATCTATTCCAAGCATGTACATTTTCAAAAATATGTCCATTCCATTTCTGCCATTGTGTGATGCTTCAAATCTACTTGCGAATTCGTAGCTTGGCGGTGAGGGAAACGTTGCGAAGAAACCTGCACGTTTTTGCAACGTGTAACTATGATTCAGTCGGTCTGGTACCTTTGATGTGAAGGTCAGGTTTCAGTCAGCTTAGTTGATATTACGAGACTCCCTAAACCCTGAATCATGGTTTAAGCATGCCCTCGGCTCTGAAGCGACATCTATAGACGCAACTAGTAATTAAATCTTGTTTTACGGACATACTTCCATTCCATTACAGGAAAATAATTTACGACGTCGGACAGAAGTCCTAACAGCCACTACCGGTAAAAAAGAAATAGTTTTACGAGGAACTATTAAGGGACAGCTGGAGCCCATTCAGTTAATCTGTACCCGGGGAATAAGAAGAGTCACGCCGATGTAACGTGTGAAATTAATTACGCAATAAAGCGGGATTGAGGGCGGATGGCCGTAATAAAATAAAGCAATCGCCCGATGAGCTTACGTCGTGACGGCGACTCGTGAGCCTGCCGTTATGACCGGCTGACACTTAACCGCTGATTACGCGCTTGTTTACTAAGAAACACTTTCTACATAGACGCGGTCTGAGGGACCGAGCAATTTAATTAACTTGCGAAAGACGAATCTAGAAAATGACATTTAATTAACCTTTTTATTTCAAACTAGTGGTCCACCCTGACTTTGTTTCGGTCGACAGTAGTTCCACTGTCGACGGGCGCTGGGCGCTGATTGCATCACGCAAGTGTTTCGTGTTTTCGGTTTACCTATAAGCCCTGGCGTGGAATATGAGAAATACCTCTTTATAAATAGTAATGATAATGATTTCATTCTGGTCTGACTATTAAGGTTCTAGAAGGTGGACCAAAATCGTCACCCCAATGGCTACATGACGGATGCTGACAGCGAGACTGACCTACAAAGCGATGGTGTGATGATCTTACCAACTTTGACTGCATTTGATCAAAAGAGAGACTTAGGGGTTCTTCGCAGTTTTCATTTACGCAACGTTATTCAAAACTGTAACATTACAAGAATAGATTATAGGTACATATGAAGTTACCGACCAAACTACTACAAAGTTGTTTTAGGTAAGTATTTTTTAATTGGCAGTCGGTCTTGTAGACCAAATTGTTGCAGTCAACTGGTTAGGAGGTACTCTCATGCAGGCATTTTACACTGTAACAAGAAGCAATTTAAAAGTAAGATTTGCTTTTAAGATTTTCTTACTGCAAACTTCAAATTAAGCTTTTTTTCGAATTATTTATTCGACTTCGATTTCGACTTCGATTCGAGTAGGCGAATATCTAAATTTTACCTTTAACCAACCTTGAAGCCCCTTCCTTCCTAATAATTGAGCCTCCGGTACCCTAACTCACCGTACCCTCAAACACACCGCAGGCGCTGCTTCACGCCGATCTTCTGTGAGGCCGTGGTATCACTCCGAAAGAGGTCGTCGAAAATGATCGCGAGAATTCCAGTCTAATGATTGGCATCAAGTAGTGCAGGATCGATTAAAGTGGTGTTCTCTTGTTTCGGAGGCTAAGACTTGTTGTTGTTAAGTAAGTGAAGCAAGTGTTGGAGAAACTGTTAAAGGTAAATTATTATTGAATATTACTCAGTAAGTAAAGCTTAGGGTGGCGGATCTAAAGCATCAGTTTAGGGTACTTTATCCCGAGTAAGTAGGTTTACCCTGTTCTGTATTTAAAAGCCTCTCTTGCGGAAAATTACATCTACTTTCTGGGGAAGATATTCATGTAATTTTATACTAGGATGGTGATTGTAAACAATTTTGGTTGGAAATAAAATAGCATAGATATTTTTCCAGTGGTCGTTATTTCTAACCACTGGGCTTAATTGAAACCAAGGAACAAACAAAACAAACAAACAATCATTTATGAAGAGGTGAAAATATTTTTCTTATTTTTTTGTGCTTTCATTAAGGATCAAGTTAAGCAGAATGTAACTCCCCGATGGTCTAGAAGTTTAAGTACCGGGCCGCGATCTCGGGGTCCTAAGTACGATACTTAATGTGTGTGTATGAATTTCGTGTACGTTCGGAACTCAACTTGCAAGGCCTATAAGGTTCATATTCGAATGAGCTTGTATACTTATTAGTGCACAAGACTGTACATAAGGCTCTATGTTTTCCAAGGAAGGTTCATCTAAGGTATGGACCTTACTACTGGTGGATGGCCACCAGTGGTGAATATACAGACAATCTTGTAGGTACACAGTACATACTGAGTTTCTTGCTGGTGTCTTCTCAGTAGAAATCGACGCTCCGAACCAGTGGTAGATTATATTATGTTTTGACATTCATAAGTGTTCTGTATGGACCTAACTTGAATAAAGATTTTTTCTATTTCTATTTCTATTTCATGCCATAATGTATACAGTTAACTTTTTACTTCCAGTGATTTGTTTTGAAATGAAAATCAAGAGTCATGTTTTATGTATGCTCGTTTGTGGAGTACCGGAGTTAGTTGAATATTTTATTCATAACTTGGTGTTTGCACAGTATTTTAATGGAGCTATTTTTCAGGTCGTCAAATATATAATTATTTAAGTCCTAAGCTAATATGGCAGTGTTAACTAGTTCGTGGAAATAATAATGTATTTTGGGCCCTATATGTAGGTTTATATAAACGTGACATTTCTCCTGGCGTGAAGGGACAAACCTATAATATGTTTTACCTATTCCAACATACTGAAAATGCCGCTAAGTGAATTTAGTACTATCCTTCATTTTAATATCGTCATGTGATAAAAATTCATTCTAGACTAATTTCTGAATTCTAGGGTGGTAGTTATAAGTGCCTAATCCTCGTACTAGACCTTAGAGGGGGGAGCGGCCGGAAACCAGCGCTGACCTATATCAGCACTCGCTGAGCCACTTCCTTTTGCTTTCCATCTTTGTATTATCCTTAAAATAATGTGTTTTGGTAGATAAGATTTAGTTTAACCACAATATAGTTCTGACCGACATTGTTATGTACTTAGCCTTCTGTCTTGTTGCTTTCGGAAGCAATAAACGCATTTTAATTTTTATAATAAAAAATTGAGTGCTAATTTCTACTAACTTGACGGCCTCGATGGCGCAGTGGCTAAGGTATTTGCCCGAGGCGCGAAAGGTTCCGGGTTCGATTCCCAGGCAAGTCAATTTATAAAACTACATTTTCTAAGTTTTCTTGGGTCTGGGTGCTCTGGGTTGACGCCCCCAGTTAATTAACGTCATCTGGTACTCATAGTACAGCGGTTGCCCTAGTTTGAGACCAGGTTGATTGGTGTGATTGTTTGGCGCATTTATTATTTATTATTACTATCAGCTTGGCGGTCAGGGAAAACATCGGGAGGAACATGTTTCGGTTTGTTTCTGAAACATGTAACGAAATGAAAATTAGTCAGAATCTCCCTGTTAAAAAGAGTTGCGAAGGTCAAGGATTGCTCTTCATTTGCATATTTCTGGAAGGTCATATCGATGGCACTGATATTTTTTAGACGTACAGTCGACTCCAAAAATATGTATACACTTTAGGACCTTGTCATTATACGTACATATAAGAAAGTAGAAGTCTCTTCTTCTTTCTTATTATTGTGACAAGGTCCTAAAGTGTATACATATTTTTGGAGTCGACTGTAACTAACCGTAAATAACAAGCTTAAACAAGTACCTATGTAAGTAAATTCTTGGAAAGGGTAGGCATGTGAGCCACAGCAGAAACAAAGGAGTTACAAAAAATGTGTTTATCCCAAATATATTGACACTCCGACCCGCGACCCAAACAATACCTACATTAATACTCTAAGTGGGTAGTTGTTCCGTTTCTGTGACATTCATTGCTCATGTCTGTTACATAGGAGCTCATAAAAAGGATCAAGACAAGCTTTGCCGGCTCGCGGGGCAAATGAAATATTTTCTTTACGTAAAATTCCTCCCCAGGCCGTATGCGTGCACGCACGAAGAGATCTGAGGTGCTTATCCGAACGATCTCTTTTCTTTCCAACTTAAGATTCAGCACATTACCCTAAATGTGAAGCGACAACTAGCGCCGGTAAATAATGCGATTCGCAGTCGGGTACGTCTAATGATATAAAAACAGATTTAGGGCGGGTTACGTCGCTTGTATTTACTGGAACGGCCGCATTGATGGAAACGCGGTCTATTTTTTTAGGGTCCCTACAAAAGAATAAAACATTAGCAACTGGCTGTAGGCCGTGACTTTGTCTGCGTAGAATTTTACTTTTTAAAATAATTAGTTTACAAACAGTCCCCTAGTTCCCTTGTCTAAGGGTTGCGAATGTCAGTGACGGCTGTCGCTTCATCTATTATTTTAAAGACAGGAACAAGGCTTATAGGTGAACTTGTGAAACATTTGCGCGAGCTAATGCAAAGCCCAGCACTATCTAATGGTAAAGATTGAAACGAGTGTCCAGTCCAATAGTTTACTATCCAGTGCCAAGCATACGCAAGTAGATAGGCCTATCTACCGATATACCTAAAGTGAATTAACCTTTTTCATGTTATGACATACACGTATTTGACCTCAATTACATATGTCGTAAGTGAAGATGAGGTAGAAGGTTTTATTTCATTTCACTCTCTGGATCCTAACCTATGGCTTTGGACGCAAAAGGAGATAACACCATTTTTTGAGTTGGGGGAATGCAACCGGGCGGTGAGTAATGGGCCTTGCGCATACCCGTCTGCCAGGGCTCTTCTCCAGACTTAAAGTATACCATCTAAGTCCCCCACCCTCCCTTCTTCGCCAGAGTGGAAAGGACACATGTGTACTAGGTAATGAACTTTGACTACACGTCCCTTCCCAGGCGGAGGAAATAAACACCCTAAGATACTGGTGATGGATGTCCTACTTACGCGCATGACTTGCTCAGCACAGTCAGCACGCCTCAGACAGCAGATTCACAGACCATACAACATCACGAATTTAGGCATTACACGGATGAGATAAGAGAGAAACTCTGTAAATGGAAAAGCGCCGGGTCAGTGAACCCGTGATTTTTTCGCTCTCCTGACGTGATAAATGGCCAAGATTAGGGATGAGCTAAGTTACGATTATTATGACTCAAGTACACTTGAGTTCAAATCTTATTCAGGGTAAAAATCGATTGTTTATTTATTTTTTTACAAATTTTATTTCACATCTTAAGTAGTATGTAGAGGTACTATTATCTATTCTGTGGTAGTATGAATATACTTTCGGCTATTCCATGCTTTAGAAAAATTGTCGACAGGTATTTAAGTTTGCATTAAAATGTGTAACTGTCCCGTAAAACCTAGTTATAAACCTAAGTCGTAAAAACGGATAAATGAAAAATTCAGTCGAATTGAGATATTTCTCCTTTTTTGACGTTGGACAATCAGACTTTCCGTAGTCTTGCGACTCCTTATGCATTCCCTTCTCCCGGGGGGGTGTAGGTTATGTCGGACTCTCCTCCGGGAGAGGTCGGAGGCATACTTACAGACTAAGCCACAGCGACGCTCCGTCCTCATAGTCATAAAAATGCCCTGAGTGATCAGACTGATCAGCGAGTGACTCAGTTATTTTATTGTGCGATACTAACTGACCTTTAATTAAATTTGTAAGTATACTAGTTTTATAAGTATTCAATTAGTAAATTAAACGATTAAAAACTTTACATGTAGGTAAACATTAAACAACAACAACATTAGGTGTTAAATATTTTTCTGTCCTTTATTCCATATAACTCGAGTATGAGTTCTTGCTTTAGAGTTTCTTGTATTGACACATCACTAGCCAAGAACAGTCTTCAGCGAGACTCGGGGTGGGTGCCAATGGTGCGAGAAATTGCCGTTATTTTTCTCATCTCTTTAGAAATGTTGCAAGAAATGCTGTTGGTTGAACTGGTTGCATTTTTATTCGATTGTAGGGAAGGTGGGAATTAAGACGAAAAGGATGAAAATTCTCATTCAGATAGGGAATTTGAATTGATAGGTATGTACCTATACGTAAGACATTTCCTCGAGGTGAATAAAGGTTTAGTAGGACATAAGGTACAGAAGTACTATTATGTACAGAAGAAGTCAGGAGAACCTGACTAGGTATGACGGAGCTGTCTATCTTATCCCATTAAAAACAATACTTGTTAAAAAGACCAAGTCTCGCAACTAAGTTGTTCTACCGTAAAAAGTTGTGAGATCCAAAATTCTGCTCATGAGAAAAATTCAAGTTTCTGGTTTGATCCAAAACGAAGTTATAGGGGGTTGAAAATGGCCTGAACTGGGCCTGAAAAGATGGCCGTGCCGCTGTTTTGCTCGATTGACGGGGCACTACCGTGCCCCCAGTTAATGAGCTAATTGAAGCATTTAGACAGGTTTCTTTCCAGGGCTAAATGTTATTTTTTTGACCCTGTAGGTGTTATTAATTGTCCATTTATAGAATAGGTATTAGACTTTGATGAATTTTATTTCATACTTTTTGATCAACTACATTATAATTTGTTGACAAGAGATAAAAACAATAAATGAATTGCATAAATAAAGTAATTTAAAGACTAATACATGGTGGTGGAAAAAAGTTTAATTTGGTTAGTTAGCGCCATCTATGAAAATGATATAGAACTAACTGGAACATCGTAAGTTAGACATGCTACGCGCTTAAGCATTTCTGTAGTAAGAGTTAGTGCTCAAAGAGTTGGGTAGATGGCGCTGTAGGTAAGAAACGTTTAATTGTACAAAAATACGTTTTCTTTATAATACAGGGTGTATGTAACTGTAAACAATTTTATTACATCTCTTTGACTAACGTCTTCTACCAACTAGTCTGAATATCCTGTATTTTCATACCATTTTAACATAATTAGTTACTTCCGTAAAATTGAACATTAGAAAAATGTATGGCCATGTTAGATAAATTATTATCTTTAAAAAATTTACAATAAACCATTAAACATCCTAATTAGTAAAAAAAAATGAGCTTTTTGCGCAGTTTTTTAAACAATACTGAAAGGTATAGCCGTTTTCAATACAATAGAAACCTGTTTTCTCCCTGGATAATGCCTTGAAGAGAGTATTATTAATACTTACTTAGGTATGTACTTGAAACTTCTTTCCGAATATCTAGTATGGCACTTGGCAGGCCGTTGTACCTTCTGAACGTTCAAATTTCTTTATCACCTAGACTTTTTCGTACTATCTTATCTCCCGCATATGTATACAGACAGCTTAGCCTATAAAATATTGACAGCTAAAAATGTCGTAAGTGCTCAGGTACTTAGGTACTTACGGCTTACCGCAGTAATAAGAGATCTACACTCATACTTATTGCGTTACTCGTCGAACGTAACAAAATTCAAATTAGCGAAATATTGAAGGCAAACCTCATGTTTATTTAACGCAATTACCTGTCCACTGAATGCAATGACTAAAATATTTTTAAGTAGGTAGCAATTAATCAAAATTATTGGTTCTGAATTACCTTGGATTCCATGACTTTCGTTATAAATAATTAAGTTGTACACCTAGAAAGAGTATACGAATGTGAATTCAAGGTTGGCTTCGAATGGAACGCTTGATTTCTAGATCTAAAAATATCGTCTATAAAAAGTTAGTAGCCGGGTAAAAAGTGTCAACCCTTAATCACTGAGTGCTTTGGGCTTAGGTATGGAGAATTCCAGTCACTGCAGAAAGTAAATTGATAAAAAGCGTTTTATTGAGTGACTGTATCTAATATTTATTTTCTTCTCTTATACTATTTATAAAGAGACCACTTTCATAGTCATTTAAACACTAGCGCGATTTAATCGACACCCAGCGCCATCTGTTTGTTCAGTTTGGATCTACTATCCCGAAGCGTAGCGGTGGTGGGCCACAAGATAAAAAGAGGATTTTATCAATTAAGTCGTAGAGTCGCATTACTAATACCTTTACCATGTGTAAAAAGCATTGTGGCATGAACTGGCTAACATGGACGGCTTCAGTTAGCAATCGACGACGACGCAATGACACTGATTTGTCCACCGAGTTGACAACCCTGTCAGAGGAACATTAGTTTCTAGAAGACAGGATCTTATCTAACTTGCTAGTTATTTTATCATATTTTAGACAGGGCAATGCCATTTTGGGATTTGGTTTTGGTATGTGACAAATGGGAGCAGTTCTCTGTGCTGTGGATTTCGGCCATGTTTTCCAATAACGAGAGCTGCAAAAAAAACAAAGACATGGAAACATTATTGGAAAAACATGCGGTCGCTAGTCCGCAAACGGGTTGAAATTTTCATCACAGGAAAACCGCACTT
This sequence comes from Cnaphalocrocis medinalis, assembly GCA_014851415.1. Taxonomy (NCBI): domain Eukaryota; kingdom Metazoa; phylum Arthropoda; class Insecta; order Lepidoptera; family Crambidae; genus Cnaphalocrocis; species Cnaphalocrocis medinalis. The sequence continues at coordinate 7,800,554 of CM026275.1, read as the reverse complement.
ATTTAGTTCTATTTGTTGATCGAACGAAGTTTATAAAATCATCTACCTACCTAAATTGGAGTATTGAGTTAGTTCGTGACAAAGTAACATTCACTGAAAGGTAGTTTATGTCATCTTAACCTTGTGGAAAACAAGGTCAAAGTTTATTCCCTCAACACAGGCAGTTTACGGTCGTTTTCACGTACTTAGGTACCTAACTCAGTTATGAAAATTACTTTTTGCACTAAAGCCGCCATGTTCTATCTAAAAGGCCATTTAAAATGTCGACTTAAAATATTATCACTTTCTTTTAATATTTTCTTTATAAGTAGGTAACTACAAAAATACATTTTGTTGTAATTCGTGATTGAGCTATCAAATCTGGATATTTTAAATAGGTAGGTATTAAAAGTCTCTCTAATTCCGTAATAATAAAACTCCCTTTTAGGTAAAAAATAATTAGATTTTAAAATTTAACAAGATAGGCTGTCCTTAATAGTTAGAACTTTAAGTAAAGTTATAAAAGCTGTACTTAATAAATATTTATTCTGATGTCTTTAGAATATTTTTTCGTTCCATCCTCATCTCCTTTTACGATCAAGATTGTCCTAATCAAAACCTCTTAGTTTAACAAGCCGACCTCTGCAGATTTTGGTTAAGTACCTTTGTAGCTTAGTATCTTACACTAAGTAGTACCACTTCTTTCAATTTGCGAACATTGAACCTGCTTTTTCGCTGATTTTGCTGAATTCAATTATATCACTGAGTTTTACTTAAATGAAATACTTACTTAGAACGTTGAGTAAGATGCAGTCGGACACCTGCAGAAAGATAACATAACGAATTTTCATAGTACAGCCGGTCATTACATCAGTTTACGTATTGAACCAAACGTAAGTGAGAATCGATTGCAGAAAATTGATAGGACTTATACATACTTGATGTGAATAAAAGTACTCTACTACAAAAACCCAGACTCTACACAAATATTTGTTTGACCTAATTTATTGTCGATCCGATATCTAACATGACTGCTATAGCTAAACTTGATAAAGAATAAAAAGAGAAGAATATGGCTGTTTAACTTCTAATAACAGCGCTGTTGGAATCATTTTTTCAAACATTTCAGTATGGAATTGTGTAGGCTAAACATTATATCAATGGAAAAACGGCCCTTTGATTAAGTACAGACCTATTTACTCGTATGTACAAAGTTGAATACAGTTTTTTAATCATGGATACATAAATTACCGTATAATCCCGAGCTAACCTTTACTAACCTACAACAATGGCACGTGTCCCAATTTTAATACTGCACTAGCTTACTAAAACAGTGACTATAATGTTTCTTGGCATAAAAGAGGGCCGGATGCAGTCACGTCCTCATTATCCGATGCATCGGGTTACTTGAGGTGTCACCTTCTAGGGTTACCGTGTTTTTCTAGCATAGACAAACAGACCACCTATTATAGTTAACATTCTTCTTAGAATAGTCAAAGGAAATATTTTAGATGGGTTTTAAAATACACCGTGCTTTTTTAAGACGGTATATTCGACCATACAAACTTTTGGTAACAACGTCATAATTTTTATACTAAATACGTTTGAAAAACTGATTCTAAACAGCACTATCATGAGTAGTTTTACAGCTACAGATATTGGACATGCCGTAAAGTGTTTTATTTTCAACCCTATAATGCCTAGTTATTGCGTTTAAATTCCTATATGTAATGCTTTCCGATAAGAGCTTTCATTGGCACGTTCACGCTATTCTAGGGTTTCTATGACCTACCTACGACCGTTTTGATATAAAAACGTGCATTCCTGTTTTCTCTGGATTAATTAATTCGTAATAGAGTATTATTTTATTATTCCCTGCGTATTTATTGCATATCCGTATGTTTTTTATCACGAATTAATGGTTAAAAGAAAAAGATATTCGAACGTTTTGAACGTTCAAAAACCAAATTGGTATGGTTCCTCTGTTTGAGGGTTATGAAGGTCAGTCGTGGGCGCAGATGGGAATGACTCGCTGAAATGAGAGTGATATATCATTATTACGCGTAGGCTACCATTTCATCACTTTACAAAAAGTGGTGCAAGTTACATAACATAGTTTCAAATGAGTGATATTGAACAGACTCAAATTGGTTTGATGTTTCAACGTGATAAGAGTTAGTACTATTGATCATTCATCACTGTCGGTTCAAATACTTCAAAAACGTAATTATCGAATTGTATCCCACTTCCATCAAAGAGACCGGCTCATATTTTTCTATTACAACTTTAATGAGATCCCTTTGAAATTGTAAACTTTGACTAGTGATGTTCTGGATATATTTTGTACTGTGGCATGTGGATATCCGAGATAATATCCGTATGGGATATTTTAATACAACTGCCCAAAAAGGGAATACGTACAATGTAAGTAATTTGGCTTCGCGTATAATTAAGCAGATTTTTTCTGACGAGAGACTAGAGATTTCTGACGAGATGCTTTTTCAATGTTTGATATTGAATTTACAAGTTATTAGAATGATTACATTCACAGTATTTTTTTAAATATAATATTTACACCTCATAATTAAAAAAATAAAATATAAGTAGTAAAATGTTTATTGAAGTAGCGCCAATTATGACGTCAAATATAGCGCGGAGAAAACGATTGGGTATGAAAATAAATATCCGTAACCGCGGATTTTGACGTCAAATATCCGTGAAGACATTTTTTTAATAATCTAACATAAGTACCACTCATTTTAAACTGTCTAGCTGGTATTACAGCCATATCGTTTTGATCTAAACTCATTTGGAAGTTTAAACAAAGCCAACTCAGCACTTATCACCTGAGATCACAATTTTATTTCTTTTAGACAAACAACCCTTATAAAACTTTTAAATTGTTTAAATAGAAGAAGTCATAAAAATTAAAAAGATACAAGGATTACTATTATCTCAAGTTTCTGTAAGTGTATTATTTTTCTTGCACGTTTCCATTAAATATTTTAGCAAAAGACACTAAATGATTACCTTCAATTACCATTACTTTTTCGTGGAACAGGATTCTAACTAATGAGTAGCTTTTGCATCAACCAAATCCCACCAAAATACCTTTGTGCTCAAATCGCCCGCTAACCATTGCTCTAACGAGAACGTGGGCGGATTCTGATGCCGAGAAATGCTTAAGAAGCTTATAAATTTCACAATGACTACCAAATTTTGTCTTGAAAATTCTAAATCTGGACTTTTAATTGCGGCATTTCATGGTCATCAACTTTATAAGCATCAAAAATATAAATGACTAGTGGCCCGCCCTCACTTCGCTTCAGAAATGAACCAATAGATGGCGCTGTGTCCAAATACATCGCGCAAGCGTTTCGTGTTTTCGGTTTACCTATAAGCCTTGTCGTTGTCTTTAGAAGTTATCTCTTTATAAATAGTATAGAAGAAGATAATTACTTAGCCTAGGAAATTTACGTCGTACTGCAAAAAGTCTGTCGTCTTCTGATTTAACAATTTAATCATGCTTTTAAGTTAAAGCTTTTCATTAATTTATAATTTAATGTTGCTTAACATAGCTATGTATTATTGGCAATGAGTTTTACTAAATTCCATTATATTATGTGAGGTATGCCAAACTTACTTATTATAATAGGTTAGTTTAGCTAATTACTTAATACAATTTCAGTCAAAGCTGAGTTAAGGTTTTAGGTTTCGGCGCGTTTCGGAAACAACAGTATTGATCAGACGATTTGCAACTTCTAAAGTTTCGTTAATTGTTTAAATCCAAACACTTAAGAAAGTTCTCTTAAGATAATGTTTAATTTAGGCTATTGAACAACGGATAAGAAACTTTTGGATTAAATATCCAATATAATATTATTTATTGACTTGTCTTTAACTTCGGATCGAGAATTTGTAAAGTAGGTGTGAGTACAGATTTGAGGGATTAGAAAAAAAAATGAGTCTCATGGTGTTTTTCCTACTTTTTAAGGCATACCGCGTTGTTTAAATCTCATCGCCTAATCAACGCCTTTGTTTCGTATAACAGTTCAAACAAATATTGACTTCAAATGTCAAAGCAAAACCAACAAACCGAGAAGTAACATACCACGTCACGGGTCGTTGCGCCGGCGCCGATCAGCTGTCTCGTGCCGGCGAGATGCCTTGATCAAGGCTGCCCCGCTGCCTTGCCGTGTGCAGGCGCGCCGCGTGCTTGCACTCATTGGGACTACTCATTATGTTTAAAGTAGGACTAATTCTCTTCTTATCTTTTGTGCCTGTCAATCTCATATTTGGATCTCACGGCCGCTTACCATCAGGCGGAGTGGGGTCATCTTGGATTGTCCTCAATATAAAAAAATAAATTACGCGTTACCGTTTGTTGTTTTGATTGGAGGGACGAATTCGCTAAGGACCTTAAAGTACTAAATGTGCATGATTAGGCGGAATTGGCACAGGTCAGAACAAAATGGCAAACTTTGACGTTAAAGGCCAAACACACAAGAAGACCAATGGTTAACGACTTTTCATATTTTCATTATTTGACACACATTTTCTGTATGATCTTAAACTGAATAAAAAAAATTTCTTTCTGTATAAACCACAGGCTCGGTGACTTGGGATGACCCTGTTGACTAACAGGGTCATCCCAAGTCTATGCAGCCAATTATGTTTTGATTGAATATCTTTCTCATAATGTATGCGGACATGACATGCTCATTCCATTTGATTAGCTTGTACAAGTTTGAAAATAATGTCAAAACAACAGAATATAAGTAAGGAAACAGACTTTCCGATATAAACAAGACGTATGGCCACTACAACGCATACCACGCGTGATTCAAGATCGCTATCGCCCTCTCTTTCCATCTCAACGGGTCTGTGGGAAACCCTTGCTCAAATTCTTGAACTGCCATTAGTACTGCTATGTTTGTGCTTTTCTATTTTGAATACTTACGCTCTACTATTATCCCTTGGAATTGCTTTATATTTGTACCTCACCTGTTTCTTTCCACAGGACTAAGTAATGTATGTACAACTAGTAGTGCCCGGGACTTCGTCCGTGTCAAATGGTTACTTTAGGCAGCAATTCTTTCCCAAGCCTGACTTTGAGGACTTCGATACCCTTCATCGTACATACAATTACTTTCGCATTATTTTATAAGTCTGGATGTTACACTGGGTGTAAAAAAATGTTGGGCTCTAGATGTAAACTATCTTAAACACGTAAGTTAGCACGGTTTTTCCACCGTGTGTATTTTTAAACTTAAAAGAAGTGTTGCAAAAGTAGAAACAACGTGTGTTGATTAAAACATAAAAATAAACAGAGCCCGCATTACTTGGCGACCTCCTATTTGATAAGAAAGCAAACGTTGTCATGGTCGTTTTATCGTGAAACGCTCATGTAACACGGTAAGTCGGCAACCCTTTTTTAGTACTCTGACCCTCTCGTTACAAAATGATTAAAAAAAACGTTTTACCTATACTCATTTAGAAATTACATTAGAATTAAAAGCTATATTCAACACAGTGTACTTGGCCGGTTTCTCGTCTAGCGAACTCTATCGATTTTTCGCCGCCTAACTTCCAGTTGCGGAAATAGTCACTTTAGCCTCCGCCCGTCAAAATGTTAATCGGTGGCCGAAATCAGAGGGACCCATCGAGCGAGAGCACAACCTCTACACAATAACCGTAACTTTGAACAGGTCCGAAACTCTGAATTGTCCGAGAGCATTAGTAGGTGCGCACACTGTGTGACATAATATTACTTACATTTTTTTTTATCTGATAGGTGGCAGACGAGCCGACGGTTATCGCCACCCATAGACGGTCAAACCCACCGGAGTCACAAGTGCACTGCCAACGCAAAGTTTAAGCCCCTATGTTCCCCCTATTGGCCACCGGTACCCTCACTCGCTCGAAAAACAGCGCAGAGACGGTTTTGCGCTGGTCTTCTGGGAGGCGTGGTATCACTCCGGTCACTCCGGGGAAAGAGGTTCAAAGGTTGACAGCGCACTTGTGTCTCTAATGGTGTTGCATGTGCCTATGCTCGGTGGCAATCACTTACCATCAGGTGACCTGTCTGCTCGTCTGCTATAAATCACATAAAAAAAACAACTGCACGCAGTAGTGACGTTAGCCGCTAAATGCATAAGCTCATTCGCAAAAAGTGCAGGCAAGTGGACGCGTGGTACCAGCCAGTACCCGTCGAGTGGTCAATTATAACAACTAATAGCTATTAGACGTAGCTACTAGACGCACAGTTTGCGTCTAAGGGCTCATTCCCAAAAAGTGCAAGCAAGTGGACTTATGTAACGGCCCCGGTTGATTAGTAGGTAGATTTATTTACCAGTGCCCGTCGAGTGGTCAATTATAACAACGAATAGCTATTAGACGTAGCCACTAGACGCACAGTTTGCGTCTAAGGGCCCATTCGCATTAGGCGCATGCAAGCTGACGCGTGTAACGGCTCCGGCGGATTGTTTGCCAGTGCCCGCCGATGCGTGGCACACCCGCTTTGGGGTATAGGGTTGCGCCCTAAATTATTTTATTGTATAGGTTGTTCTTTTTTTATTTCCCTTGTGGGGCGGTTATGAAATTATAGGTATCTATCAAAAATAAGGATAGCTGGTCGTCTAAAGTTCTGCTGGAGAAATGAAGTTCAAAAAGATTTCAGGCTGAAGACGGGCAGGAGGTGGCGCAGGATATACTAGATGGAGGCGCTTGCTTCAAGAGCCTAGGCTCACTTTGAGGCATTGCGCCAGCAGAGTTATTCATAAAATGTAATCAAATCAAGGCATCAAGTTTGGTTTGCTCAGTTTAATGTACATGGGGACTAATATTTCAGCAAAAGGCAATATTGATAATACCTAAGCATAGTTTAACATTCCCCTGCTTTGAATCTATCTTTACTATTTATAAAGAGATAACTTCTATAGACGACGACAAGGCATATAGGTAAACCGATAACTCGAAACGCTTGTGCTGATGTAATTGAGCACAGCGCCATCTATAGGCTTCGTTTCTGAATTACGGTCCCGAAGCGAAGTGAGGGCGGGCCACTAGTTACAAATAAAAAAGCAATTGTTTTGTTATTCGGCTTAGCCATACGCTTTGTTATTGCCTATAGAATTTACATCTATATTAGTTAATAGTATTCTCGTAGGAGAAAATAAGTATATTAGTAGGTAGGTATACGAAGTTGCTAGCCCTATCCTGTTAGCCCGTGCCGCCTAACGTACGAATGCCGCGCCCTCCCAAAACACGCAAGCGAGCAATTTCTGTCCTATTACCGGTGTTAATTTAGACCGTCTTTTTGGGATGTTTTTGCATTTTGAATACATTATGGGACATGACAGTAACAGCGTTGGATGATGCAATGACTTGTTGTTTATTTTACGTGTGTTGGCTGGATTTAACCACATTTTAGAAGGTGATGTTTTTTTTTGTGGCCTATCTGTTGCGTATACTGTCGTAGCCTCAATTAATCTTTGGTTCTTACGACTACCCATGTTTTTTATTGTTGATAGGCTAACAGTTGACCACAATTGCTCTAAATAGGCTGCATCGATGGTCTCTAGGATGTTACGCGTTTACCTAGAAGATTCCTGTTGACTTTTGCCTTAAAATATCGAGATTGGAATAATCAGGGAATACATAGTTACTTACTTCGACAAAGAATTCCATTCTTTAGCTGTGTGCAATAAGAACGAAGAAGCGTAACGCTTTACTGATAAGACATAATTATATCAATAAAATGAGGATGGAAGCCCTCGCCGCGCCTTGTTGTCCGATGATGTAATCGGCTGGGAAGATCAGGTCATTTAGGACCTTCGCTTTCTCCTCAAAATGTATCCGGTAGAAGACCGACAGGCTGATCACACGTCTACGGTGGTCGAGGCTCTGCTGGCCAGCTTCAGCGAGTGCGTCATCACCGATGAGCCTGCACGGCGTTCAATTGAGTCCAGAGCATCTAACTGGGATCGGTCGGTCGGAGAGATGACAGCAGAACTCCAAATAGGAAATCAATTAAATACCACCCACTTACTTAAACTCTAAATAATGGTTATTATATCTTCAATTAACAGTCGTATCTCAAGATCAAACTATTACAAAATTAGTCTAAATCTATACAGTTCTCAACTTTATACTTAATTGTTTTGTTTAGGTAAACACCGCCGTGTACTCTAATAAGTTTAATGAAAATATTGAAAGCTTAAACTGCTCTTTCTTATTGCTTTAGTAAAGAGGTCGCTTCTTACCGTTAGGCTCACTGGAATGTACTTACTCTAATAAGCCCTTCAAGTGTAACTGATGAAAAGGTTAAAAAAAACAGATCATTAGCTGCTCCCTAGTAGGCCTATAAGCCGTTACTTCGTGTAGCTTAAATAGTAACCCAATTCATTCGTAATACCTACTGACCTCCTTTTCTTCTTGAAGATAAGTTTATTTTTCCAGTCAGAGATAACAGCGTCTGTAGCAGTTCCTCAAATCGGCAATAACTATAATCGATTCCAATACGATTCAAGTCGGGGAAACTCAATTATCATTCGATTTTATGCATTTCGCTTTCCACGAAAAAGTCACTTGAACTTATTTTAAGTAGAGTGCTCACATTAACTTTTATTCACTGTCTCCTTGTCTACTGCGCCTTATCCTCATTAAGGTTGTATAATCAGCCAGCCGCATAATGATCCATAAGTGGTGGGTAGGAAGAACGAGAAGGAACAGAAAACCACACGTTGAGTTCAATTTGTTCATTCGATTTTTACCTTTCTGTCGAACACATTACTAACTATATTTACGATTATAAATCATTATCATTATTCGATTCAGATGGTATGAGCGTTTATTCGGAACCCGGAGTCGGTTTTCCTACACTTCTCACTTTCGTTTCAGTCTTTTTCGTCTGCCACCTATCACATAAAAAAACCTATTGATCAAGTTAGTTGTGGTACTCATGTTGAGATAAAAATTATTTGTTTATCGATGTGTGACCTACTGAACATCTGAAAAAATTGAATGTTCCAAAATCGCACAGTTTCCAGTGGAATCACTTTATCAATCGGTGCGTACTGTGGTCAGCGCGGCCCTGCGGCAGTAACGGACATTCGAATTCCTTCGGGTCAACAAGCCATAGTGAAGGGACTCAAGTTCAAAGTTTCTCGAGTGACTCGAAACATGTGAAAAAAAATCCATTATTAGCAATCTCTGGAATGAGTCGAATTACAAAATTAATATATCTTTCGTCCTTATCAGTCTGTCTGGATTCTCTGGCATCTATCAATCAAGGCAATGGTCAACTTTTATACGCTTTTTCCTAATAGTCCTTTTTATGTCGTCATCTCAAATCATCGAAGGACTCCCAATATATTCAAATGAAACTGCATATACCTAGGTTGAATACATTGAGTTGCATTTCAATGAGCAACATCACTAACAAGCCGACCGATTACAGATGCCCTGGATATATTCAACCAGAGATCGTATCTGCAACCTCCAAAATTGATCGGATTGTATTTCACCCGGAAAAAATCAGACACACGCCTACGAAAATTATAAGCTGTGAGCGGATTGACGTGTAGATTACAAGCTTGAAAGATTAAAGTATCATTAACTTCTTGTTTCGGGCTGACCTCTTCATAAAGGTGTAATGATGCTGAGGGGAAGAATTCGGTTATACGAACAAGAACCGTTTTGATTGGAGTTAATGGAAGGCATAGTTGGTGGGTCCCAAATATGTAATTTTCCTTTTAAGTGATTGTCAAATATCTATTAAGATGGCTGAAAGCTTAGCTAATTTTGTTCCAAGTTCTTGTAAATAGATGTTGCGCAACTCAATTGGTGCCTCAATCATGTTAGCATGTTTTGGGAGGTCTAGTAATTACAATTAAGCGATTGCAGCCTAATATTTAAACCCTAAACAAATTAAATCTATACTATTTATAAAGAGATAACTTCAATAGACAACGACAAGGCTTATAGGTAAACCGAAAACACGAAACGCTTGCGCGATGTAATTGAGCACAGCGCCATCTATTAGTTCATTTCTGAATTACGGTCCCGAAGCGAAGTGAGGGCGGGCCACTTAATTAAATAAATATTGTGACAACAACACATAGGTACATGATTGTCCTAGTTCCAAACTAATATCACATAATATAAAAATATGTATTTTCTCAGATCAAAAAGAGCTCACTTCGAGTATCAGGTAGAGTTTCTTTTTATTAGCAAATCATTGTTGTTTCTGGATTTTACGTCATTAATAAACATAATTAGCATACACAAGAAATAATTTACATGCTAATTGGGCATTTGTTGACAATCGTTTGTAAATAATGTTATTGTTATACGTATTTATTTTTGAAGTACTTCTCTTTTGTATTACATATCGTATTGATTCTACTTTTCACATTAACGTGTCACTTCTGAGGCGCCTAATTTACATAACAATTTACTGTTTACAATGTTTTGTGCTATAAAAACCAATTAAAGTTCAGGTTGTAAACATAATTCTAAATAAAAAAGACCTGGTCGCATTGGAGCATAAATTTCCATTGAATAAAAAAGGTACCTATTAACAAAGAAGACAAAGTATAAGGTACTACAAGCACACTATAAGTGTATTTTTTTCTCTTTTGATGCACGAAGTCCTAAAAACTGATTGATCACATAGACTAACGATAATATTTAGGAATTTTCGGGACGCCACATGTTGCATAGTACTTTATATCTTACCTATTATAACGTTTCATTATCATCAGCCTGTTGCAGTCCACTGCTGGACGTAGGCCTCTCCAAATGCTCGCCACTTACTTTAATATAACGTGTCTAATTGGAAAAAATGACGGTATATTTTATAAATAGTTTAATAAGTTAATACAGTCTGCTCCGTTAATGACATTATGCAGGTCCTTATGCTGCAGCACGGATGTTTTTTTATGAATGAACCAATGAACGACTTCTTCACATCCGTATTAAGACATGTTAACAATCGAACAACATTTGCCACTTACTCGCAAAAACATGTCCTACCCCATTCAGTTCCGTTGTAAAACGACACATGGTGTACAGGGTTTTGTAACAAAGTTTAGGGTTACCACAGAAGCCGTATCGAGTCGGTGGCAGGACAGTATTGACACAACTGCGGTGTGCCAGTACAGAGCGTATTTGCCAAAGAGTGTATTGTACGGGGATGCTTTGATTCTAGCGTGGGTACTTAGCAAATATTACTTTTATATCCGCGCCTCAGTTGAGCTCCACGTTTCAGCAACACACAATTTTTTTTTGGATTTCTTACCCCTTTCTATCTTTTTTCTAACAAGGCACAAAGTAAACAGTACCAACGAATCAATGTCTGGTACTTAGGTACCGTTTCTTTATTTTGTCTTATCGATTTTAGTGATGCATGCAACGTATGCTTTACCTAGACCGTTATCATTTTGATGATTCTATGACCAGTTCATCATCACAGAATCTTTGATAAAAAATACATGTAATATGTTATAGTCGGACGTGCGCTGTCAACCTTTTTCCTTTCTCCTAAATAAGGTTTATAGAGAGTGAAGGTATGGAAACCAGACCCTTGGTAAAACACAGCGCAGCTGCTGCTTCATACCGGTTTTCTGCGAAATTGGTGGTATCTACCTATCACATTGGTCAAGCCAAGTTAATGCGAAGCGTATATCTCCCTCGGTCAGGTCATTAGCAATTTGCATGAGTCACTTCCCCGCTGAAGTCCCTACACAATAGTAGCAAAAACCATTTATATTCAACTAATTCATAGTACATTACCGGTCTTTTCCATGTAGACAGAAAACTGAACTTGTATCGAAAGTGTGTCTCGCATAAAGTTTGAAGTCAATAAAATACTCGTATTTCGTCTCTCAGTGAAGCAGTACACCGAATGCACGGAGTCAGGCTCAAGCCATCGCAACTTCGCTTTGATGTAGGCTTCCCATAAACTTGCGTTGACTTAGGTGCACTACGTGTTTGTGGATATTGTATCTACTGTTAAAATATTCAGCTTCTAAAGACCAGGGATTTGTGTTACACACGTGAGTGTTTTATGTGACGAAAGACAAACACCAGACTAAGCAATAAGCTCAAAATGACTTATGGATCTCTAGATCTCTCCAACTTACAAACCAATTTTACACTTTATTTGCTTCCACTATATCTCTTTACTAGTGGCCCGCCCTCACTTCGCTTCGGGACAGTAATTCAGAAATGAACCAATAGATGGCGCTGTGTCCAATTACATCGCGCAAGCGTTTCGTGTTTTCGGTTTACCTATAAGCCTTGTCGTTGTCTATAGAAGTTATCTCTTTATAAATAGTATAGATAAGTACCTGCTAAAATTAAAATATCAAGGTCCTACCTCGGCCTCCTCCCATCAATGTTTCGTTTAGTAGAATTTGAAGTCATCCCATTGGAGTCCAACGTACCTACGCTTAAACCATTAGGATTTGGATACTCTGATAGTTGTAAATAAAACGTTGATACTTACGATTCCAACTACCAGAAGCTTATAGTAAATTTTTCCGCACCGCCCAAGCCAGTAATATATTAGAATACAAATTCATACAGATTTTATCCAGTGTAATGTGAGAGCCAAGCCCCATTGAATCATAAATCAAGTAATCCACCATAGAAAAACATATTTTGTTATCTACAACAGCGGTATTGCACAATTGGACCATCAAATTCACATGCACACAAAAATTCCGATCTAATTACCTTCCCGTGTGTTCTTACGTCACGCTATTGAGAAGCCAAGGGTTGCATAATGGCTGCTGTAACGATACATCACTTTCTCCTCATAGATCGGCCGTCCATTTGGGTCGTTTGACTCATGCCTCAGCCCAAGGTTCAGTGTTGCCAGCCAGGACTTATGACGAGCTTACTGACTTCATGTTTATGTGAACTAAGTAATGCTTTTTTGATTGAGAGTAGTTCTTACTTGGTACCCCGTGGTATCTATCTGTAAATTTTTGAGGGAAGACATAAAGAAATATTTTCTTGCTGATGGTCTAGATAGGTTATCTCTGGTTAGCTTTTTTCGCTTTTTATCCGAAGAAGCACTATAGAAGAAGTGTACGATATCATGAATAACCCCACATCAGTAGGATATTCAAAGGCCAAATACCTACATAACATGTTAGTCTTTAGCGCCCAGACTAGGACTCTTCCATCAAGGATAAAAAGGTAACTTAAACAAGCTAAAAGTACTTACAACATACTAAAAGAAACTCTGGCAACTCTGTTTAACTCGTGCTCAAGAGTTATGTATGTGTGCCGATAGCAGGCAATGGATCTAAAAAGGTCGCACTCATAAATAAAATAATTTCTGAATTGATTGAACGATTTAATGTAATAAAACCGTTCTAGTACGTTGTATTTGGTTACGAATATGAGTTTAGATCTTACAATTATTGCAATATAATCTTAATATCTTTTAAGTACCGTTTTTTTTCTTTCTTCGTCTTGGTACTCAATGACGACTCTCACTAGCCACCTGGTGTCCACGGAAGCCTAAGACAAACAGCTTACCTAAACCACCGTTTCTACAACCCAAAACGAGTAGAGCCAACCCAAAATAATAAGAAATGACATAATTTGTTATGCGTCTATACTTAATTTTTTTTTAAATGTAGTAATCAACTTCTAAAAGGTTCGGTTTCCAATTAAAGTCATAATCAGCCTGCTCTGTGGTACACCACCAATACCTACTTACAATATTTTTAAATTTATTTCGTTATTTGGAAAAACGAATTACGCCTCCTCCAAGCTTCAAAATTAGGTATAAACGTAGATTAAATAACTTGTTTCATAACATGACCTGAACATAAATTATTTTATGAACAAGCACTATTACAGTCCCCAAAACATTTCAGTCACGTACTTGCAGAAGCAAAGTACAATACAAAATTAATGACTAGTTTACGTGATGGCGCTAACCGCGAAACACCCTAATAGAAGACTTAACAATGAATCCAAAACCGCACAGAGGAAAACATTTCGTGTGACCGGGTGTGGGGAGCAAAAAAAAGACTAAGTGGCATCTCTGAGAAACAGGTCACCATGGGACACCAATGTGCAGTGGAACACGGCCAAAGAGGTCGGGTGCAAGACCGACATCTTAATGTGCTTTCCGAGTCATGGGGGTACAAGACCGCCAACTCCCAGATTTTGGGCTGACACTGAGAATTTCTGAACGGAACAACTCAGCCACAAATTTTTGGCCCGACCCGGGGGTCGAACCTGGGACTCAAAGCGCAGCCGTCGCTTAAAAGGCGGAAAGAGGATAAGTGGAGATAACAAAAAAAAATTACGTGTGACACGTCAAAGTACCTATCTATACAAAACTGTAAAATTTCTTCAATCGACTCTCATCTTACTGTCAAACATATTAGGTTGAAAATAAGTGAATTGAGCAAATTTTACAGGTTGTGGTAACCTGATGTGTGGTTGTCTGTACCTATGCATTGCTATTATGTTTTGATTATTAACCGTTCTTCCTGAATTTGAGTTTTATATCGTATCTACTGTACCAACATTTTTCTATCCTATACTTGGAGTCTCAATGCATAAATATTGCTTTTAGTATTACAATACAGTCGAAAACAGTCTAGTAGTTTTTGAATTTCTTCGTTATAAACACACAGGTTTGATCTCTTCTATTTACAGAATCAAGCATGATAAGAACGATTAAAGCAATTAAATATACTTATCACAATAGTAAATAACTCTGTTAATGCGAATAGCGCTTCCCAGTTAGGCGGGCGTTGAAATTAAGTTATAAATCAGTCCTAAAATCAACAGCCAATTATCACGTAGGCGATAGATAACTAACGTTTGGGTGTTGATAAATGATAGACGAAGCCATATTTAGCGTCTAAGAAACAGTTTTAAATGTCTGTGATATTGCAATATAATCTTAATATCTTTTAAGTACTAACTTTATGGTCTTTTTACATAATGTGATTGTATTTCACTTAAACTGTTATTGCTAAAGTTTGATTTTAATGAGACCTTGTAGTTTTAACCTTGGTTAGAACAAAAAGGAATACAAGGATTTATTGGCAAACCTAAAATGTATAATTCAAAGTTAGTCTCAATATTTAGATTGGTCTTTTAGCCGTCTGTTGTTTTATACGAAGCAACCTCTATTGATATTAAAGGAATATCCAAACCGCACAGAGGAAAACATTTCGTGTGACCGGGTGTGGGGAGCAAAAAAAGACTTAGTGGCATCTCTGAGAAACAGGTCACCATGGGACACCAATGTGCAGTGGAACACGGCCAAAGAGAGGTCGGATGCAAGACCGACATCTTAATGTGCTTTCCGAGACATGGGGGTACAAGACCGCCAACTCCCAGATTTTGGGCTGACACTGAGAATTTCTGAACGGAACAACTCAGCCACAGATTTTTGGCCCGACCCGGGGGTCGAACCTGGGTCTCAAAGCGCAGCCGTCGCTTAAAAGGCGGAAAGAGGATAAGTGGAGATAAAAAAAAAATACGTGTGACACGTCAAAGTACTTACCAAAACTGTAAAATTTCTTCAATCGACTCTCATCTTACTGTCAAACATATTAGGTTGAAAATAAGTGAATTGAGCAAATTTTACAGGTTGTGGTAACCTGATGTGTGGTTGTCTGTACCTATGCATTGCTATTATGTTTTGATTATTAACCGTTCTTCCTGAATTTGAGTTTTATCGTATCTACTGTACCAACATTTTTCTATCCTATACTTGGAGTCTCAATGCATAAATATTGCTTTTAGTATTACAATACAGCCGAAAACAGTCTAGTAGTTTTTGAATTTCTTCGTTATAAACACACAGATTTCATCTTTTCTATTTACAAATCAAGCACTGATAAGAACGATTAAGCAATTAATATACTTATCACTAATGTAAATAATTCTGTTAATGCGAATAGCGCTTTCCCAGTTAGGGCGTTGAAATTAAGTTATAAATCAGTCTAAAATCAACAGCCAATTATCACGTAGGCGATAACTAACGTTTGGGTGTTGATAAATGATAGACGAAGCCATATTTAGCGTCTAAGAAAACGTTTTTAAATGTCTGTGATCTTTTAAGTACTAACTTTATGGTCTTTTTACATAATGTGATTGTATTTCACTTAAACTGTTATTGCTAAAGTTTGATTTTAATGAGACCTTGTAGTTTTAACCTTGGTTAGAACAAAAAGGAATACAAGGATTTATTGGCAAACTAAAAAGTTTATTTCAAAGTTAGTCTCAATATTTACTTAGATTGGTCTTTTAGCCGTCTGTTGTTTAATACGGAGAAACCTCTATTTATATTAAAGGAATATAAGTATACATTGTAATTTTGAAACTCTACAATAAGTTAAGTACGTGAGATAATTTGTACATTGATTTCGGATTAAAAAATGTTTCATTTTCATTTTTAAAAGTTTTTCATTTTCATAATTTTTAAAGCTTTTATGGTAGGAAAATATGGGACGAAAATGGTAGTAGCATTATAAACATTCTAAAATTTATATGGCGTGTTATTGAATGAGGTTACATGAGCTCTCATAGTCTCTCTTACAGCTCTCATAGTTGGTATTTTTTGAACAGACAAACTTTCCTTTAACGGAAAGAAAATTCCATCATCACTTTTACTTTCCCAACTAAAACTGAACACCGTCTCTCTCGTATTGGAAACATAAAAATGCTAAAGGAATTCTTCACACGCTTGAAAAACTAGGCCAATAATTATCGTCCGAACAGTTCTTTCATAAGAGAGGCATGAATGAGAATCTCTCGAGTATTGCGGATGAGTGCTCGAGTTAATTCGATAGAACACGAATCGATGCGATGACTAGTGATGTAACTCGATTCGACTCTTAACTCAACTAAAAAATAAAATGAAGTTTTCATTTAAGTTTGCTTCAGAATACAATTTAATTGAGCTAACAGAAAAGCGATAGCTGGTGTCCCTCACTGATTGTCACTATCCTAACGTATTATTCCCGCCCGGTTGTATTCAAATCCACCGCATCGTAGTCTAATAATATATTACAACAATTTATTTGACCCTTGCAACCTTTAAATAATTCTATGAGCAACGACAATTCTTATAGACAATACGAAAAAATAAAGCACTTGCGCGATGTAATCAACTCCTAGCGCCATCTTTTGGTTGAATGTGAAACTAATAGCCCGAAACAAAGTAAGGGCGGGCCACTAGTAATTTAATAAGAATATTAAGAATGCAAAAACGACCGCACTGTAGACACAGCCGAAGGACGAGAAGACTAAGTTGGAGAAATGTCTAGGATACAATCTGCCACGCAGCATGAAGGAAGACTACGTTCACCAGTTTGTAGACAGACTGTTTTGATTGAGACAGACTGATTGATCAGTTGTCAATCGAGTGAAATTGTAAAATGGCTAGAGTGGCATAGTTTGTCTTTAACATCCCCACGTCAACTTGATTCCACGGCGTCTATTTGGATTGTGTACTGCAGAGTTGTAATTAAAACGTCTATACTGAGCGGTCGATCCTATCAGGGATATCGTTGTTTGCTAGATTAGTGCTAGCCTTTGTGATAGTTGGCCGCTTTCTATCCCAGTCCGGTTTATCAACTTCATCTGGGGCTAGACTACGGTATAATAGCTGCGATAGTTAGATAGTAATAGAGCTAGTTACGTAGTTAGGACATAGAAGAGATCATAATGGCGTAATGGCTAAGACGTTACTCTTAAGCGCAAAATATTCTTGGTTTTAAGTCAAAGCAACATTAAATGACACATTGAGGTTAAATTAGTTAAATTAGCAATCTTCGTCATACTGACATCACACCCGGCTCATTCTTATCGAGATGTCTGTATTGTAAGAATCTATAAATATTACATTTTGAGCAGACGTGGCCTAAGCTTCTCCAAATAAATAATCAGTAAGTACTGACATTTTATTATTAATCTGATGTCAATATCGAAGGTAACTATATCGGGTTTGTAAGACTGCCACGGTAATTATATGTTTATGAGAATGACCCCGATTCACTGGCTGCTAATTGACGATATCAATGCGTTTGTCATCAAACGAATGTCTACTTATGATAATTAAATTTACGCCCAATGGGAAGCGACTAGGTACTAGAAATCCTATCATAATTTTTGTAAACTCAAAAATGTTCTTTGCAGTTCAGAGTTATAAACTCCCTAAAACAGTTGCCACTTGTTAAGAGGAAAGACCTTATATTGTTTTGAATTTCATAACTTTCTTTAAAAAACGTAATTTTATTCTAATATTTGTTCCTCCAGCAGAAAAACTTAGAAAACGCAGTATATAATGAACTTATTCTGTGCAAATCACTTATTCACAAAACATCTTACGTTATTGATTGCAATAGTAAGTAATCAGTTAATTACAATTACGAGAAGCCTCGCGTATTACATTACATTACAAATGCGCATCATACAGCCTAATTGCCTGTAATCCACGAGGCATCCGCGTTTTTGTCCGGCCATTCTTGGCTTAGACTATGGCCCATTGTCCTTGCCAAGCCGAGAGAGGTTAACAACTGTTCTGATCTTAGGTTCCTATTTGTAATGAGGCGTGATGACCTTTTTTCTTGTAGTGCATAGTTTCATTTTTTAAATAAGAAACGCTCTGCTCTTTTTTATGAATAACATTTTATTGGACGTCACACGTGCGATGTTTGATATACTAAATATTGATGTGGCCCGCCCTTACGTCGTAACGAATTGCTATAAGTTTCAAACCTGATTATCATATTTTCATCTCTATAATGCGCCTGAAAAATCACACGGATTATTTGGTGTCCAACTAAATTAGTCATTCCCTTTACCTAGTACAATCAGCCACACATCAGGTTACCACAATCTGTCAGATTTCCTCAATTGGTATTCAAGCTAATGTGTTTGACAGTAAGATGAGAGTCGATTGAAGAAATTTGACAGTTTTGTATACTTTGATGTTTTGTCGTACGTATCTACTAGATCTCAATAGACAGAGGCATCTCTCGTCACAACCATACGATATGTGGAAGTCTGAGGGAAGTTGCCAATTGCGTTCTGGTCTTCAGTTCACATTTATATATTGCAATGAGCCATGAAGACGAACTTCTTTGATTAGGAGCGCTGTTTTTAAAGAAAGTTCTAAAAGTTTCGCGAAAGAAAGGAACTTCTGCTCAAGAAGTTTGTGATTACTTGTTTGTGTAAAAACTCAGATGACTTCCTTCAAAAAAGGTAATTAATAAATCACTAAATAAAGTTGTGACTACAGCCTGTATAATGCTTCTAACAAACAAAACCAGAATAGCGTTTTTTATTACTTATCTGCAGGAAAATGTAGAAATTCATTATGTAATTGGGTTTATCCCGTGTATTTACATAAACAAACACTTACTGTTAAGTATTGACTGCTGGACCAGCCTGCTTTTGTATATTGATGTTTTTGATTTATTATTGTTTAGGTTTCTTTACACGGTTCGAATGTGATTAAAAAAATATAGTTTGATTTTACACATATAAGAAGTTTTATTTCACAGTACTCTGTTCAACCGCAATAAATGTCAATATTTTTCAGTCCAACTGTACAATATACACAAAATTATACGTTGAGCTGTGGATCCTCAGATGTCTCGGAAGAATCGGCCTTCATTTATTCCTTTTTAATTATTTTAGGACATTTTATCTTATTCAAACGAGGTAAATTTATTAGCATTTATGCAATAGCATTATTATTACTTTACGAAACGATTCGTGACCAAGTAAACTGTCACTGCCATTACAACTTGATATTGGTGGTTTGAACTTTATGAAATGCAATTGTTAAAACGCACTGTTACTTTCCTATTTTATTTAAATTAAATTGCACAAGCTATTTACAAGTATGACTAAGTGGGACTTTACCAAATCTAGTTTTTACTGTAAAATTGTAATGGTACCTATTTAGTTTTTGTAAGTACCTACGTTATAAAGTAGGCCAAATGTTTAATTTTGTTATGCAAAGTGACACTTATCTTTTTGCACACTACCTACGTTGTTTACTTCTAATTGTAACATATTGCAATTTAGTATTGCACTGATTCTGAAGTCTGATGAGAAAATACAATAGGTAAGCTATAAAAAACAGATGTTTCAGCTACTTGAAACGTTTTCGTTGACCTAGTTGTACTAAAATAATATTATTGCGACATTGTATACAGAACCGATAAAGAATACAGAGTTGCCCTTCTCAAGGTGATCGCGTAATTTTATTTCCATCAGGACCTTTTATTGTTTCGTACATTTCTGGTCTATTATACTTCAGAGATTTACTATACTTACCTACAAACTTAAGCCTAGCCACAGAATACTTAATAGTAGCCTAGCCCAGCGAGGGTGAAACTTCGGCTTGGGGGCAATTGGTCCCAAAAATACTCTTCCCAGAATTTCAAGATGTTTTTGCTGGTTATTGCTGGTAGCTTTCATTGCTTTGAAGAGCTAAATTGAACCCAACTCCAGCGATCACTAAAACGTCATTTTGATATCAAAATGAATTTGATCGTTTCAGAGACCAACAAGTCCCTTGGAGCAATAACAACGCATTTCCGAGAGCCACAAACGAACGTAAATAATTGTTTGCACCAGATTTATATTTGCAAAACGAATAGTTCTAAAGCCGTGTCTGTAATTACCGTCTGCCTTATTGGGGTTCTTAACTGAAAACTCATTTTCTTAGCTATGAAAGTTAAATTAGCTTTCTGTACCTGGAATATTTTAGTGGTGTAGTTTTAAACATGTATTCATAAGTTAAGATTGCGTCTGCTACGTCTAGATACAAAACGATGTTTTACGTTTCTGTGATGAAAAATAACTGTAAAATGTATATTTTAACATCAAGTTCATCATAAAGGCTATATCAGTAAACATGCGAATTCCCTAAAGTTAATAACACAACTATGACTTTTGGGAATTCGCAAATATACAAATTACCAAAAGTCGTAGAGAAGTATTCGTTCAGATCGGTTCGTAGAAGTAAATATTAAAGGGATATACTGTTAAACACAATGACGTATTATCGAGTATACGTCATGGTTCTTAATGTATTGTATACGTCATGCTTTTGTTAACGAAACCATTTTTCTTGTTTTTTTTTTAAATTAAATAACAGGATAACTATCAAATCAATTTCCTCAGTCTATTATAAAGTAACAACCCGCCGGCACGTCGAGTAAATCTCACTTTTTCATCATATGCAATTCCAAACCCAGTGTATTGGATTTCATAGTGTGCAAAACTTTTTTGCTCGCTCCTGCTACCTGCCTACCTCGTCCCAGATTTTTTCATACTGCATTCATTAATAACGGCCTTTGCTTGACTTTCTGAACTCGGATATGAAGTGCATACAAAGTTTTTTTAGGGTTCCGAACCTAAAGGACAAAAAAAACAGTTTCTCTATTCCACTTCGCTTTCTGTCTGTCAGCGGGCTGTATCTCATGAACTAAATTAGCTGGACAGTTGAAGTTTCACAGATGATGTATTTCTGTTGCCGCTATACAATAAGTAAAAATAAAATAAATACAAGTATACTAGGGGTACCCAATAAGTAAAAATAAAATAAATACGAATCTATAAGGGGTATTTTCATAAAATAAACGCGATACTTTAGCCGTTTGTGCTTAGGTACATTTATCTGTCACAAATGTATACCCAATTGGTATTTTAGTAGATAAGTACCTAGGTATCTGTTGTGTAATTTTATTAATACGAATACGGTACCCTTCGTGGGCAAGTCCGACTCGCTCTTGATTTTTTCTCATTTTAAAATTGATAAAAGTTGAAAAATAGAATTGCCTGATCCTGATTGCCTGGCGTCATTGAATTTAAAATGAGAAATGTAATTGAAATATTTTATGAACGGAACTTTTGATGAGTCTGTGGGGAAATGTAAACAGAACATTGATTTGAATAATTATTTTAAATTTTACAATGGAGAAATTTCGCAGATTTTCAAAACGTCAATGATATTATAATACTATGAGATAAAGTGGTAATACCAGCGCATTAGCTAAGGATTGGTGAACATTGTTAGTATTATGTTTTATTTATTTAAGTGACAATAATAAAAGAAAAAAACACACAAGTACCTAAGGATAGTGGGCATAAAAACGTCAACGCGGTGACAATGATGGATGAAATGGATGAGCTGTTTTGCACATGATGTGCGTGCATGGCCGCTGTTTGCCTTTTTTCTTTTTTGGTTACACTTGCAAGCGACATTGCGTCAGCAGATAACACATTTTGAAATTAGAATCTATTTATTTTACTACTTATTGGAAACCGCCAACTTGCATGGGTTGTAAGTATAATAAAATAACTATAAATGTTTTGATGAAAGTTTCGTTTAAGTACAGCTAGAAAATTTAACTTTGATTAATAATAATATTGCCAAAACTTGTATAATTGAGTTTGTTCAAGAAAAACATTAATTTAGGTCGTATGTTCCAGACATATTATAGAAAAACATTGAACGTGACGTGCGTATGTAAGCGGCGGATTTCTTCAAAATACCTGCGACATGACAAGTGCACCTACTTAAAAACACGACCTATTTTTTCTCATCGTAATTTATTTAACCGTAAAAGAAATGAGTACCTAATTAATTCTTCAACTATCCAGCGAGTATTAACTCGACCACATCGGGACCTCAACAATGTTCCTTCACAATTACACAGCCGGTTTTAAAACAATAAACTTTTTGGATTCCCCAACGAAGTGGCTTCCGTTCCTGGCCACCCTCAGGACTCGAACGCTCCCGACGACAGCCGAAGCGTGCCCGAATCCTGGGCCAGCGAGCGAGTGAACGCGAACCGAACATTGCGAGCTGTTTGAATTCCGAACATTACCACCACATCAGTCGAGACCGAACGCCCGCATTACCGCTCGCGTTCGTCCGGACGCGAAAACTTATTCTCTTCGTCACACTTTTGTGACTACAAGTGGAGTGAAACTAAATAAATTGGATGTTAAAAAAGTTGCTAATACCCGTTGGAACGGTTATATTGAATCACCCCTTTTTGGATTTGACTGAACACTGTTTTTCGGACGTTCGCCGGTTTGTTTTTGTTTGCTTCGTTGCCGATGAACTAATTGCTGTTTGCGGAGGTGAGTTCAGTTTATTTTGAAGTTACTGTAGTTATATTTCAATGAAGGGTTTACCTTAAGCAAATTACTTTGTCTTCAAATAAATACCTATAAGTTTGTAACAAGCATGCTCCATCTTAGATCACATAACCTTTACGATCGCATTGTTCTAATATGACTATTATTTACCGATAGCGTCGAACAATAAAAGGTAGTTTATTTCTTAAGTAATCACAGGGTTTGTATATTGAATATAGTCTATCAATAAGTAGGTACAATGATCTAACTACCATGTTGAATGTTTTAAAACAGCTAACGCATTATATTTTCAAATAAGATCTTCAAGATGTTGAGGCAATTTCTCGACTCGTTGCGTACTGAGAAAAACGTCATTCATTCCTTTTATCCTTGTCGAACAGGCAATAAAAAGCTACCTTTTGCGTGTTTATGTCTATCGAGCGGCTCATCCGCTGAGTCCAAACCAGTTCTCTGCCAGATGATAGGTTGTTGTTTTTTTTCTCCGAGCGGGTATCGGGACCGCGCTGCCGAGACGCGGTGGATCTAGCACCATCGCCATCGCGATATGCGAAGCAGGGGGCAATTCTCTCATCTCGACTCGACATTGAAGTTGAATTAGAGATTGGTACGGACGAATGTATGAAATCTCTAATACGACTTCAACCGATGTGGTCGTGGTCGTAACAGAGTGCACAAGAATTGCCTCCCAGGATTGACTATCGTTGTCTTTGCTATCATCATTTATCAATGTGGCTATCTTAGGAATGGAATTTGCTACCGGAATTTCTTTACTGCAGAGCTACCAACTCATAATGTTTTTTTACTTCTTCGTTTGTCTAATAAGTATTCGCTTCAAGGCAACTGTCTATCATGTTATATTTCTGCTCATATTTATTAACTATGAATTATGCAAATCAATATAGTACGTAAAAATTTGAGTTACCAAACTATTGAAGTTCGCCTTGAAAACTATCATATCGATACTATCGATGAGCAGGGTATGCTTAGAAACAATACCTATCGATGTTATCAGTAGCTTTTAAACAGATGGTGTTTACATATTGTATGTAGACATGATACTCATATTGTATTTGGAATACAAGACAATATTTTAAGGCCAAACCCCAGGAGTTAAGTCCACTAGACCTTGTTGAAAAATAAGTACCTAAGTATAGAAAAATACAAATTGGAAAATATGTTCTAATCCATCATCAGATCTCTATTATCTGAAGACTATTAATCTTGATTAAATTATCTCATAAGCGTAACATTTCATAGAAAAAGCGTATAAAATCTATCACGAAGAGTGGTTTAAATGTCTAATTTATTCATTGAACAATTAAGTAACTGCATCATAGATTTTACGCTTCGTCTCATAAATAGCAGGCGAATGGCACGGTTGATATGCAAAGCTTGCTGTGAAGTACACTTCAGCTGGATTAAACTCTCACAATTTTGAATTCGAAAATACAACTAACAACATGAACAACATTTTGCAATACTTTTTAGTCACATAGAAAAAAGTATGTAAGTAGCAGGTGCGTCTAATTGTGATAAACCGGAAAGAAAATTATCTAAGATGAGAGTCAATTAACATTAAGTAGATAATGACATAAGTACTTTTTTTAACCATATTGAAGTCCATCCGTATTAGAAATTTATCTACCTAATTAACATGAAACATGTGATGACATCTGTTCATTATTGACTTATGATGAAAGATTACATCTATCTACTTGATAAATCTTAAGGTAATTTACAAGTCATTTAAATTCTAATTTCATTTACAGTTCAAAATTTTCTACATTTATATTCCAGCAGCGTACAATAACCCTTCGAATGTAGGAAGATAAACGACATTCAACTCGCCTACTGACAGCACCTTCCAGATTAATCGGGTTCCACGACCGTCGTCTACTATGAATTAATTACCGTCGCCGGCGATCAGGTCTTTCAAATTAATTAAAATTCTGCCTTCCCCCGATTGGCTTCCTCAGATAGGAAATATGAAGCCCCACTCCTCACTTCGATAGATGACAATCTATCTACGATATTCTGCATATAGCCTACATGCTCGAGATTTAAATCGAAACGTGTATATTATTTAGATCAAATTGCCTTTACCCATATACGACAAACTATTCAAAGCAAGGCAAAGAGTTGATATCATAACAAGTTAAAATTTATCTCCTCAAACAACCAATTAAGGCACAGTCAATATACAAACGCCGAATCTAAATGGTCAAATACACTAATCGGACCCAATAAAACCAACACTCACGACCTATTTGAAGGAAATGGTAGCAATAATCCTTCAAAAGTTATTTGCTCTGACCAATCGGTTTAAACTGTCGTTTGATGTTTACTTTTCGATCTCAAGACCAATAATTACATCCTGTGTAAACATGGAACTATCCCATGCATCTTTCATGTGTCGTGATAATAATATCATATCCTGTTGACCATTAGGTTGCGACGGAGAAATAAACACAACAAATTACGCGCTATCTCCAGGGCAGCAGATAAGACGGAGCAACGTCCTGGAGATATCCTTCCAGGGATGTTGCTCGTATTTACTTGGAGTATGTGCGAGTATGCAAGTGCCTGATAAGACGGAATGGTTACGAGTAAAACTTCGCACGACGGAAAATTCTGAGCCTAATTTTATATTTGCATCGTATACTTGTAAAATAAGTAGGACTTCTTTGCAAATGAGCTTTGCACACGTACCTATTTATTTACACATTTATTTATCAACATAGTTACAGTCTACGGCAAGAAAGTGTAGTTATGACCTTGAGTGCGCAGAAACCAATTTTCATAGAAAGTCTTCTTTTTTACAAGTACGCAAAATAACGGTCATCGCTATTCTTTCGTGCCGCCAGCTATACCTATCTATAATAACAATATTGGTGGGAAAATTTGAGTTATTAATCTTGGTATCGAACTTAATATATAAAACATTTTGAACAATTTAAGTACTTTTTACTGGTTTAATAACACAAATTTAACGATAAAAATTAAATTCATTTATTAATATTTCCCTAGAAACGGTAAGTAGAAATTAGTGTTCCTTATTGCTTACAACTAGTATTCATTATTCCTTAACAAAGTAATTGAAATATGATAATCCTTTGTTAAATAAACTTGAAACGAAATTGCTTTCTGTCTACCAAACAGTAAAATGAGAAACAAAAGGTACAACAAATGTATCCAAGCAACCGTCCATGGCTTCCCCTCGCTTTGCAAACGAAATGCACACTGCGCTGTCAGAAACCAACAATAACTATGCAGTCTGGTTCATTAATTTATTTCTATTAAGTCCCGATTCAGATATTACTCAAATAATTTTGGAATGTTAATTAAATCATTTATAGTAGGTAGGTACACAGTAAGAAACTCCAAATGGCAATTCCTGCTAATAAACTAGCTTAAAGTAGCAATAACTGTTCAATCATTCGTGATAAGAATCTGGATTAAGATTTACGGCAATACTACTCGTATTTCACTACACACCTCCAATGTAATACAAAACAAAATTTACCAACTGCAAATTGAATACACAGTCATAAATTCAAGGAAGTTTATTATTTTAGTGTTACTAAAGAAAATCCTTTTGAACTAGATCATGTCAATGCTTTAAAAATAGTATTTCTGACCTACAAGCCAATTTTACACGGCTATGAGCTGAATCGATACCTGTATCGGAAGTATTTAGACCAAAAGCAACCGTACCGTGAATACCTGACTGTGTGGGGGTGGCCAGTTATATAAATAATGCGCTAATTTCAACGGGCAGACCATTTGCTAACCGGGTTGCAGTGGGATAAACTCAGATACAAAATAATGTTCTATTGAAAAGCAATAAAGCTTACATTCGTTTATTTTGAGAAGTCAGGACGGTCGTGTCATTCGCACAGGAAAGGCATTTCAAACGTGTTCCCGAAATAATTTGTTGTTTGTCAAGTAGCACATTAATTTGAGATTGACTTTTGCCGGAGCGTGTCTAGAATGTTTTAAATTATGACTAACTCTATACTCTATACAATTAACTGATTTGACCTTACGACCGTGTTTTGAATCAACGTTATAAACAATATAGGTCCTTTTAAAAACAGCAGGTTTACCCGATGCTTTTAAAAAGGACTCAAATCCACCGAGTTTCGTAATCTTCCATTTATACTTTGCATATCAATGCCGAATTTAGCACAAATTATTTAGTAAGTTTATCTTACCATAATACCTGTTCATCCTGTTTAGGGAAAGCAGAGCTGTTTCATCTTTTAACCAATTTACTTTTTCCCTTGAGATTTTAGGTATTTTTCAAAAGTACTCTTTTAAAGAGATTTTATTATCCAATCTTATACTCATATGCTTACCTTAGGAGGGCTACGTTTGCAATAGATAGGATAAAGCTTTTGCTCATGATTAACGTTTTCGTAAAAATAAATACGAAATATTTGTTGTTACATAACAAATGGGCAAAGTTGGAGTTATCGATCGCTCAAATGTGACTCGGTGAATTGTGGCGCTTACGTACAATGAGAAGGATTTCATTAACTTTTTTTTTACTAAAAAGACAAATGAATAACTTAATTTTCCATCTACCAATTATGTAACTGTCAATTATTTTTGAATTGAAAAAATTTAAATACAAAATGAAAAAAAAAATCAGCTAAGAAGATGATTACATTCCCAGCTCAAGAATTCCATTCCATACGGTCTATGGTGGTGCGGCATCTTATGTCGTAAACAGATTCAAAAGCAGGTGGAGCGTGCAATACTGGTAGTTAGCATACGGGGCGTGACATTCGACAAGACCGGAATCCTGGCATGTCAAATTTATGCCGGTTGCGACAGAACTGAATACGCAAGCATGGCGAAATGCTTTCAAACTGTTCATTTTGTCTTTCGTTTTGCTTATTGGTTTTTAAATGAGCTGTTTTTTCTTTTCAATTCGAGAGTTATTCTTGGGTGGTTTGCATTTCTTTTTGTCTCTTTGTAATGTTTGCGTGGCTATTATGTATGATATTGATTTATATAAAATCATTGTACACGATTAGTCCAATAAATAAAAACAATCTTAGACTTTTTTACGTTCGTCTCATAAGGTATTTACTCAGAATTAATAACAAGAAAAAAACTGAAACGATATATGATTGGAACCCGATAAGTAGATAAGATAATTATTAGAAATTTTCTTTTTACCTATACAAAGTCTCCTAACTGTCATTGTGGTTATTTCCCAAAGTTTTTAAAGCATCAGAATTATGAATGGCTCTTGATGATAGTGCTGTCGCAAAATCGATCTTGACAGTGTATATTTAAAGTAATATTTTCCCTCACATCTTCTTAGGGGGAAAGAGTAAGGAGCACTGAACTTTGTTGAGTGCTCTCTTCCACACACCTGAGTCTCACTCACACACTATTAGTTCCGACCATTTATAGTTTCAACGCATACATCATCACGTGTTTACCACATTTTTTCTTCGGTTAGACACAAGACGCTTTTACTACAAACTGTGAAGTAAGTACTTGTCATAATAAGCAACTAAGATTTTTCCTTAGAAGTTTTTACGACATTGATCAACTATTTTTAGACACTTTGTAAATTATACCAAAGGTTTGAAATCTTTGAATTATACAGCATTTGGTAAGAATCTGATAGTTGGTTAAATAATAATAGGTTCTTTTCATCTCCTCTATCGGTAATCTAGACTTTATATTAAGAGTAAAATTTCATGCCATTACCAAAACATAACGACAACCCTGGAACAGGCCTCCGGATTTGGATAGAAGCGGTTTTTAGGTAGTTAGCATGATAATAAGAGTAATCCCAAAAAGCCAAACATAAAAGTAAAACAATATCAGCTTTATGACCCTTTTACCTGTAATACCTACTTTTTATCCACAAGAGCTAATTTTAGTATGAGGAGCTCCCGCTACCAGATAATATTTAAGGGCGTTTGTCGAACACTTTCGTTGTGACTGATCTGTTTAGATTCGTAGTAATTTTCAAAATTACTAAGCCTTGAAATGGATCTCATATCGTTATAGTTTTAAATACTCATTGAACTGTATACTCTTAAAGTATTCACAGACGATTTATCTTGGTTTGGGCCGGACCACGAACTTGGTGCGCTCCGCAATGTATTCGATCGTGTGGCGCACGGTTTACGGATAAAGGTACTCGTACTGATCGCGCACCAAGTTAGTGGTCCGTCCCGAACTAAGTTTTATCATCTGCGAGAGTTGAATTCTTCCTAAACAGCTTAGCTATAATCTGTAATTAGTATTTCACAGTTGTGTAATTATTATACAAAAACAAGCATTAGTTTAGTTAATATCCCTTTAATATTTCCACAAAAAGACATGTCTACTTTTCTTCAATCAATACAGGTTATTTTAGAGAACAAGCAAGGATGTATGATGAGCTGTGAATGACTGTGACGGCTCGGTAATTAACAAATTAGTTCCACTGTACCATTAATTGCCTGAGATTTTTCTGCTTTGATGTCAATCGTTAATAGTTTAAATCCGTTAACTCTAACGTGCGGTAGGTATAAATATGATTAATTGGTTTTGGACTTTATCTAAAGAGCATAAGGTTTGATGTATTGTGTCCAGTTTATCGATATGGCTTAAACAGAAATTTAGAGACTTATAAGCCCTTTATGTGAAAATTATTTTATTGTTGTCAAAATCTGAGACTTAATGTTCAAAGAAATTATAGTAATTTACCAGTGCTATACCATACCTACTGTAAATTTTCTCTACCTAACATTATCATTCAAATACTATTTTCCTGGAAAGCAACTAGCTTTGACAATCTGTTACCGTTGTATCGGATGTACACGTGTCCCCAAGACTCAACTTACCTCAATAAGGCCATATTGTGGTTTATAATACAATAGGAAATTCATAGTCACAGCACAGGTGTGTTACTATGGAGACTTTGTCGGTAATATAGGGGCTAACATTAAAACATCACATGCCTTAACTTAGATAGTAAAATTGTATCGACCTAACAAGCGTGTGTACAAATTTTATATGTTTAATTTATGTATGAGTGAGACTAATGTGGCAAATATTGTTGAATCTAACTCCCAGTCACAAGTAAGAGAAACTAAGGAAGGTCTGTTTCCACTTAAATAAATGGTGTTGCAGGTGTTTATGGGCGGCGTCAATCGCTTACCATCAGGTGACCCGTCTGCTCGTCTGCCAACCTATTACATAAAAAAATCCATCAAATCCATACTAATATTATAAATGCGAAAGTAACTCTGTCTGTCTGTCTGTTACTCTTTCACGCCAAAACTACTGAACGGATTTAAATGAAATTTGGTATACAGATGATCTAGATCCTGAGAAAGGACATAGGCTACTTTTTAGAAAAGGGGGTTGTAAGGGGTTGAAAGGGGGGTAAAAAGTTTCTTTTCCACGCGGACGAAGTCGCGGGCGGCCGCTAGTATGTTTATAAGGTAAATATAATAAGGTAATGGAATAAAAATTTACTAAAAAGCCTCTTAAAGTAAATGTCTTTTTATTTGAGTTACAATCTAATTCATTAGACTAAGGGGTCGTAAAGTGCGTACTAAACTAAAAGACGAAGTTAACTTAGGTAAACTAATTAATTTATTCCTTTAACGATAGGGACCTTTTGGAAAATGTAGCATCAGCTCCCCTTCATTTCTGGGGTGATCTACGATTATAATGTCATTTTGCTTACTGCCTTTGTAGAGCACCATCGGGACGGTCATATTAATGTGTTGGTAAATGGTAATCAATACAGTTTCTAAAGAGACACCTTCTATAAATTAAATATTATTTATTTCAGACCATAAAGGTTAGTAACAATTGACTTAGAGACTATGGTTAGTATTCATAAACTTGGCAAAAAGAACCTAATTATAAATGCGTGGCAAGCCTCCCACCAGGTGGACCGACGATTTAGTGAAGGTCGCGGGAGTCCCTTGGATGCGAAAAATAATGATAAAAATTAGACGAAGTCAACTAAACAGTTGACTGAATTTGACTGGCCGGTTGGCGCAATGGTAGTGACCCTGCCTCATACGCCAAAGGTCGTGGGTTCGATCCCCACCCTGGACAAACATTCGTGTGATGAACACTTGTGTTTGTTCAGTGTCTGGGTGTTATATATGTATTTAAGTATTATATTTGTGATCCTCTGTTGTCTGATATCTGTAACACAAGTGCATAAGCTACTTAGTACGGAGTCAGGTCAATGTAT
Organism: Cnaphalocrocis medinalis; assembly: GCA_014851415.1. Taxonomy (NCBI): domain Eukaryota; kingdom Metazoa; phylum Arthropoda; class Insecta; order Lepidoptera; family Crambidae; genus Cnaphalocrocis; species Cnaphalocrocis medinalis. The sequence goes on along the minus strand of CM026275.1, from coordinate 7,769,167 downwards.
GAGATGTTGTGTGAATTTATTTATTTTATTTTTATTTAATTCAATACTTGCGTTATTAAAAAAAATGTGTGAAATAAACTGACTTACCTAAGCTTTGTTTTCATGACCTATGTCTTATATCTTAGTCATAATAGGTACAAAACTTAAATAACACGTACAACAAAAAATAAATAAATGCAGCTTAAAGTAGTAACACAATTTCTTTCCGACGCGTAAAACCGGAAAATTGTTACATCACTGACTTTTTATTCCATCTCACGCACTAAACGTCACGGTTCTCACAGGAGCACAACAAATGGTCGTCATTAGTCCGTGGGCTAAGGATCATTACGACGCCACTCGCGACTGCGGCTAAGGGTGCATTCAAACCAGATGAAAACAGAACTGGTAACCTGGTTTTTAAATACCACAATGAGGAGTTTACTTTATGACGGACTGCGCTCCCGCTTTCACCCGCGTGGATAGAATGTTTACGTTTTACTTTGATATTTTGCATTATCTATTACTATTTAGGTATTAGGAGTTAATTTCTTTAGACTACGACAGGGCTTATAGGTAAACCGAAAATACCGAAAGAGTATGACAGGCTGATAATTAAAATTGATGCAATCCAGTGAAAGACAGCAATACAATTTTGTGTCATACCAATACGTCATGTCCATTTGATTGTCTTATAGGTTTTGGCCATCACTAACCATCAAGACGTGATCAATGTGCTCGTCTGCCCCCCCTATATTAATATCTTCTATACTATTTGTAAAGTGATAACTTCTATAGAAATCACAAGGCTTATTATGTAACCCGTAAAGACTAAACACTGGTACGATGTAATCGACACTCACCGCCATCTGTTGGCATAGAACTACTACAAAAATAGCAAAACTGCCACGAAACGAAGTGAGGGCGTGGCGGGCCACTAGTTATAAATTAAAGTCTTTCAAATCATCGTCATACATAATTGTACATACAAGCCACACATCAAAGTATATATACAAAACTGCCAAATTTCTTCAATCGACTCTCATCTTACTGTCAAACACATTGAGTTGAATATCAAATGAGAAAATTTTACAGTTGTGGTAACCTTATGTGTGGCTGTCTGTACGTAACCTTATGCAGGTTGCCACCACTACTCGTAACTCAAGAACTCTTGGGAACCAGCTACCCACTCCCTCGCCGGGCATTATACACCCACTGATTACAAACTAAATCCTTTTAAATGTGTAATTGCCGATATAAATCTACATTTACACTATCTTATAATCCGTATTATTATTAGGCTTAAGTAACATTTGTTAAGTTAATCTGGAGTTGTTAATATGAAATTGTGTACTTTAGCCATAGAATCAGTGAATCTTGATCTAAATAGATCTGACAATATTTTTGCATGATCAAACTTTTATTGAAACTAATTTACTTAATTATCATCACTGCCTACTATAGGCGACCTTATTTAAATTTATACTTCCCTTGCTTATAAGTTACATATAAAATCTCTTGAGATTACTCATAAAATATCCCCAGAGTATTGCAACTTCCTGCAAGCTGCGAATGAATCAAGATAGCCTTCGAAGATAGAAATACTCTGAAGTCGCCGTACATTATAATGACACACACACCGGACGCAATCAGCTCAAATTTTGAAATTCTCAAAGTAAGTTGTTATTTTTAACATCAACCCAGACGCAAATAAAGCAAACAATTTCGATACATACCGCCACAGATCCGCTGACTCAAATCTGCAAGGCTTCTGGAGCAATTATCAACTTTATTACTAACTCTTACAGTTCATGTCAAAAAGCATTAACATATTAGGATAGGTAGATCTATTAAGTTACCGGGTGTACATGGGAACATGACGGCTTTTAATTGCGGCAAACAATAACATTCTTTAATCCAAATATGAAGTATGATATTTGAATATAATGCTACAGTACTTTGCACTAATGTATGTAGGTATGTAGAGCTAGCTACCTTCGACATTACTTACCTTTGATAGGTCAAGGACCTGATTGTAGGAGAATCTTTATACCTAATAGGGTATTTAAGTGATGCAACAGTATGTTTAGAGGTATAGTACTAATGTTTTTAGGTAGCTTTCATTTCCATTCCTATCTTTAATAGGTCGAGGAACTAAGGTTATATTTCTAAATGACTTTTATAGTTAATTAGGAGGGTGTTCGCAGTTCCGCATGAATAACAATTTAATTGGCCTTTAAGCTTTACTTAATTAAATTATTAATTTAAGTCTATTGGACTTTAAAAAGTAAGCGCTAAAACAGTTTAACCGATATTTTACAGCATACTTTCAGAAGTAAGTAAAATGCATGCTAGTTACTTTTTGAGTCTTTAGTGCCGTACTAAAGTTTGATTTCTGAATATTAGTGTTATGGCAGACTGTAACTAGTACTTATTAACGGTGAGCTATTAAACCCGGCAACAGAATGATAGTAAGTACCTAATGACATTTTAATTATCCGAATTATGTGTTAATTTGTATCAGTTTTATAATATAAAACAGACTACATTACGACATATTTTATAAATCCACGGAATATTGAAATATTTTTTCATTGGCTCCGGAAAAATATAAGACTACAAATCATACAAGATGTGTCTGTGAACATTTATGTCCCTACAACCACGTCTATAGATCGTTTGGTACTAAGTCATCTTCCCACATTTCGTAACTAATTAATCTGGCTCTTTGTCAACGATAATACGAACCTTAATTTAGGTTGGTTTTTCGCCATCTCCTGCCAGTCATCCGCCAGAAGTCCGGGCAAATCCCTTTCTTTTCGACTTTATCTTTCCAGCGGCATATTTCATTCGTAAAATAGAAGGTATAAATAGCTAATGTGTACTATAAAAATACTATGATTACTTACAAGAATACACAATACCTAATTTATTGCACGGTTTTATTTTTTCAAGCTAATGAAAAGTGTTGTAGCAGAATTAATTAGACTTTGTAGAGAAACCGTTTATCACGTCGCAATAATCATTTAAAAAACTAGCCGATGCTGGTTATGTCTTTATAAAAAGTAAGCCGAATCCAGTGTAAGGAAGGTTATTTACTTCGATTTTTTTTAATAATGCAGTTAGGTATTAGTTATTTTGATATTTACTAAACTCTACTCCTATGCTATGCCTAATATGTCAAAATGCCAAATAAGTCAGTAGGCATCGGATTAGTACAACGTTGCTTTTGTATAACATAGGAGATAAGCTACAAACATGGAATTTTGTGATGTGAGTTTGTGTTTGTAGCTTACTAGATGACGTGATTTCTATACCTGTCAGACGATCTTCAAATAGGGGCATGAAAATACGCCAAAGTGGATAGAAAAGTTGGTAGGTACGGCAGGTTTGCTTCAGCTTATGCGGAAAAGGGTTCTTTTGCTATTTAACTTCAATGTCACCGCGTGCTGTCTACCAGTATATTACGTATATTAGTTTTTATTTCAGTTAGGCACGAACACTGTTTATTTTATTGCTTGTAAGACGTGACCTTGTGGCGGCAGTATTCAATGGAGCTATTGCTTTGATTGTTACCAAAATAAAAATGCCACCCTAATTTTGTCGGTACCGCACTCTTCCAGAAATGCGGATTTCTATTCAATGGTTCTATTATCCATACTAATATTATAAATGCGAAAGTAACTCTGTCCTGATCTGTCTGTATGTCTGTCTGCTACTCTTTCACGCCAAAACTACTCAACGGATTTAAATGAAGATTTGGTATACAGATAATCTAGACCCTCTGAGAAAGGACCACAGGCTATTTTATTGGAAATGGGGGTGTAAGGGGTTGAAAGGGGGGTAATAAAAAGTTACTGTTCCACGCGGACGGAAGTCGGTGGCGGCCGCTAGTTTACAATAAAGTACTCTTATTTAATAAACTAATGTCATCTAAGTAAATACATTTAAAATTTGCTGTTTTATTTTTCAAACAATCTCTTTGTCATTTTATTGTGTGTGTAAGTGGCGTCCAAAGCTGTGGCATTGGAGTCCGGATACGCTTAGACTCTGGTTCAGGATTTGGGGTATCTAGTTTCCAATTACAATAATGCGACGGCTGTTTGACCTTTACAAACCTTTATGGGTATTTCTACCAAAGTATTTATGTCTCAATTCGGTGTCTGATTTGAAAATCGGTTTTTAGGTAGTTTAAATAACAAAAAATAAAGTTTATTTCTTGTTGTTTAAAAAAATATATATTATTTTTTATTATTTAAACTACCTAAAATGAAATTTTAATTCAAACACCTAATTGAGAAAAAAAATTACTTTGGTAGAAGTGCTCAAATCAGGGAACCAGACCAATTTAATCATAGTTATACATATCAAATACTTTCCGAAACGTACAGGTTTCTTCACGATGCTTTAGAAATACGCGCATGAATTTGAAAAATCGAGACTACGACCACCCGTATGGACTGCGCCTTCTTATCCACTGAGCTGTTATCGCTAAGTAAATCTTTTCCCAAAAATAAGCATAGATAATGTGCAAATTTAAAAATATTTTGGAGGTTTCATAAAGTACGAAGATAATATTGTTCCGCATACAGAATATGTCACTTACATTACTTCCATTTTCTGCAAACCAGAATCCTTTGTTGAAAAAGTCTTTGTTTCAAAAATATTTCATTGGGGTACCATTTTTCTCTTTATACCCTAATTAAACCAAACGGGAATATACTCGAACGTGTACCAGATGAAAATGGCGCCCATTAGGGTAGGAATTAGAATCCATGAGCTATGGTTGAATGTACCCATAAATCAGGCCGTTATTGGGACATCGAGCATACACTGGTTATGTTGATAAATGGTAGATTTCCGTTCTGGACAACCTTAGTACCTACTTAATATTGTTTTTTTTTTACTTAAAATAGTTTTTTTATTATGTTACGAACTTACTATCTACCGATATTCTACTATTGAAATTCAACGATGAAAATTTGATGAAGAAGACAAATTGAAGTAAGCAGTTGTTGTGCTACAATGTTTTTCATACTCGTAGCTCGTAGTAACAAAAAGTTATTTTACTGTTCAATGAATTTGATCTGACACAATTTAATCGCTATCATAAAAAATACAAATATACTGCCACCAATTTACTTTTTATGTCTACTACAAGTGCATAGATACGGTTACTTAACTTTTTCTCATAAGCTTAAAATGAACAGTGACTTAGATTAAAACTATGATTAGACAAAAATATTGTGTTCAGTGTAGCGTGAAGCAGGTGTGTAACGTGCAATCGAAATATATTTATATTCGAGTCCGGAGCAGATGTTAAAATATACCCTTTTTAATACACAGTGGGCAGTAACTTAGGTAGGAAATGAAAGTCGTTATTCACAGAGGTTTTAACCAAGATTAGCTGCGCACGTAATTCTGCAATTTTATGAGTGAATTTAATAATTATTTAGCAATTTGTTCATGCAGTTAAAAACTTAATTTTAATAAATGTCCGCAAGTAATAAATTATCTTTTATATTTTTAAACATAACTTTTTATTCTCATAGATAATAAATTCTATTTAATAGCTAGAAACGTCATGTTAATAGACAAATTAACCTATCCTAAGCATCCGCTCATTTACCACGCCTAAACTTAACTCAGTCTACACAACCATATCTTGAATTACGTACGTTCGTAGTACAATCATGAATTAAAAACTTATTTTATTCAGCGACCCGAAACGAATCTTGGCCTCCGAAACAAGAGGACGCCACTTTGTTCGATCCTGAACTACTTGGCTAGTCATTAGCCTGAAGTTTTCTTAGATCATTTTCCAGCGATAGTTAGGTCGGCCAACAGGGAGTCAGCCCATCGCGTCGGTCGGCTCTGCTATGCTTTCTTCACGAAATCATCTTGTTAAGGAAACTAGGTACTACAGAAGAGCAGAGACTACTAGTGGCGGAAAGAAAGGTCCTAAGCAATATTCTGGGTCCAGTAAAAGTTCAAATGATGAAACAGAGAAGATTGTGGACATACCTAACATTATTGCCGAGACCAAGGCGCATCGTCTTCGCTGACATGGGCACCTAGAGAGATATAATTAAATAAATAAATAAAATTGATATTGTATTTGCAGTATCATATCATACTCGTTATGGTACATACCTTCTACATAGTACGTTAACTTCGTAATGAAGTTAATTGTTATTTTCCAAATGGAAGTCTACTAGGGCGTTCAGATAGCCGGGGCGGAAGGCGTGGTCGATATAGCACGTAATCGGATTGCGCTCAACGCTTCCCCGACCAGAAAGCGACCTGTATGGACAGTGGGCAAAGCTGTTTATTTTATATTTCCACTTAAGTAAGCAGGTTTCTAGGAAATGGCGGTATAAATGACTGAGCAATGTTTTCGAAGTTTTATAGAATGGAAAAGTCTGTACCTAAGTATTTAGGGCAAAGAATTTGGAAGGAATATATATTTTATAAATTGTTTTTGGGCAGATTTCTTTTTCTGATCAATGATTATTAAGTTACCTACATAATTAAAATCTGCATCTGGGTATCTTGGTTAAGGATAAAGTTGGTGAAGTGCTAGTTAATACTCGCAAGAGATAAAGATATTTGGATTAATAGAGATTTTCCCGTTTATACTTTTATAATCGTCCATCAAAATGAGACCTAGGTAAGTATTAAATAATAATTTCAAAAACTATTAAAAAAATAGCTTGACTGGTGACCAGACAAACTATACAAGGGCACATAATGAGTTGCTATACATGAGCAATATTAATATAATATTTTGAAGAGACTACAATTTTTACAAGAGTCAATTACATAGTGACACTAACAGCTATAAAGCCCATAAAGGTAAATAATAAAACAAACATTACTTCACATTATAGTACACTTCCAAGTAGTGTTTCAAAAATAGTTTCATTTTAAACTTAAACTTGTTAGAGTCTGTAATACTCCTTGTCCCATAAGCGGCGAGGTCAAACAGCAAAGAACAATAATACCATGAAACCATGAGGTTTACAACCTTGTGCAACTTAAGTTGACTAAAACGTTACCTACTTCAAATATTTTAAGAGCCAATGTGAACTATTAGTCATTTCCACTACTGGACACGAATGACCAGTCACGTGCATCAAGCTATGTCTGCAATGTAAATGGGATATTAGCCCTTATACTGAAGATGTTAAGACAGTCAATAAGTTCGACATATCTAAATTTGATGAATCTCCTGTTGTACCTACATGAAGGTACAATGACACCCACCAAGCTCTAGCCTGCAATGTAAGTAGGACTGTAGTCCTTATGTTGCAAGATTTAAGACAGTATGTTTGACAAGTCTAGAGAATTAGTCGTCTACTATACAAGACATGACAATGCTAAATGGCACGACCAAGTTCTGATGAATTAGCGTACCGTTGTCACATTGTCGGTGTGTTTATGATTTCTTCTTACGGAATCTGCAAACAATGGCCATAAAATGCGTGCATTGTGAATATTACGACAAACGTGTCATCGTTATAATTAGATAATACGAGTGCACCATATACAGATAGATAAGTACACACCATAGGTACACACGTAGCAAATGTTATGCCTAATAATAAACTATTACATGTAAATGCACATTCTGACTACAGTAAATATCTACTTAATATACATACATTATGCAAATTAATATATACCTAGAATACATTTGTCAAAATTGTATAGAATAAAACAATTGAATAATTGTCCATAGATACAACTTTGAGCTTCATGCGATAGGTTATAATATGCCGGTGATGCATGGCAGGAGTTCCTATCTTCTTAGTTGACACTAAGACTAAAAGTAATTTTAGCTTAACTCGATAAATAGTTTACTACAACAATCAACAAAACAATAAACATAGAATAACAGTAAAAACCTATAAAACATAAACAAAATAAAAGGAGGCTAGTCCAGCCGGCGCTCCCCGACTCAACGCTCAACCCTAAAAAAATGGAAAGCGTGAGACCAAATAAAATTTCTTCTAAATTACAGGGGGATCAACGAAAGCCTATATCGTGAACGTCCACAATTTCACCTGGATATTACAATCTTACTCTTGAATCAAATTTGTTCACGTGCGAGAAATCCCACTTGACAACGATCTTAGAAGTTTGCTTTACATCGCTCATCCTCCGACAAGAATCGAAGATACCCAATACATTGCCGGCTGAGTTTAGCTCGCTTTATAATTGAGTAGTGAAGGAAGAGCAGTGTATGCTGATAATGTTGAAATGTTATAGCGGTTACTCTGAGGTAGTATTCGTCGGACAACCGCGACGCCGACGAAATACCTTTAGTTCAGTGTCGTGCCGTTGCAGAAGCGAACGCTTCGACGTTTGTTCGAATAACTCCTCTATCATACCATTATCGTTTGATAAATAAATATTCGCGTAAATATTTTTAAGTTACAATTGATCGTGCGCTTAGCAAGTTTAAGTGTAGTGTCTTCAATTTTGGATAATCTGAAAAAAAACTCTTGCCTGGTTTGAACTCAGGTACAGTGACAACAAACTTTGATCTGTTCTTCTGAAAGGTAAGTCATTAAAACTAAGTTTAGCAGTAGAACGGTCGGCAAGAGACCTATGTAAAAGTTGAGAAATGTGGTGCTATCTAAACAGGTTTAGCCTATCCTTATTATTACTTACATTAATGATCGTGATAATATACACAATCAATTGCATTCGATTAATTTATACTCACTTTAACATTGTATTCCAGTTTTATTATATTTATAACTCATTTACATCCGTTATAGTGTCACTAAGGCTTTTGACACACAGCCCCGGTATTTGTATGCTTATTAGCATTTCGTGATTTTCGAGTTATCGGCATTAGTGTTAGAGAAATTCCAGCTAGTTTTGTTCTTTTATGTCTAGGTAATGCAAAAACTTAGTAGATCATCTAGATTTCTAAACTGAAAAAAGGTCTTCCAGTGCGACAAGTAGGTATTTTGAGCGAATCCTAAATTTCCTAAAGAAAATTGAAAAGAAGCCTCCTATAAATATCCCATTCATCCCATTTCTGTGAAAACAGCATAGATGTACTATTTTTGTACATTAAAAAACTATGTCATTCACTTACTTACTTTATATTTATGTCGCCACCGATATCTAGGAACCTATAGGTAGAAATATATGTTTTTATATATTCAGTACATTTCTTGTACCTTCTTACACGTCTATAGCACGTCTATATTTTAAATCTATAAAATGAGCATATAAAAGTAACGTGGATAAAGAAAATATTTGGGAAAAATGTTCTGGTAATATTTTGCCATAAGCAAATTCTAGTGAACATGGTATGCATTTAGGAACATAATTTTTTGGAAAAAAGGCAACATATTTTGTTAACCATATGACTGCGAATGCAAAATAACATCGTACAAAATACATCCGGGTAGATAAATATAGTATTGTATTGATGATTCAAAGGATCAAAATGTCAGCAACACACGTACCTATAATGATAAGTAGGTATTTAATAATTTATTTAAAAGAACCTTTCGCTGTTCGTCTACTGATCTGATACCCACTGACCATGAATCACTGGTTACATCACAAAGTTTACGGCTCAATAAACCAAATGCTATAATTTATCAGCGGGCACTGATTTTAAAACGTTATATAAATTATCTTTAGCAACACAAATAACCTTTGACCTGATTTGCCACACTCTCCACCATCGAAAGCATTAAACTCAGCTTTTCTCTATTTCCAATTTTTTGGAACAAAATGCTTGTGCATTGTGTTTAGAAATTGTATGATTTCTAAAAATTCTGTCATATCTTTATTCGCAAAAAAGTATCATCAAGAGATTGGGTTAAAATGTCACTGTTTTTAAAGACTAGACTGATGATGACTATGAAATAGTTAAGTGTCCCTGATTCAAGCTACTACGGATGTAGGTTTAAATTTCATCCTGGAAAAATATTATGTTTAGACTTCTTAGCCAATTCAAATGCCATAATTTCTGAAGGTTGGAAATTGTAATCCCATTAGGGTACCTAACCTCTAGACAATGACCATTTCTTTAAGACCATTATGAATATAGGACAACAAGAATAGTTTATTTAATATATGAAAAAGCATTAAAGATAAAGGATATTTTTATTTGATTAAAAATGTGTACTTACATACAGATATAATTATAGGATTGCAAAGTTTCATCACGTTGTAGCATTACGATGTACAAATTACATTAAATTGCTTGTTTCTAACTTATGATATGTTTTTTGTTATAAATAAATGAATATGTATAACTCGTATAAAAATAGATGACTACGTCATTATTTTTTTGAACTTTAATCTAAAACATGAAGGTCGAAACGCATCAACGCGTTCCGATGTGTGAGTCATTCTCGCTGAAGCAATCAATGTAAATCACTGCAGTGCTGGTACTTAAGATTGCCCACAATGTTAATAGCCAGAGTCACAACTTGTATTCTGAGGGGTCACCGCGTAGAGATCGAGCCACGGCTGCTTACATCGCGAGCTGAACAAGCAAGTCTCCTCATCTGCCACCTGATAACATAAAAAAGCTAGATCAATGAACTCTCAATATCAATATCAGCTTAGGTCTGACTTTCTGTGTTGAAGCAGATGTGTTGTACTAAATTTGGTAGAATTAGTGTCCATCTGCATATATGTGTCCTATTATGTTTCAATCTTCGACCCACCTTAAAATGCTTGACAACTTAAACCTCAATACATTTCGAGGCATTCTCAACATCATAGTTACGTACAAGACTAACAGGGCACTCGCCAAAGCGTCGTACGTTTTTCTACTGGCTATTAGAATACTGTGAATTAAGCAATAGGTTTATCATGTCGTAGTTAATGAAAACGATAAATTAGAAATGCTATTACTGTCTCCACTTGCAATATGCAGCTGGTAGAGTAAATACGATAATATACGGTCACTAAGAAAGTCCTTTACAGCTTTTAAGCAAACTGCATTGTAAAATTAAATGTTTATCTGCTTCCTACTGTAAATGATGGTTTTAAAAATGTAAAGCGTGGGAAACTTATAAGTGAATACAGGATGTGTAGGTGCAATCTACATATAATAATTATGTAAAATAAGAACCAATTTTGGAAGTCCAGTGTTCTGGTTTGAAATGTTTGTTCAATAGTAGTTTATGTGACAGTCACATCATATTACAAGGATTATTTTGAAGAAAAAGTATCTTAATAAAACGTGTTCGAATCGTTGTTTAAACTCGTAAAAGACGTAGTCGAAGTCTTGAAATAACGATAGTGTGACTAGTGACATTGTGGGAGAGTTATGTTTCACCACGCTGGCTCAACTGGAGTGATACTACGGCCTCACAGAAGACCGCGGCGTGAAGCAGCGCTCGCGCTGTGTGTTTCGCGCAATAAGTGAGGGCAGGGTAGGAGAGGCCCAATGGGGTACAAAGGAACTTAAAGTTTGGCAGCGCACTTGTGGCTCCACTGGTGTTGCAGGTGTCTATGGCAGTGCTTAACATTAAGTGATTTGGCTGGACATCTGCCATCTGTCACAAAAAAAATAAGTCGATAGTAATCAAAATTATCTAGTTGGTCAGTAACTTTGTGCGTTATGATTTCTCAATAAGATCACAATCTGTAGAACATTTTGCTTTACCTATGGAGTGATGTAAAGCTAGGTAAAATAAACTAACAGAGCAGAATATCAATCTTCGCTAACGATCATGACCTTGCGCGTCTTAGAGCGTGACTGCACTGTTATGATAATAATATTAACATAATGTGATTGATTCCTATTACGAGTATTATCTTAAAAACAAAGCATTCTGAGCAATATTATACTTTTATATAGATCCCTGTTCGTTTGCCGTGGGAAAACCACGCTTCGGCGTGATAGGAATGATACCACTGTTTCGTTGAGTGAGTGAGGGATTATATGTGATAGGTGGCAGTCGAGCAGACAGATCACCAGATGGTAAGCGATTGCCGTCGCCCATGGACACCCACAACATTCTAGTAGAGTCACAGGTGCGCTGCCAACCTTTAAACCCCTTTCCCACTTATTGAGCCTAAGGTAACCACTCACTCGGTGAAACAAAGCGCAGACGCTGCTTCACGCCGGTCTTCAGCCGTGGTATCACTTTGGTCGAGCCAGCCCAATCATACCGAAGCGAACGGTCACAACACGCAATTTGCAACCCAGGCTGAATAATATAAATTAATCTTACTCCAAGCACTCTAATTTGTTTGCGATCATTTACAAGAATCAGATTAATCATGTTATTTTCCAAACAATTACCTCACTTAAGATAATCTACCGTAAGTACAGTAGCAATCTAGAGTAATAAATCAAAAACAAATTAAATTAAAGTTTTCAACCCAAGTTCATCGAACGGAACTCGTAACTTAGAAATTACCAGCTATCGCTTATGTTGTTTCAATCCCCCATTATACTTGTAAGATCAAAGAAAAACTATTACGTGTTTTTAATAGGGTTTAGGGTTCCGTATGTAAGATTGGAAACTCATCACACTAATTACTTTTAAAATATACGATAGGTAATCTATGCTGTATTTAGGTAGCTGTAGGTAGGTACATTATTCAATTAAATCCAAACTTGACAAGTTTTGAGTATGTTAAAAAATACCTTTTTAAAATATTTTTTTATAATAAGTAAATGGCAGATGAGAAGGCGGACCATCAGTTGGTTAGCCAGTCCTGCCGACCATAGCAAAATCAGTGAAATCACAAGGGCGCTGTCGACCTTTGAAACCCCTTTTCCCCTCCGGTTTGGGCCTACTATATCCTCACTCACTCGACAAAACACAGTACGGGAGTTGCATCACGCCAGTTTTGTGTGACCGTGGTCTTACTACGGTCTAGCCGGCCCATCTCTGCCAAAGGGTACTTACAAATAAAGTATGAAAACATATACGCGTACGTCCTAAAATTAATTTATCATACGGAACTTTGAACGTGCGAGTTCAACTGGCACTTGGCGTCTTTTTATCCAGCGTTTACACCCCCATTCATCGTTATTAGTTTCCGACAAGAAATGCATGAAGCAAAGAGATTCTCAAACAACAAAACACGTGAGAAAGTAAATGGGTTTGAAATGAATCATCTTTATTGTAATCGAACGTCATTATTACTGCTGTAATTACCTCCGGTTTGTGTAGTGTAGTGGTGAGGCTCGATTTGACTTTCATTCGAGTTACTAGAGTAACATCGAGTTGACTCGGATTAGAATAAAGAGTGCAAATTCGACTTTAGCCGAGAACGAGAGAAGGCATCTTTAAGAAACTTGCTCATTTTGGTTGGTCTGGTTCCCCTGTCTAAGAGTTGCGAAGGTCGGACTTCATTGTAATTATCTGACTCCTTAAATGCTTGATCATGGACTTAATGATGAGCCCAAGGGGGCTCCAATTCTACTAATCGACAGGTTTAATTTATTTATTTATTCGGAAAACAAAACATAAAATATAACAATTAGTAGCTATGAACTCAACCAAGAAATGCACGCTAGGATAAAGAGGAGAAAACAAGACTTCTATACTGCTATAATAGTGCACAGCTAGGAGTCGTCTTCTTCTTTTGAGTGCCATCTTCTAACGAAGGTTGGCGATCATAATGGCGACTTGAACCCTTGACACAGCTGCTACTAACAGAGAACGGGTGCTTTTATTGTACCACTGGCGCAGATTTTTAAGCCAAGAAGTCCTTCTTCTTCCTGGGCTCCTCTTTCCTTGGATCTTGCCTTGTATTATAAGTTGCAATAGGTCATACTTCGGACCACGCATTATATGTCCAAGACATTCCAGTTTAGTTATGGAAAACTTAGAACAGAAATCTATGATGCAACATGATGGAGGTCGTCTCGAGGAGAACAGTAAGCCGATGCAGGCTGTTGATTAGCAAATGACTCGAGTGGATTAAGCATTCGAGTAGCATCACTAGCAGTGGCGATTTCCAAGATAAGGCAGTACACAGGCTTTAATCGTGGCTCCCGCTGTTTCCATAAATCTCGCTGGTTTATTAGATTCCTTGAGGCAACAGCAACATGTCTCTTAATTAAACGTAGGTAATCATGAAAAACAAGAGGGTATTACGTGGGATTACTTCTAACAACTGTGGTAGATTTTTTTTTTCCTGATCTTAGTTTGATTAACTTTGGTACATAGCTCGCTTCTTTATTCCTTACTATTTGCAGTTGGTCAATTTAATCATGATGGTCTCGTTTTTTTTTTCCTACACAAAGACTTAATAAGAGTTTTATACGGAAGAAGTCAGAACTAATGCTTTTTCCCTTGCTGTCAGTGTTCATTGACATTTTCTCTTAGAAAAAAATGTGTGCAACGCCCGCCCCCATATTAATGTCACTAAGAGGCTTTCTGATCATTGTCGTACTGTTGGGTCTAGAGCCTACATAACGCTAACTTTCGGATTTTTCATTTGTAAAAACCTTCATAAGTTTTCGTTGCAAGTATTTTAAACCACTGGTAATGTATAAGTCTGTTAAGGATAACGATTTATTGTCAGTTGGATGATACGGTCAACTTGTTCATTTTTATTTGATACAAACATATCGTACTTACCTACATAAATAATAAATATCAAATATTCACTATATTATGCTCCGTGTGGGTTGCCCCATCGATCTGCCCAAATAAAGATGACTGATTGGAGCACAGAAAGGTCCTTTTCTATCCCCTATGGGAATATTGGACAACCAACTTTGTCCGTTCTAGTTTGAGTCCTCGCCAAATACACATGCCTACAACAAAATATATAATTTATAGCGTTTTCGTTTACATTATATTAGCAATGTAGAAACATGGTTCGTATGGACGTAAAAAGTGGTAGATAGTTTCTTTTTTTATCAAACAACTTGAGAGTAGAGTAGCAATCACAATCGTTACTTTTCTATAAATATGCAATGAAAACGTAACTTTCACTAGAGTAATACGTTGTGACAAATAGAGTATCTAATCCCATATCGGATCGCGGTAAATCACAGCTCGTAATATTAGAAATCCAATACTAAATGTCAGTTCTTATATTGTGGTTACAATTTATTGGATTATACAGGCATTACAATAAGTAGCATTTAATATTAGGATCACATTTTTTGAATAGCTATTTACCTATTCTCTTTTGACGAAGAATATTGTTAGAGAGGTAGCATGTTTTAAACTTTGAGGAAAATTTAATTCTTTCTCTTCAGGATTTTCAACTATACAAACCAAACCATCAACAAAGTTCACGAACAGCCTTATAAAAACAGCAGAATTTCAAATTTGTCATATTTCACTACTCACTTTCATTAATTTGATAGGTATCTATTGATACTTATATTAAAGGAATTAAGTCAAAATATGCAATCCATCGTTTAGTGGCAGCAGCTACGAGTATCAAACTTTAACTTTCAAACAAAATCCAATCTAGGTTCATCCGTTTGGGAACTACGATGCCAAAGACAGACAGACAGAAAAACACGTCAAACTTATAACAGCCCTTCTTACGGCGGGGGTTAATTAAATAAAAATAAGTTTTAAAGTATGAACATGACAACACTTTTACTAAATAGATAAGTAACTAACTCGCCTATACCTAAATGAGATAAAATTTAGCAATTATTCAAAAACTTTTGACAAAAACAATTTGTGCGTATTATCATTAATTCGCATAGCAATCAATTAAATACATGGCTGACCTTTAATCTCCTCATAAAACTGCGAATCGTGAATTTTTAAACTTCCTATATGACATAATCGCTTCTATTATTTTACTCGAATACGACTTTAATGAAATCGATACGGCCGATTTATTCATATTTGGCATTTTATTATTTATAGTATACCAATTTCAATGTTGTTTGTTCAGGTGTGATGTTGCATTGTCATGACGTAAATGGATCTTTAATAGATCAATTTGTAAGAATCTTCTTTTATTTACCTTCATTTATTATTATGAAGGCGAAAGTTTGTGTGTGTGAACCTGTATGTCTGTTATATCTTCTGTGAATCTAGATGGTAATACTCAAACTGTACTCCTCTGGTTTTCACCGGTGTGGCGGTATTCATCACTTACTATCAACCGTGATCCGTCTGCTGCCCCTTTAGTATAGGTATCATTAAAAATAAAATTACCTATTCACAACAAAATATCGACCGGATCAAAATTTTTAAGACATGTCAATTTATTTCGATTACTTCATCCGTATAACCGACCGCATTATCCGAATTCTGAATTACGTAATTCTATGTTTTTGTCGTTTTTCATCGATTTTCAATTTCGCACGCTTGTTTCAAATAAGACGTGATCTGTTTGCGAAGCTAAAATGTTTTGCGTCTATCTAATCCTAAAGTTTACTAGTTTAAATATTGCTGTGTTTTTAGTAATTTGTATCTAAGTTAGCATCTTAAAAAGTTTTATTACATCGCATATTTTGCAGTTTTCATAATAAAAAAGGGACAAAAAAGCGGCATTACCACCCAAGCGAAGCGTATACGGTGTAAACACATCATGCATACAAATATTTACCTTATTCGGTATGGTATTATTTCTGGGTGGAAACACGATTTTACTTAACGTGATATTTAACTTAACCTTCTGGCGCCCGTGGAACGAACAGGCTTAGATTATGCAGATAGATTCCTATAAAACTTGATTTAATTATTAATAATAACAATATTAAATTTAGACATATCCAATGAATTCTAAATTAAAGCTTGAAGGATTTTCGTACCAAGTTCTCTACGAAGCTTCATAAAAAATGGCTAAGTTAGCTGATAGAGTTTGTATAGAAATAAATATATTAATTCACACAAACATCTCATACATTAACCTGACTCCGTACTAAGTAGCATAAGCACTTTTGTTACAGATATCAGACAGAGAGGAAACACAAACAAAAATACTTAAATACATATACCTATTACACCCAGACACTGAAAAAATGCAAGTGTCCATCAGACGAATATTTATCCAGGGTGGGGATCGAACACACGACCTTTGGCGTATGGGCAAGATCACTACCAACTGCGCTATCCGGCAAATCAAAATAGCAACTACATTTAGGATGTTTTACATAACTTAAAATGCCTGAACTCTTTATAGTTTTATTTTATTCTAGTTAGAACATCCAAAGAAACGCCTGATACATTAAGTGTTAATACGAGTAAGGATTACCAAAAAAGTGATTGATTGAGAATAAGAAGAAGTGAGTAACGACCGAAGTGTATGAAAGAAGACACGCGCATTTATTATGTTGATCCCGGAAGCCTGGCCCAGAATTAATCATACATATTATACGAGAGATTCAATACATGTTTGCCAAAATCTTCACATATGTTTTTGTAATAATAAATTATACAATAACCTAATAAAACTCCAAAAATAGAGCTCTATATTGCTTACACAATATCTATAGTGTTATCTAACGTTTGATGGGTGTGGACTTATAAATCACCTATTTATTACCTTTTACAATCAGGCACCCGTCAGTAGCTTCCTTATCGCAGAAAGTGGGGGCACAAGTTTATTATAAATTGCTATTTACGGGGTGAATGTGCTCAAACTGCCAACACTAATAGGCGAATGTGTCTCTATTGTCACCGCAATCTGTATATAGCAGGGGTTCCCAAACTGTATAATGCAACGAGCCTTTTGGCAGATGGTAGAAATTGGAACTCATGCCATCTTTTTATCGTCGCAATAACACGGCGCTATTTTTCCCGTTAACAATTGTCACATTAATAACACGACGCCATCTTTCTCGTCATTCATCTACGCTGTAAATTAATATAATATATTTTAAGCATGGTATATAATTAATAAATTGTCAGACGTGGTCTGGCTATCCACTTTCTAGTAAGTATACGATGATATGGATTAAGTACCTCTTCCAAATAGACTAATCTAGGTTTTAGCTTCAGTTTTTATAGCTAGTCGTCGGCTAGGCCAGAGCATTATAATAACCCTTGAAAAGTAGGTATTGTTTTAAAAATACCTGCAAAAGATGTCGCAATATAAAAGATTGGGAATCTCTGGTTATATAGCGTAGGAACGGGGTGCGGTGAACTTTGCTCGGTGTTCGTTCATTCCTCATTAGCTTCACCCATTGATACGGGTTTACAACGAATTTGTGCCCATACACCCGCTATACTTACCTGCTTATCGTCACTGAATATTGATGCCCTATATATTTTAAAACATGCTGGTACTTTTCTAAAAGAGCAAAAAGCCTTAACCTCTTAATCAACTTGAATGCCTCAATAACATGAATGCCTACTCGTTTTGGCATTGAATTGGCATTCGCCAACAGCGATACAGCCTATTCATGGATATTATTGAATTTCTTAATATATTATGTGGCTTACAAAAAGTCAAATTAAAATGCAACGAGTTCACGTGAGTAAAAAAAAAGAGTGGAAGCTACATTCCATTTGGATAACTCGGATCTATGTTAGGTATCTATGTAAACTTAGGCATAATAGTCCACGACGCCTTATGTAGCGAATGTGTGACGAATGCATGACAATCGTAAGACGCGTTGCTGCACCTTGGACATATTCGTGGACACAGATTTAATTGTTTCTATGCAAGATGCAACCATTCGTCTTGCCATCGTCAATTATTACGTGCGGTTACATGGACAATGGGTATAAGCCAACTAAGTTACTTATAAAAAGACAAAAACATGTGCATATACTCTAATTTTTAATTATGTAGAGTAAACTGACAGATGTCAACGTGTCACTTAATTTGACAGATGCAAAATGTCAAAATGTATGGAAATTTGACATTTGCATCTGTTATTTTACTGTACATAATTAAAAATCCTAGTTTATACCTACTATACTTTCACGGCTGTCAAAGGTGTAATTTACTAATATAGTAGCTTACAATGAACCTGTATGTGTGTATAATGGACAACATGATTGGCTACTCGATCTGTCTTTCCCCAGTTCAAGAAAGAATCTAATGAAAAAAGTGTTGTTATCTTCACCTAGTGTGGTTATCGTTCCAAAGTTTGAAAAGGTACAAGTAAAATCACCATGTATTTTAAACAAATGAGTCAACGCCAGACATACGTAATTTCAGTAAAATACATCTCAAAACTCGTTAGGTAGACGTTCAACGGCTTAAAGCAACAAACTTCGACCAAGCTGTATATCATCAGGTACGTTTAAGTCCTTTATCTTGTAAATACCTGTTTGCCGTCAAGTTTCACAATTCATGAAACAAAGCGACTTGTGAATATTTCATGTTTTTGTTCTAAACGGTATTCCTCTGGAGTCAGTGTTATGTCCTAAACAGTAGAAGGCAATGAATATTCATTAAGTAAAAGCACTGACACCTGAGCAACTGTTAATAGAACTAAAATTATACACCATTTACATAAACAGATACGTCATTTTAATGTGTTGTACACACCCTGTATTAGCATATTAAGGGTTAAAGCAACAATGCTGATTCGTGTATTTACTTAACTTTTATGCCTAGTATAAAATACATACAAAGTTAAATTAGTGAACATTTATATTCATTTAACCACATCTTTTACTAACCTTTCAGAAGAACATTAGTTTTGCGAGTTTCGAAAATTCGTAGGTAGGTCCCCAATCCCCATCCAAAATTAACCAATCATGTGACCGACTTAGTATGAAAAAGTGCGAATTTTCAAAAGTAATTGATAGAGCAACTTGTTCGGAACGGTTGGTAGGGACGTAAATGTTTAGGTATAGATAGACGGCCTTGATGGCGCAGTGGCTAAGGTGTTCGCCCGAAGTGCGAAAGGTCCCGGGTTCGCTTCCCGGTCAATTAGGAAACTTTTCTAAGTTTTTTTGGGTCTGGGTGATCTGGATTGACGCCCCCAGTTAATTAACGTCATCTGGTACTCATATGTACAGAGGTTTTCCTAGTTTGAGACCAGGATGATTGGTGTGATTGTCTGGCGCATTTAGATACAGCCTTTATCTTCATGTCAATTTTTGAATAATTTCGTCCATATCATTAACATTGAAGCGATTTATTTATTATTCCACAATGTATATAGTTACCGTATGCTAAATGTGGTATGTATACAAAATGACGTATAGGACCAGCCCTTTGTGTTTTATTACGTGACGAATGCTCATGCACAATACGTGGACGATGACCAAATGTGGATCAAATGTTAATCTAATACGGAACACAATCGTAATAATAAATACAGATCATAACACGTTATTATTAGATACAATAATGAAATAATAAAGCGTTGAAGGCTTTAGTATCAATGTACCATGCATACAGTAGCTACATTTCCATGTTCATATTACCTACACACACACTTTTAGTCAATAACTTTGTTGAGTGTCTCGTAATTAGATAAAATCAAAGCCTGGTTACTATCGGTTTTAATAACTTACTTTAGTTTTTAAGTATGTATAAGTACACTTACCTATATCATTCTCGACGAGTATTATGACACCATGAGCGCTGTAGTAATAATTGCATCATCATTACTCGACGCAGTTCGCCTTCCAGACAGCTTGTGTCGGACCATACGAAAGCTTACTTATTCAGACAACTGTCCAAATAAGTTTAGCACAGCTGTCCGAGGCAACGCGCAGAATTCTTAATCTATTCTTTATAAATGCCACAGAAAATATCAAATGCAGGAAACATTAAAGTTAATTAGACGAAAATTAAATTTATGTGTTGACGTCTTTGACCTACTCGTTATCTGATTTATTTTCCATGGGAATATAAATTTACGAGATCAAGCAACTTTAATATTATTACTTTAGGAGCTTATTTTTTTGGGGAAAATCCAATTCTCTTCTTCTTAGATCGCATTTTAGAGTAGGGTATTGCGTTCGGGTACTTTGATCGCGCCTAAATTGGCAAATCTGGAAATTACATTGTCGCGATCGCTATCTGACCTTCAACCCTTAGAGAGGGGAAATTGGAAAAATTGGATAATGGATACAGCATTATCTAAATGTGGTTTCCACACTATATTTTCTCTCGACGCAAAATAAAATACCTATCTGAGCACTACCTTTGAAACGTAAAATATAAAACTTAGATTAATATTACTAAGACATGACGAAGTGGACGTTCGTTAATATAGGTACTGTGTAGTCTACAAGTGTTTTGGAGGTTATTGACTCTCAACCAACTTGTTTTTACAATGGACCATCATGAGTTCTAATTATTTTTTTCATCTTATCTTTATCGACGACATGATGACTCAACAAAGGGATCCTAAAGTACAATCTTAAAAGCCATGATTAAATAATAACAAAGACGAGTAACGTGGATTCCGAGTCATAAAACAACGGATGCCTTTCTTTCCCACCTTTTACGTAACGAAGCTAAAAAACTGTTCTACAACAGAGTAGGTTGCTTTGAAACAAATAAAACCAGAGTTTAATACGGTTTTGCACGTCGTAAAGAGCCAACAAGCAGTAAAAACGACTGTACTCCTCCAAAGTCAATTTTGGTGACGTCATAAAATGCGTAACTTTTTACAACGTTTAGGTACCCACTTACAAGTTTGTTGACTTAAATTCTGATCCTTTAATTCCATTGGGTCCCAAGAGTCAAAAGTTCAGGGCTTGCGGAAATTTTCAATTATATCCCGCTGAATCTGAATTCCAACGAAATACTTTTATTTGCCTCGAAACGAGTCTTATTAAACCTTTCCTAGAAAATGGACCGACTTATTTAATTTGATTAAATATACGTACCTTCTGAAATATAAGAAACGTCGTCCAACGACGTTGAAATTGAAAGGACATTGTCGCCGAAAATTCATTAAGATGTCAGTTTAACATTAATCTTACTTACAATCCACAAAATGGCCGCAAAACCTTTTATTAAAAGCAAAAAGAATCAAGAAATTAATAGCCAGCCTTACCTGTTAGCAATTGAAATGTTTAAATAATCTAAGTTAGATGATTGTAGTGTAAATCGTGCCTTTAAAGCGATTTAAATTAATTGAAGATATTAAATATCAATTTAGCGAAAGCGTAGGCGTCCAAAATTCGAGGTTAAAGACGCGTAGGCCTTAATGTCCGCTAAATGCGATGTTTCGCAGTTCTACATTGAATGGTAAAGTGCAGTTCATTGAGGGTAAGCCACAATGTGCGTCCGGGCTCTATAGGAGCTGTATAGAAGTTCTATAGGAGTTCTCGCACTCGGCAAAGGCAAGAGCGAACCTTGTTCCGGAGCGTGAAAGCGTCAGCCGGTTCAGCTCGAGAACACGAGCGGGATAGTGCTGCGAGTGGCCGTATCGAGTGACTGATATATTATAAGCCGTATCATGTTTAGTAGGGAAAGTATTATTAAAATTAACGTCAACGTATGCGTTTTGTAACCCAATCAGTAATACAAGTAGGTATCCGACCTTTTATAGGGTTTGAAATAGAAGTCATTATGAGGTGTCCAGGCAATAGTTTACGATACGTAGTTAGAGTGACTTGCAAAAAGCAGATATTATGTACTATTGACGATGCGTGTCACACCTTTTTTGTCACCTTCTCTTGTTATTTTTTTGTTTCATTTAGCTTCAGTCATGTTGTTAAAGACATAATGATGTCAGCATACAGATTTTCTTTGCTCAAAGATTCAATAATATTTCTTATCTTTAATGTTTCTTTGAAAGCCAACTTAACAAAAATTTTTGAATGCTTGTATGTATACTTACTGTGTTACTGAATCAGGTCTTTATCAGATTACAATAAATGGATTAATCGTCTTTGAAACCAGAGACCAAAACCAAACAATAAGCACTTAACTGTTACTTTTATTTTACTAACAGGTAATACTTTAATAACTATGGAAGCAGCTCCCATTATACAAGCATAGAGTTAGTCAAAATATTTCAAGACTTAGCCATACACCCATAAATTTCCGTTTCTGTATACCTTAAAAACAAAGATATTAAAATATCTGTAAGTGTAGTTCAGCAAAATATGTAACAGGGACACGTAATAGTGAAAAATATCACGTTCCAAATATCAATTCTTGAGCGACGTCAGCCACAAAATTGCCCGACCGTGTGTCGGTAGATGCCATTGAAAAATATCCGCTCCCTTTTAAAGTGAAGGAGAATTCCTTGAAAAGCTTCAACCACTGCGCCTTTTATTCCTATGGGTTGTGTGTAATTTCAATGTATAAGAAGAAAGCCACTGATAAACCGACATGACTTTAATTAATGCATTTATTATATGAGAAATCTTTGATATTTTTGGATCATATTTTTGGATTCTATGCGATATCTATAGATTTGGATCTTATTTTGACTATTAGGTACTATTGGAAGGTGTTTGACTGCTTCTACTGACAAGTCTTTAAATAAATATTATGCCACTCTTCATAAAAAAAATTCTCTTCATAAACCGGAGTGATACCACGACCTCACAAAAGGCGGGCGTGAAACAGCGCCTGCGTTGTGTTTCGTCGAGTGAATGAGAGTACTGGAGGCCCAATTGGGGGGAAGGGGGGTTAAACATTGACAACGCATTTGTGACTCTACTGGTGTTGCCGGTGTCTATGTCGCTAACCATCAGGTGATCCTTCTGCTACATTAAAAAAAAGTTTATCTGGAAAACTATTTTTCTTTTAAAAGAGTAGTGATTGTTAACCTGTGCAACACTTAAAAATTGTCACTAATAAAACATTGTTTTCTTTGCAGGTAATTACACGCCCTATCCAGTACCTCGGTGAGAAGTCTCCAAAGTTGTTTAATGTTTATCTTTCGTAATGCAATTGTGAATATTAATCCCAACTACTGCGTTTGAATACCTACCAAATACGGTAGGCATCAAAAGTTATCTTGACGTCTCGCGACAACCTCTGACCTCCCGTTTTACTGTCTCTCCGATCTCCATTATAAATAAGCAAGATTACGCTTAACAACTGTCTCCTGGAAGTTGCCAGTTTCTGGAAGCATAATGAATATTTATGCGCTTAAATTTCACACATCAAGCCTAACTTAATTTCACTATGACTGACTTATGTTAGAAACTGATAGTTTATTTTAGTTTTATCTATCTATACTGATTATAAAGAGATAAATCGATAGACATCGGAAAACCTTATAATACAAACCAAAAAGGCGTAACAGTAGCGCGATGCAATCGACGCCCAGCGCCATCTATAGGTAGACAGTGGAACTACTGTTCCGAAATGAAGTGAGAATGGGCCACAAGTACTTATAAAACCCTTATTAAAAAGATCCTTTTCAGCAAAAAGTTCTGCTGCTCCACATAAAATGTATGGAATGGTAATTTTAATGCTTGCTTATGTTGTCTATTTAACTTCCCGTTAGAATTTATGATTACTACTAAAAGGGTTTGGCATTAAGTATAATACAAAGTTGTATCGACTAAAATTTTACGGTATACGGACAGATTGTCCCTATAAACGGGGATGACATAAAAATGGACGCTCGTATATTAAATACTTAATAGTTTTCGCTTTTTAAACGTAATATATTACAATGTTCATAATGCATATATTTTATGACGTTCATTTGTTATATTAAAGTGGTAGTAAGCAACAAGTTGGATGAGAAAATAAATCTTGGCGAACTAAAATAGATAAGAAAACATAGCTGCATTCAAAAATGGTGTTGAAAGATTTATGAGTCTAACCCATCAACAAAGAATCCTTTGCAGTGAACACAATAGGGAATTGCGTCATTACAGGAAACATTTTTTTTTTCATCGCATATTAGTTCTTTATTTTTGTGTAGATTTTGTTTATCCTGTGTAACCTTAGCTATGTTTTTTGTACCTTTAGGTAGATATCTTTTTTTACTGAGACAAATTTACATAGTACTTCTGAGTTTAATGCCTAGTTGATGTAGTGGTTCAAGTACCGGGCCGTGATCTCAAAAGTATGTTTCGAATTCTTTCGACCATAATTCGGGTTTGTGATCACCAATCCGCATTAGACAATCGTGGTGATTAATCCAAATGCCATCATATTTTCGATGATCTGATTTCTTTGATCCAGTTAGTTTTCTTAAACTTGCCAAGCACATATTGGTGCCAGTTATATCTCATTTGGCTAACACATGTTTCCATAGGGGCGTGTTTCCTTCTTCACTAAAACTGGCTGTTGTTACTCCTGTACATAAGGGTGGGAGCAGAGACGATGTCAATAATTACAGGCCTATTTCCGTGCTGCCTTCGTTGTCCAAGATAATTGAGAAGCTCATCAATAAAAGACTTGTTGATTATCTGAACAAATTTGACCTTTTAGCTGACTCACAATTTGGTTTTCGGTCAGGAAAATCAACCCAAGATGCTGTGTTGGCTTTAACGTCTTTTATTGTTGATCAAATGGATAGCGGGAGCAAATGTCTAACGGTGTTTCTAGACTTAAAGAAGGCATTTGATACCGTCTCTGTTCCCATGCTTATTCAGAAGCTGGAAAAAATTGGTGTAAGGGGCACATCCTTAAATTTGTTTAGGGATTATTTAGACGGAAGACGACAAAGAGTTAAGGTGGGCCAGTTTGTAAGTGACGATGCTGAACTGTCTTGTGGCGTCCCTCAGGGATCGGTCCTGGGCCCGACTCTCTTCCTCGTCTACTTGAACGATCTCTGTGGCATGAAACTTTCTGGTTCTAAAATAATCTCCTATGCTGATGATACAGCCATTGTTGTTACTGGAAAGACATGGGAATCTGTAAAAAGGGATGCTGAGTCTGCTCTTGCTGGTACCGCTTTGTGGTTAAGATCTAATTTGCTTTCCTTAAATACTGCTAAAACTAACTTCATGTGCTTTGCCATCAATAGTAGAACTCAGCCTCCTCCTGAATATGGTCTTGCTATACACAGTTGTGACCGCGCTAGCAATACTGGTTGCCTTTGCCCTTCAATAAATAAAGTAAGCACGACTAAGTACCTGGGGATAATGATAGACGAAAGACTCTCATGGCACGCTCAAATCGATTTGGTCGCAGGTAGAATCAGGAAGTTGATTTGGATTTTTAAAATTTTGAGACACTCTGCAAGTAAAGAACTTCTCAGAAATATTTACATTGCCCTAGCACAATCCGTTACCACTTACTGCATATCGGTATGGGGAGGTGCATCTAAGGTAAAATTCTTGGAAGTAGAACGTGCTCAGCGTTTGCTTCTAAAGGTTATGCATTTTAAAAAACTAAGATATTCTACCCACACCTTGTACTCTTTGGCCGAGGTCTTGTCAGTTCGTAAATTGTACATCATGTCCTTAATCCTACGGAAACACAAGACTCTTCCAATAGACAGCTCATTACTAACTAAAAGACGTAACGATATTGTTGCTAAAACAAGTTCAAGCAAAACACATTTTGCTAGACATCAATATACTTGCCAATCGTGTCATCTCTACAATCGAATAAATAAAATTTTAGCAATATACTCAAAGACAAGTTTCAACTGTAAACAGTTATTGGCGGACTGGTTAAAAACACTAACATACGAGGAAACTGAAAACCTTATTTTCAAGTCGGTTTTAAAATAAAGACACACACTTTTACACTTAAGTACAATCAAACACATGCACATACTAACACACACGCACACACACATACACACACACATACACACACAAACACACACACACACACACACACACACACACAAACACACACACACTCGCATACAAGTAAATAAATAATATATAAGCTTTCTTTTTGTACAATTAGTTTATATTATGTTATTGTTTTTCAATAAGTTACCTCATGTTGTTATAGGAGAGCGGATTGTCCTGACACAAGTGTTTCATACGCTTAATAGGAGAATCCAAACTCTGATATTGTTAACCAACTTTTGTCTAATAATAAACATTTTTCATTTTTTTCATTTTTTTTTCATTTTCATTTTTGATGGAGGCCTTTGCCCTGCAGTGGGACAGTAATATGCTGGACTGATACTATACTTTTATGTACCTTTTTTACCGAGACTAATCTACATGAAGTACCTATGAGTGTATGTATAAGTAAGTTTGTGATTTGATTGTAATTACAAATGTTCTAGCCATGCAAGAAGCCGGTCATAGCTATGTAGAACGATTGAACTAAATAAGTAGCTAATTGCCAGATTAAGTGAGTAAAAACGCCATTCGTTCTCGATTCACCAAATACATACGTGGAAAACTACGGCAATTTAAACCTACAAATCTATTTAAATGATTACCAACTAACCTACTTATAAGCACCTTGGGCACTAAAATGTAAAATTTGCATTGAAACCTACCCAATAGATACGTGGTTATAGAAATACTTACTAGTATATCTTTAACTATGCACGTATGGAGAGATACGAGTGGATATGTAGAGGTACTACGTATCTATAATCTACAATATCTTAATGTGTGTGTATGGAAGTAATCCGAGTCTATAGGCTAGAAAACCACTAAAGCCCGCTGTCCAACGGCAGCCATGTTACTTTGACCTTTGGGTTCATTGTTTCCTAGCCGCAGGTAATATTGAAAAACAATAACTAAAGCAATATTATTTGATGATATAGTAAAGTTACTCGGAAACACTATAACGTTAACGCGTGTAGACAACAGCTTCGCCTGAAAATATCAACTTTTCGTCGTATAACCCCTTCTTTAAAACTGATCCGCTTTAAATACTTTTTGTACTTTGTGTTTTAACTTTCATGTTTAATGTAGTCTAGCCGTGTTTTTTTTAAGAAGGTTATAAAAAATTAAATACGTAAAGACGTACATAGTCCTTACAGTACATGGTTACTTATCATGTCTGTATATCTATGGAGATATTTAGGGAAAAAAGATTTCTCTCCCTGCCTTATCCAAGGAGGGCCCATTTGTATTGGAAAACGTATACCATTACAAAATCTACCAAGAAAGCATTGGCTAGACATGCCTATCTAGAGCACTTAGACTTCGAAACAATATAAATCTCACTATCGTACCCATTCACCATGGACGCTAAGCATGCGGTAAGCTACCCGTACACCGTAAGCCTAGCCCACGATGCGTCACGTCTAATCTTGGCCATACTGTCGACGACACCGGTGACCTCCACCTGACTCACGATCCTAAAGTGAACTCCGTCTCAATCATTGTTCTCTAATAAAATGCTTAATTACGAAGAATCATGTCTCAAGATTATGCAAGTCTGATATTGACAAAGCATTTAATATAGCTGTACTTAATTGATTTCAATTATTTCAGATCAAATGTCTTCGGTTCTTAACTTTTGAGCACAGAAATTAATCATTGTAGTAATTACACGATACCTACATCCTTTCTTTTTTTTCTAGAATAAATATATGGCTATGGTTTATACTGCGATTTTAATGGAAAGACAGCCTTATACTTACTATAGATTTAGGTACTGCCAATAAGTATAAGAGACCAGGACAACCAGAGCGTACGACGCCATAAGCCTTTGAGGAACACGATTCTCGCGTCTTTGACATGAAATGCGACTCGATATTGTCAAAAAGCAAAACGATTTCATTTTAACTCTCCTGTGAATATTACTGTTAAAAATAGTCTCCACAGAATCCTTAGGACATTAAAACGCTAAACACCGGCGTTTTATTGAGTGACTGTGACTTCGACTGACTTCGACTGTTGACTACACTTTATCAAACTACACTTGACATTGGCAAAATTAAATGTGTCATGAACACAAAACAGGCCATTTTAAAAAAAAAAAAAGTGAATATTACCGATAAACGATAGCTCTCGCCCCAAATATTTCAAGCATATCAATATTCCCTATCTAAGGAATTTGTGCATTGTGTATAGTGCCTATCTTCTATTTGAAAGGGGAATTTATCAAAGCATTTGTCAACATAATACAACCGGCCGATATAAGTTTGTTATCAATTCATAACTTGATAACGAGGTATAGAAAACTCTCACTGGGCCAAGGTTGTCTATAGAGTGTTGTTATTGGGTTCCGATAAACTTATTTGACCTGTAGTGATAGTAGAAATTAGGTCATGAAGGTGCAAATATTCTAGATAGTGAAAAAAGGGATGACTAAAGGCATTTATTAATAATACAACTCATTTTATCAATCATTAAAAATAAGATCTTCATTTTATTAGTAATGATAAATGTAGATTCAAAAGTAGCTTCTCCTTGATTGCACTTTTTAATATCTCGACTTTATAGTAGCCTATTTTGACCAATCGCGGACCGTAAAAATAAATAGCATTTTTATTTTTCACAGAATAGCTGCTATCAACATCGTCCTCTTCGAGCTTTAATAACAACATTAAAACGTATATTTGATCTGTTCTCAAAAGTGTGACCATTTCATTATAAAAATCTTTGGAAATAACAAGCAATGCAAATAAAACCTGATATATAAATTTAACTTTTGCCAATTTTATGTTTGCACAGAGATTAATGCTAACATAATTTATTTAAGGGTAAATCCTCGAAGGATGAAGTCATTGCACCTTCAAAGGGTTTTCCCGTTGAACGCAACCTGTATCACCTTACATTTTTATACCTAATTTATTACAATTGAAATGACTCTTTATTGATGAGGCAAAAATGCAAATAATTAATAGTATCAATCAAATTACTTACTATAGATATTTAAGTCCTAAACAAAATATTTGGTACGTAGGTAGTCATTAAATCAAGTTTTTCTGTCTTGCGAATGATCACTACTAACAGAAGGTAAGTAAAAGATCCATGCAACAAAAACACAAATTCAATGGTTAAATGCAACGTGAGAACATGAAAAAAGAAGCTTAATTCATTCATTCAAATTCAGTTCCTAAGATGTGATGGTTGTACCTTTACGTGTACTTTTACACAACAG
This sequence comes from Cnaphalocrocis medinalis, assembly GCA_014851415.1. Lineage (NCBI taxonomy): Eukaryota > Metazoa > Arthropoda > Insecta > Lepidoptera > Crambidae > Cnaphalocrocis > Cnaphalocrocis medinalis. The sequence goes on along the minus strand of CM026275.1, from coordinate 7,739,380 downwards.
AAACTAATTATGATAGGATTCTCATTCTGGGGATGTATCATATTCGTCCAAATTCAATCCACATCTTTCACTTTAGGCACCTGTAGGTATATTAATATTGTCAACCACACGTGAATGACAACGAATTACCACAAGGTACACATAATATTTTCACTCGTGAGCTACAAGTGTTGCCAAAATCTTGTTTTAGTAACTTTTCCGTTCATTTATTTACCACATAAGGGATGGCATTTTTATAAGTATCTACTAAGAAATATGTTTTCTGTTATTCTTTAAGAATCTGTGCTATTCTTTAATGATATGCATAAAATTTTATAATATTGCTTTCCCCGCGGCATTGAGAATCTAAAATTTAAAACATAATAAAACGAAAAGGCACACTTTAAAATATCTTAAAAAAGAAAGAAAAATTTTTTTTTAATCATTTTAAAATAACAACAGGTTAACACCATAAAGTTGGCAGTCATTGAACAAAACACAGAATACATAACTAACTCCTCTGGTGTCGATGGGCAGCGGCAAATGGTTACCATCATTTACTTACGCGGAGGAGTGACGAGATAGAATTGCTTAGTAAAGAACTAAGCAGTGTAATTCAATGTAACTTTATAATAATAGATGATACTTTTCCAATAGATGGTAACACCAAAACCACACGTCCGTGTTTTGATCTCGTTTGTATTCCGATGCATCCCCGCGGCCGCGACCCCAATACTGATCAATCACATGTGATACTCTTCCACAAGCTTTTCACTAGAAACTCGCTGATTTCCAATCCGATTGTACCGAATCATGCTTTTGTTATACTTATCCTATTGTATGTGGTCCGTAATTTGCAAAGAGGTATAGATAAGTATGTAGGTGAGCACTAACAAACTGGCTCCTATAAATTCGGAACAAGAATTTTGTCTATTCGTCTGTGATTATGATTTCGTTGGTATGTTTGATTGAGTATGCGAGATCCTTATTAACAAATTAAGGTAAAATTTAATTACAAAAACAGCTCAGATAATCATTATCTACCTCTGAACACATTTTTGTAAAAAAAAGCAAAAACGTAATACCGTCAAAACACAAGGCAGTCGTATGCCTTTTCTGTATTTATGCAAACTCAAAAGTAAAAAATACAATTTAGAAAACTCTTACAAAGATTATTGTCAGAAATTTTATTAGGAGTAACTTCGAAATCAGAAAAGTTACTATCCCTATTATAGGAGCAAAAGGACATTACTTTTCACAACTCCTATCCCTTACTTGGCAAGCAACCAAAATACGAGAAAGCATATTTTTGCTCCCATTGCAAATTTATTTATTGAAGTAACAAAACGAAATCTTGAGAAAGAATTTCGCTAGCAAATCTTGGGGCGAGACGTCTTCTAAATAAACAATCTCACTATCACCCCGTGCATTACTATTCATGACCCTCATCCCTTATTTGGCAAGTGACCAAATGCGCTGAAGTACGCGGTATGGCGCATGCTGCGTCTGTTTATTAGTGATGTGATATTTCTTGAGTACCTGACATGACTTTCGGTCGTCCAGGGTTAGTGACTCACTTTAACGCTCAACAAACGAGAATAATCGATGTCATGAAAATGGATTTTGATGAACCAAAGAAGTTTCCATGTTTTATTACCAATGGGGCTACCATACCCCTATGACATAAGCGGTAGTGGCACCATCAATTAATTTGGCGACTTTATTGACATTAGAGAAGAGTGGCGATGATTGTAAAACTTGCCACCAATGCCTGAAGTGATGACCACGACCACTCTGTCAAGAGTGATACTGACTTAGAAGAGATTGACATATCATATGCCAGTCGCATAGAAACAAAAGAAACGCTCAGCGGAAGTGAAAATGACGGTGATAAAGATTCGGCCGTTGTAGGTCCTATGGTTCGATGCCCGGTTTGAATAGAAAACGTAACCATTTTTACGTTTTTTGTTTAAAACAATCTTAATGTTAGCCCTGGGGCCGGAGGTTGACGATTTTGTCACTGCCATTATTATTGACTCGACCATTACTAGTGTATGAGACCCATATCATGTATTTTATGGCGTATCTTAGGTCGGTCGTATATCACAGTACATTAACACATATTCCTATCGATGCAACATGAATAAAATTAGTTAGGTACATATGAATTTCAACTCAAGTTACTTTAAGTTTCATCTGGATGATGGCGCATCTCTAAATTATATTTTGTATTGTAAGACAAATGTTCTGCTAAGCAAATGAGATCCGTTATTCATGCGTGTTTATACGCGAAAGTTATATATTCTCCACATTTCCTACTACAATGGAGATTGGGGTAAGTGGATTAGCCGACAAGACAAACAAAAGACATTACGTAAAGGTTTACTTAGCCAAATTATTATGAGTCATTGGAGATGTACTCATAATGTCAAAGCGTTCGTTATCACCGCATCAGTATACAGATAGTATTCGTAATAGTATTGCAATAAAAGTTACGTTTTGAATACAACCGCACTTTGGAATGTTTCGTTAAGAAAATTGAATGAAATTATGTAATCTCGTAATGTCTTGTTTGTCGCTTATACTTGGTGTGCCTTACAAACAAAGAAACATGTACTTGCTAGCATTGAAGAACAAAACATAAATCAATTTAAAAAAATATATCTTAACCATTTCAAAAAGGTTTCAACCAGATCTAAACAAATGCGGTATCGTAACTGAATTTTATTGAAATACACGTAACTTTAATGTATTTAGTTGATATCAGTTCCAGATATTTTATCGATATGGCAATAATTTTCCTTATTTCTATTCTGAGAAAAATGTTAAGCGTGTCATTACTGTCCTTATTAATGACTAGTGGCTCATTCTCGCTTCGTTTGGGGACATTAGTTTCAAATTAAACTAATAGATGGCGTTGGGTGTTGATTAAATCACGCAAGTGTTTTGTTTTTTCGGTTTATCAAAGCCTTATAATTGTCTGTAGAATTTACCTCTACAAATAGTATGGATTACTTAATCCATTGGTTCATGGAATTCCGCAATCAAATTATGGTACCTCGTTTGGATTACATTAAAAATCGTGTTTGAAGACTTCTTTGTTAATTACCCCGTCAAACAAGTGTTCTTTATTACAAGCATGTAATATCGCATACTTAGTCACTTCAAAGTTTAAATTTAAACTACTCCAGCTGTAAATCTCGTCTAATTATCCAAATACGAGGCTTTACAAAGATTTAATTACGCTTCTTTTATTTGCCGTCGTAAAAATTAAAGATACGCCGCTTCTACTTCGGGGAAGCAGTCCGGAGCAATTTATGAGTTTAGTCTGGTGTCCCTTCAACAACTGTTTTAACACCTCACATTTCTTTCCTTGGAAAATACTTGAAATCGTGATAAAATCTTCACCGTTCTTCTCTAAGACTAGTTTTTTTTTTAGTTTAATTCTGGCATAGTCTTAAATAAATTGTTTGAGATGTACAAACTACTGTCTTATTGTTATCCACCAGGCTTGTAGGTAAGCAACGCTATATTAACATGGAACGTCTTACAGTGCATAATTTTATTGTTTGAAATGAAGTGGATGCGGGTGTTATAACATTTTGTCAACTTTCTGATAAGATTATATCTGATATAGTGCCTTTGAAGATGATAAAGAATTTTATCTCGATAATGTCTAAACATTCTGGAGAAAGGCAGACTGGCACATCCGAATGTGTACCTATATTAAATAATTTTATTTTTGGTATAGCAATTCTTTGCAATTTATTCTAAGTAAATATTAGCACTTAAAAATTCCTCGGAGGGTTCAGGTGGACTTGAACCCACAACCTTCTGCAATCCGGGCAGATATGCTATCCATATTACACCATCCGAGCCCCTTACTAACACTTACGAAATTCGTCGGCTTAGTAAGGGGCTCGGATGGTGTAATATGGATAGCATATCTGCCCGGATTGCAGAAGGTTGTGGTTCAAGTCCCACCTGAACCCTCCGAGGATTTTTTTAAGTGCATATTTACCTATATTAAATATATTATTGTACCTAAATAAACTATTTAAATCTATCAATAAACCAATGAAATAAGATTCAAGTAGTGGTGGTGGTAAGGTGGTGTTGATGGTGAATTACATATTAAAAACGTTTTTTTTTCTAAATGATTCGTATACATTATAGTCTTCGTAAACTTTTGCCGGAGTTGTCCACCTTTAGGCTGCGGCTTTTACACCACTTCTTTATATTTTTTATTTACGATATTTTTTTGTACAAACGAGCAAGCGGGTCACCTGTTAGTAAGTAAGTAATCAATCACCGGCGCCCGTGAATTGACATCTTGCTCTATCCGTGGCACTGCATACTACAGAATTCTCGCACTTAGTCTCGATTCACGCTTACCCATTTTTTAAATTGGAGTTTATTTTCTGTGACGACACCCACGGTCGTATGGGAGTGTAACTACAAACAAGAGCTAAGGCTAAGAGTTCATTGCATTAACACGATACGGTGGATTTACCGGCGTGGCGATGGTCCGCGATTACCTCCGAGTACCGAGTGTGGGAACAGAATACAATGACGATAGTGTGTCTTCAAAAAGGTTATTAGCTGAAGTAAATGGAATAAGAAGTATACGGATGCAATAATAATAATATACTCTTAACTTGCTCGATGATTTACAGCTAGGTGTAGAAATTATCTTCAGTTTTTTATTTCAAAAGTGAAGAAGTTATTTGTACGGATAACTATTTAAAATAAATGTCACGACCTCTTAACAACTGACTTAGCATAAAAAACGTGACTTGAAAAAAAACACTTTTATTCTTCGTTACGTATTAATGCTTTGAAGATGTATTATTTTAACTGATATATAATTTAATAAACTTGTTTCCAAAAAACCAGAATGGAAAGAAATAGAGATTCTTAAAAGTAACATCCAAAATATGTGAGAGTTTTTTCAAGCGGTGTACGATTTTGTTCAAGAATTTGCAATGAATTAAAAAAAAGGAATTTTGTAAAAAATATCAATAGCATCTAAGTAGACACTGTTCCCTAAATGAATCTGATCATAATCCGGACCATTTAACTATTATGCAATAACGGTAACATTCCCACTCTTTCGTTTCAGCAAAACGGGTTTATTACGGCATAATGAACAATTGTCATCACTTTTAATGTTGTCTAATTATGGGAATTTCTCTCAATAGTGATTTACTAGCAGAATTATTAAAATTCGAGGTTGTCCGACCTAGATAAAAATGTTCTTTATTGCACAAAATACTAGTAGGTAATGAGTACAACAAGAAATGAGAATGTACTTCGCTGTAACTTAGTAAATAGAATAAAGTACTTATATATTACGTAAACATTAAAACATGACATCACACCGCCATCAAATACAAACATTGATATTGTAAGCATTCGGTTGGGAATGTCATCTAAGTAACCAAATCTTGAAGTTTGATCCAACTTACCATATTTAGTCAAGCTACATTCTCGACTTCCACAAACATGCAAACATTTGAAGTAAAGTACCTACATATTGCACGTAAGTACATCATCTTAAATGGGACCACGGCATTTTAAGATTACAAGTATCAGGAGGCCATTAGACATGACATCATGAACTGTAGGTACTGTATACTGGATTTTCAAACAAACACTTGATTTTTTTATTCAAAAGAGCAAGCGGGTCATCTGTAGTAAGAAGGTAATCAATCACCGGCGCCCGTGAATGGACATCTTGCTCTATCTGTGGCACTGCATAGGTACTACAGAATTCTTGCACTTAGTCTCGATTCACGCTTACCCATTTTTTAAATTGGAGTTTATTTTTTGTGACGACACCCACGGTCGTATGGGAGTGTAACTACAAACAAGAGCTAAGGCTAAGAGTTCATTGCATTAACACGATACGGTGGATTTACCGGCGTGGCGATGGTCCGCGATTACCTCCGAGTACCAAGTGTGGGAACCGAATACAATGACGATAGTGTGTCTTCAAAAAGGTTATTAGCTGAAGTAAATGGAATAAGAAGTATACGGATGCAATAATAATAATATACTCTTAACTTGCTCGATGATTTACAGCTAGGTGTAGAAATTAACTTCAGTTTTTACTTCAAACGTAAAGAAGTATGTACGGATGAGTATTTAAAATAAATGGCACATTTTATAATGAACTGTCATAGCATAAAAAACGTGATTTGAGAAAAACTTTTTTATTCTTCGTTACGTAAGTATTAATTAATGCTTAAATATTGATTACAGAAATCCAGAATGTAAAGAAATAGATATTTGTAAAAGTAACATCTAAAATGTGCAATGAATTAAAAAAAAAGGAATTTTGTAAAAATGATCAAAAACACGGCTAGTAGATACTGTTCCCTAAATTTTATTAATCAACAGATTCATGACAAACGTCATGTTATGATGATCATAGTCCGGACCATTTAACTATTATGCAATAACGGTAACATTCTCACTCTTTCGTTTCAGCAAAACGGGTTTATTACGGCATAATGAACAATTGTCATCACTTTTAATGTTGTCTAATTATGGGAATTTCTCTCAATAGTGATTTACTAGCAGAATGATTAAAATTTGAGGTGGTCCGACCTAGATAAAAATGTTCTTTATTGCCCAAATTACTAGTAAGTAACGAGTATAACAAGAAATGAGAATGTACTTCGCTGTAACTTAGTAAATAGAATAAAGTACTTATATATTACGTAAACATTAAAAACATAACATCACACCGCCATCAAATACAAACATTGATACTGTAAGCATTCGGTTGGGAATGTCATCTAAGTAACCAAATCTTGAAGTTTGATCCAACTTACCATATTTAGTCAAGCTACATTCTCGACTTCCACAAACATGCAAACATTTGAAGTAAAGTACCTACATATTGCACGTAAGTACATCATCTTAAATGGGACCACGGCATTTTAAGATTACAAGTATCAGGAGGCCATTAGACATGACATCATGAACTGTAGGTACTGTATACTGGATTTTCAAACAAACACTTGATTTTTTTATATTTTTGTAATCTTACTGTGCAAGGAATAAAGTTCATTTTTAAAATAAGTTTTAGACTTATTTGTATTTTAGTAGACACTCGACCGCCGACGTCGATGCCCACGCGCATCTGATGACAGTTAGTACTCATAAACCGAGGCACTTACAATATACCACGAGAATAAGTGGTGCTCGTTATTGAAAAATAAAACGTAAAATATTAATTTAAAAAGCTAAAAGACTAAAGCCATTATCACCATACAGATCTACTAATATAAATACTAGTGACCCTTCACTTCGTTTCGGGGACGTAATTTTGTTATTAGTGTCAAACTTTTTCAATAGATGGCACTCAGTGTCAATTACATCACGCAAGTATTTCATCTTTTCGGGTTACGTATAAGCCTTGTAGAATTTGCCTCTTTATAAATAGTATTCATAATTAATGATGATCCTAACTAATATTATAAATGCGAAGTAACTCTGTCTGTCTGTCTGTCTGTCTGTCTGTCTGTCTGTCTGTCTGCTGTCTGTCTGTCTGTCTGTCTGTCTGTTACTCTTTCACGCCAAAACTACTGAACGGATTTAAATGAAATTTGGTATACAGATGATCTAGACCCTGAGAAAGAACATAGGCTACTTTTTATTGCGATAAGGGGGTTGTAAGGGGTTAAAAGGGGGGTGGAAAAGCTACTTTCCACGCGGACGAAGTCGCGGGCGGCCGCTAGTACGATATAAATAGATACGGTTTCAACTGGGACTGCAGCCGCAGACTGCGTATTATGGGATAGAGGGCAAACACGCAGGTGGTTTACCTGATAGTAAGTGATTGCCACGTCACGGCCCATGGACACCCGCAATACCAGAGTAGTAATTTGTGCGTTTTTTTTTTTTTTATGTGATAGGTAGCAGACGAGCAGGCGGATCACCTGATGGTAAGCAATTGCCGCCGCTCATGGACACTTGCAACACCAGTGGAGTTACAATATAAAATTATATTATATGTAATTATAATATTTCCAGCTTTTTAAATTTGAATACGCTCTTTTCTTAAAGATTTGGAAGTTGCATCTGTCTAAAAATACTGCTACCGCAGGCTAAAATTTAATTCCCGGTAATAATTTTAAAATTTCTAAATAAAGTTGCATTAAGTGCCTAACAGCAGTGGGCATCTCATGGCTGAAATATAAAATGCTCATTTAGTTGCCTAAACAAGAGCTCATTCTATTAAATCAGTTATAATTATACGCAAATATGTAGGTAGGTATGTATAATATACCGGATCCATCAGAAAACCTCTCATAAAGAAACGACCTCTATCATTTTCCTTAACAAAACCATCTTAGTTGGCTATTTATTTTTCCTCATTATCCGACGTGTATGTTTCTCGAGATAATGTACCCTAGCTAGTATTTGTGCCAGTGTTTTGGCGCTCGGCATCAATTTTCTCATAATAAAGCCTTCCTTTTATTACGATTAAATGATAGCTTCGGCATTAGAACATAACTGTATTCGTTTGTTTAAAGAAACAAAAGAGTCTCAGTTCAAGTCTAATTAATTGATAACATCGATAGTTAATTATCATCGTTCGTGATTTTGATTTTAATGAGCTCACTTTTTTATCATACACTGAGCTGTTCTTATTTCACGCTATTACTTTACTCTATGGTTTATATGTATATTGAACGATGTTGGTGGTAAGGTATGTACAATCTAGTTAGTTAGTTTGGCGTTTGACTCAGTAATACAATAGTAGCATAATTATATGTGACAGACTCTTACTCTTCTCGACCTTAGCCTATTTCCAGGTTCCAACACCACAACATTACAGCCCTCACTATAATAGAAAAGTGCTTAAGAAGATAATTATGATATCTGTCCAGTTGCCCTCAATCGAATGACCTATTCAATATATTTTTCTTTCAAAGCAAAAGTTTACTCGAAGACGGACAAATCAATGAACTTCTTGGACAGTCATCGTCTAAAGGTTCATTATTCATGAGTACGGTAAAGTATGGGAAAGGTCTTGCAATCGGAAACGTACCGCGTAAATGATTCATGCAGGTAAACGGTGATGTCAGAGAACACACCGCGACTCACGAGTGTGGCGACAAAGCTTTCGAGTCTGTTTGTCGCAACACGGAAATAGGAGGCGCACTGGTGCTTTAAACAGAATGTGACATGTTTAAAATGTTTACCCTAAAGAAGCTGCGTAACGTTATGTTAGACTTCCTCCATTCAGTCGTGGTGCTAGGTTGCGTACCGCGGACCCACGTCATTTTCCAATAAGGACGACGAGGGAGAGCCCCAGGGGTTTATGTCGGTAAACCCTCGCCTTCAGCGGGAGGAGTCCGACATAACCCGTCCCGGTGGACGGGTATGCGTAATGCATTTCCCCTGGGTCAACAAAAAAAAACAACTTCCTCCATCGGTGGCTGCAGGTTTGCCAACTTGCACCCATGCAGCCCTGTCTACTTCTGAATGGAATACGAGAAGTCGACTAAACAGTCGTTGCGTTGCGTATATGCGACATATGACCTAACGGGACCCAACCGCAAGGTAACTATAAACATCTCTTTATTGTTACCAAAGATAAAGCAAACAGCCAGCATGTTATTCTTGTACGCACTAACAGCTCCGTGCGGTTAATCTTATAGCTATTGCTTTTCCTGACAGTGCCCTATCTAGATAGGGTGTATGTCCATGATTTTTTACTGCTCACAGGTCAGTCAACAGATATTCTGCCGCAGATTCATAGATGAACTAAGATTTTTAATTCGACGATAGAACTTGTGGTTCAGATGACATTATGATTTCAGTATTGGTCCCATAGCTACCACCTCAGAGGCTGCTCTCGGAGGTGCGTTATTTCGATAACACGATATGTATATTGTGGTGTGATGAAAAAAAAACTATCAAGGTACCTCATTCTTTGACTTACCTAATTGTTTTAAAGCGTAGAAAGAGTTGTCTCAAATATACTTGCTTACAAAAGGAGGGAAAAATCTGGAGGGGTTAAGTGATAACAGCCACTTTAATTGTGATTGGGGTTGACAGTTTAATGTACCTGCCCTGAAAACACGGAAAAGTCTTTTTGTCCTAAGAGTTTGTAACTGCGCAAGGATTTAATACAATTCAAAATTAATTTATATTTTTAAAAAGTATTTACTGGTGCTTTCCTTATTAAGGCATATACTCTTAGGTCGAGATATTAAAAGTCCATTACGATAACAAATTTTCACTTCCTTATACATAATTTATTGTGGTTACTCCAGATGCGGATATTTTTGTATCGAGTTTGAAATACGAGTGTTGCGCAACTAAGTTAGATGGGAAAGTTGAACAGTGGTTTACGAAGTAGCATCAATAAAAGTGACTGCCGATACTTATGCACTATTGTTCTAACACCATTAAGGTTATCGGGTTCCCAACGTTAGATATTACATGTTTTGAAATTTGAAGATGATTTTATCATTTATAGGTAATCGGAGGGTATTTGCTTAGTTTGGCGTTTGACTCAGTTCACGTTTTATAGTGTAACTAACCGGCAATTTTGTATTATATGTAGGTAAATGTAGTATTATACAAGAAAGAAAATATAATATTATATTTATCTTACAAATTATACCAAGTTGTTCAACATGTTCATAATTTTCAGTAGAAACTGTGGTTTTTATTTCACGTTCGTTAAGTATCGTCGGCTAGACCAGCCTCCTTCAGAGGTATATTGTTTAAATTTTAGTATGTTTTTTACTATTTTAATATATTCTTTTTCTGTCTTACTTCTTGTCTATGCTTTGCTTGTGCAAAAGGTTTCTGTGGAAGAATATAATAATTTCTGCCAATACCGGCTTTTTATTAGCATCAACCCAGCCAAAAAAAAGTCCAACGTCTATAATGGTGATAACTCAAAATGAAAGGGGCATTCTTTGGTAGATAAATAAAACATATCTGGTTGACATTTATTCTAATTACTAACATACCAACGTACATAATGTGTTTTTATTACTATATCGAGGCACTTATTGAGTGCCATGACGCTATAATAACAATTTTTATAGCATCCGGAAACCAAAACTCAAATAAGTAAAATTTTATTAGGTACACATAACTATATAGCATTATTTTTATTGTGCTACACTTTCTTTATAGGAGTTTTTTAGAAAAGAAGTCCAATAGGTAAGTAGGTAATAAATACAAAGTTAATCATTGATTGTAGGTAACATAACTGACGTTAAGGGCCTGTTTTACAATTTACGGATAAGTTCTACATAAGTTATAATGCTATTTATTGCTACTATAACATTGTTGTTGCGTATCACGACTGTCAAATAGAGTTATATTTATAGTTAGATAGAAATTGCAACTGTTATACTCAAAATAATTTATGTGTTGCATGGCTATGTGACGCTTTATATTTACATTGTGAAATAGCCCCTTAATCTGTCTTGAAACGCTTCAAATAAAATACGGAAAATGTTTTGTCATTAAACTTATTAGAATTTTTATCGTTATCATGAATATTCATGAGCACAACTTGTAATTAAAATTTAACGATATTTTCATTAGAAATATTCCTTTGAGCAAAAGAACGCTTTGGTTTTTGCTACACTGCATGTTAGCAAATGATGAAATAACAAAATACTTTTTATAGGTGGATATCCGGTGATTGTTTGGTTACGGCTTAGTTATATTCTCTTTTTATTCATTGATAAAAATAGATTTGATGAAAAATTAAGAAAATAAATCCATCCCATATTTTTTAATCTCATCTATTTGAAATTACTTTCTAAACATTTTTCCTATAGCTTGACGGAAGCTCTTGAAGCATTCCTAAGTACCTACAAGTGAGAGTGCATCTGTACATGTAGGGCTCCGGTAAAGGAGATTATTACCACCGACCCGACCAACTAGTCATTGGGAAAATTCCACCTTTTTACTTACCTTATGAAAACTTCCTTAGATACTATGATGCGTATCTAGTAAATTTATATCGATTTATAGTACTCACCTACAATTGCGAGTCATATTTTAAAACATATTATGTTACAACTTGGCGATTTGTAACTAGTATGATTTGTGGTCTTCATTTTGGATGAAATCTGCTACTTCTTTACCTACCTGATTTATTTTGTTATTTTGTTTTGCGTTATTATTAATATTACAAAAGTACTTGTTGAAGCAAGTTCACTCATAGGTTAATTACCTACTTCAACCAATCTTCATCTGAGGTCACCACGGTACAATTCGTCTAGAATGACAGCCTTATATGTACCATAAATTTACTGTCAGATAAAGATTGGTCGAATCGCACCCAAGTCACACATTTTGTCTCTTTTAAACTAACTCAATAATCTCACTGAACAAATTCAATTTGCTCTTGTCAAATGTTTTCTCAAAATCAATCGACTTAAATGTTACGTAGATTACGAAACTAAATGAAAAACTCTACAGGAATTTCAAACGTTGACATTGTAGGGGAAATAATGGAAAAAGGTCAAGTGTTTACTCGACGATCACGTACTAAATTAAAGTTTAATTTACTTGGTTTCTGACATGGGAATTCACGGATGTGTCTCAGTGTAATATAGGTAGGTAATTAACTATTTGTTGCTTTAGTACGTAAGTACCTAAAAAAAATATTCTATGATATGACATACATACTCGTAAGTACATGACTTGTAGGCAAAAACATTGTATGCCTCCCATGTATTCTGTGCTCCCGATACAAAATTACCAATTCATGTGACAACTTTGTGTTCAGAATAAATGTAGTTCGAAATGCTTGGTAGATCACGTGGCTACTGGGGTGTACCTAAATGTTAATAATACACCCTGTATTATCCAAAGTATGTATGTGTTGTCTGTACATTTTAAATTCTAGAATATTATACTTTTGCCATACTTTTCATCAGTATTAAATAATAAGAATGCAAAGTTTCCTCAATTTATACGCGCGGTATGAAAATATTGGTTGAGTGCGGTTACACACTGCAGTGCATAACGTTTTACAGTTACATTTTAAAAAAAATATTAAATCGAGTGACTTTATGACCCACTTGATTCGCCTCAACAAATATCTACATTCCTTCTATGTTTTTATTTTTTGCTATAGCAATTGTTTGCAATTTATTTATTATTAATTTTATTTCTACATTCCTTTTAACTTCCTTATATCGATCAACGTATTCTTGTAGTAGAATTTATGCCATATTTTAGTTTGCATATAAAAGTGGTTCAAATACATAATAAGGTAAAGTCAATAGATCGTGCAAATATGAGTCTTGGGAATGGAAACCAATAACATGTCAGAATTGAATTCTCCGAAAAGTGTAACATGGGAAATTTTATGGCAAATTATAAATGTGGCTATTGGTTTCGTTTATTGCACTGTCCGATCTAAGCCTTGCAAAACGTTGTAATTTTTATTTTATTTCACATATTTTATACATCTCTCAAAATTAATGCAATAAGCCAACATACATTATTAATATTTTATACCATTATTCTAGATAGATTTTATTAAAGATCAACATTTGTTTGTAGTTAGAGTATTTGATATGTACGAGTTAAAGGAATTTCGGCAAATATTGTTTCGGATACTAAACTTTAGAGATTACTTTAACATAATAAATGTTGCCACAGCTTAAAACCTAAAGGTTCAATACCTACTTAAATAGGTCCTACAATACCTACTTGAGAGCTATCTTAACCTATATTACCATTATTATTTTTACATTTGTAATAAAAACTAAGACGTTGACAAGTTGAAAGAACTTTTCGAAACTAATTTCCAGGAACTGTCGAGCAAAAAGCGCCCACAGAAATTCAATTTATTTTATCGTTATCTTGTTGTCAAAAGTGAGCGAGCTTTATATTCGTCTCTTAGTTTGCTTGATTAATTATGACTGGTTTATTATTTTAGCTGGTTTTGTTTAACGCACCTCGGACGCCGATAAAAGCTTCTAAAAATAAAATTGGTTCTAGATCTCATTTTATCATGACTTACTTTTTAGAATGATTTTTTTTTTATATTTGATGGGTTTGCACTTGACCTCATCTCACCTGATGGAGAGTGACAATGAGGTCTAAGATGTAGCGTACTTTCCCAGAAGAAGCCAATTCACTCTCGACTTAAAGACACCCAAATTGTAGCTCTCTGGAAATACAGAAGCCGGCAAGTTGTTCCATTCCTTAGCGGTTTGTACCAATTAATCGTTATTATTTCAAATAACAGATATTTATTAGATTTAATGAGTATGCATGCTGTTACTTATTCCAAATAAAGTAATAAAAAAGATATCCCATTAAAAAGTTAATTCAGATCGTTTATGATAAAGTCACGTTATTTAGGTAACTTAATGATATTTATCAGGCTCTCCCTATGTAATTTAAAGCCTAAAATCTTATCCTAGTATAATATAATATGTTATAGTTCCATAGGTAAGTACACATTCTTCGTCCTACAATATGTCGCCCGCGGTATATTAAGAATTGTGTTGATTTGTTCTCACAATCAATGTTATACTTACAAAAAACTTGCCATAAAAACCGTGTTGCTGTTAGGCACCCCTATTAAACTGGAGTAGCCTTCGGTTGATGCAGAAAAACTTGAATCTATTACACAAGCAGGCAAGGTTAGTCATTGTTACGTGATCACTATATAGACACTGCTTATCATACGATTCGATGTTTGGCACTGCATAATCATATCAAGAATTATGATCCAATATCATCAAAGTTTAAAATTAATTCACCTGCGGTGTTTTACACCTGTGATTTAATTTTCGCCTGTATCATTTTTTGTTTATTATACAGCGTCCTTAAGATTTCGTGGTCTCATCTCAGCTTGTTCACTTAGACCATTATTCAGGATTTAGGGAGTATACGTATCACAATGAAGCGACAACCGTCTGACAGTTACACTTTTTAGAAATTATCCGAAACGTGCCAAATTTCCTCATGATGTTTTTCTCCACAACCGAGCTATAGATGTAAATAGATTTTTAAAATTCAGAGGTGCATGCTCAGATCGAACATTATGGAATTCACGTTCTTATGATCTGACCTTCCCTTACTGGCTTACTCAGATTTGCGCCTGGAAATTCCATAAATTCTCCTAGGTCGATGGAAACCCTCGAGACTCAAGTTGAGCACGCAAGGAGAGAAGTTGTGCGCAAGCGCCGGTCCCGAGATACATTCGAGAACCAGGCCCCCAATTCAATCTTCAATTTGAAAAACCATGGCGTAATATCACATGGAAAACTATCAAAAAAGAGTAAGTTTTTGTGATATTTTCTATTTAGGTAAATATCACAAGCACTTTAATTGGGGGCCAGGTGCTTTTAACCCATTATAGTCATAGCTGTATACGAATTCATTGTACCCTTTAACGGTTAAATCTCATTAACTGGTGTTGAAGATATTTACTCGTCACTGAATTCATAAGATCGTATCTAATTAATTAACTTGTTACGCAGGACCTTTATCCTCCTTTAACTAATTAACTTCCTTGAGACATTGAAGATTAAGACTTTCTATACATACATAGACTAACTCTAATGGGATTCCATTACTGTGGTTCCAAATAGTCACACATAATGAGTTTGTAAACATTTCTTATTCAATTGTGATTTTTTTTTGTGTAGGTCACAATTAACTCTGCCAATGCCGAATAATTAAAAACACGTTAATATCATGGGTTATTCATTACCACCACCTGTTGTGGCGAGTTTTAGCTATTATTTTAATTGAGAGAATGCGTCTAAATCTAAGACAAAACAAAACATACATAGATTCAAACTGTGATCACTACCTAACATCTCAGTTACACTATTGTTATACCTACCTATACTCTGATTCATAATCATGTAAGTAACATGACAGATGTCAATGTGTCATCCCCATACATTATCACTCAATTTGACACATGCAAAATGTCAAAATGCATAGAAACTTGTCATTTTCATCTGTCAGTTTACTTTACATGATTATGAATCAGAGTATAAACCAAAGTATTTCTCTACACCAATGATGTGCTGACTAGTAAGTCATAATGTCACAACATATTTAAGAATTTGACAGTTAGCATTTTAATTAGGGCACGAGAACCTCATCAACAATGTTAAGGTGTCGAAATGTCGCCAATATAAATGATTAAGCAAGCAGGTACTAGGCGTATGTAGAAATTGTATTTGCAAACGGTTTGCATCGTAAAAGGAGAGGGACGGGTTGAGAAACCTGTTGGGCCTTAATGATTTTAGCTGTCACATCGTTTAAACATATAATAGGCACATGACTGTGAAATAGCTGCGGTATGACAACTCGTGTCATGATCTTACCTAACTACTTTTGTAAAAATTTTAACACAACTGACGTGAATCCACTTTAAATCGAATAGGCTAAAGATTTGAAGAGGACGACATTTTATTACAACTTAGAAATTTAACCAACTACGTACCTATATTTAATGTAAATATATTTTGATATTTAAAGTTACTCAAGATTCGTATTAATTAAGACAGCATTTACTATAAAAGTCATCAATGCATTGCAAACGTACCTAAATTAAAAATATAAAAATTCTTCTCACATGATAACATCAGCAAATTTTTGACTATCTATTTATACCATCATAGATGTATCATAGTTAATGGATCTTAAAACCAAACTATCTCAAGCCAAAAAGTAAATTGCGGATGCAAAACAAAAGCTTCCTGCTGCGAATCCTAAAACAAGCAAGATCTGGTAATAAAAACTAAAATTTAAACGCAGAACGTCATAAATCCAAAAAAAATGTTCTCGTCAAAACAATTCTTACGTCCATGTACGACGACACACATTCATGAGATGGATTTTCTGCTAGCGTGCCTTATCTAGCTATAAAAAACTTAGTGTGCACTAACACCTGCTCTTTATTTTTCCCTTGAAGTCGAATGCAGGCTGCACCTAGCTTCAGCCGTCAATAAATAGTCTGGACCAATCCTCAAGAGCCCCAACCGACTTTACTCGGTTGCGCAGAGCTGGAGATGTCTAGATTTAAGAGCAAAGCACACTTCGGCTTTTAAGCCAGAATAACTAACTGTACCTTGGGTACGTCCTCTTATTGCGTCGGGAAATCTTATCAATAAACATTTGATACATTGACTTGATTCCGTAACTACGGAGCTTGTACCACTAGTTTGTTATTGTAAAATATATTTAAGTACATAAATAAATAAAAAATACATTACGTACCTTCGCACACATATTGTTATAAAAGACGCCCCTCATTATTATACTATGGCGATGACGTAAAGATTAATTACAGTTGATAGGTTATGAATCAGATTTACACATAAACTACCATGAAGAGCCAACCAAACTAAAATATTTAGTTACAGGCCTGTATAATCAGGATTTATTTACATCAGCATCATCATCACCAGCTTTTTGCATTTCGCTGCTGAATCTAGGCATCTCCAGATTATGTAGAGTGGTGAACATTTATTTACAAATAACAAAATATATCACCTTCATATTTTAGCATAAGTTTTTTAGGTATCAACATTCATCACCTCAAAATGAGTAGTTTTTTACTTACTTTATTTCCCAGGCCCAACGACTTAGAGCGGATCTCCAAACTTTTAAGTTTGTAAATCAATGACGCATGGAGATTTCCCAACCTGTACTTAATTTCTTTTTCGTTATTTCCAGTCAGTCTGCGATGGCGTAAAGGGCAAGGACGTCAAGATGCGGTGGTTCAAGAAGGGCGAGCCGCCGCGGCTGCTCGCCGTCTCGCCGGAGGCCGAACCGCGTTCCACGAGGAGATCGAGGATTGGTAAGTCCCGATGATTGACCTTTTTAATGATAGAGGTGACAAATGAGTGGATGATCTGATGGTAAGTGATCGATCACTGCCGCTCATAAACATAATATATATATATAAGATTAGACGAGTTGTTGAAGCGTTGCCGGCTATACAGAATTTAGTAAGTAACCTCTTCTCATTGGGGTCTGGAGGAAGTCGTTATTTCAGTAGTTCACCTGAGGAAGTGTTTAACTGCCTTCATAGTGATGGTCAAAAGCATTGCCTTTTAAAACCTGAGGTTCTGGATTCAATTTCACGGTAGTCGCAAATAATCGTACATGAAAAATGAAAGTCCCCAAGTGTAAGTTTGTGAGATTGATAAAAGATGATTTCGTGTTTCGGAACACTCTTGTCAGTTTGATAGTGGTCATTACCATCTAAGGCGGTTTAAAACTCTGACAGCAGAGTTTATCATCTCACATGATAACAAAGACCAAGGCTTTACCACCCAAAGCCCAGGTTACTACTGGGTGCCTACGTACTTAAATGATTATTTCACACCAAGTTAGTTTTTTTAGACTTTAGCTAATTTGGAACGTCTATTATTAAGATTCATCTAAGAATCTTATAACTCCACTATTCAGAATTTCTAAGGGAAGAAATGACACAGTTCTACTATTTTAAGGCAATGTACTCGTAAGTACAAGAATGACGTAGTTTCTTTTCATCTCATGTTCGTGATCCACGATTGATTTTGTACAGACAATTTAGAAGTGCGTGCATCAAACATGCGTCACTTGACACAGATTGAATCATGAGCAAAAGATTTATGGATGTAAAGCATTTAGGATTTTAGATCAACTACGACTTAGTCATTCATGCATTGCGTGTTACATTATAAACTATGTAGCCCCTTACAAATCTAGCGGGCCATTCTCAGTAGTCTAAACTCAGCAATAAAGACCTTCACTGGACAATAATGGACCATTAATTTGGTTTTTAACACTTATCGCCGAGAAAATCGCAGCTTTCTAGTCATATGGAACATAATCAGCCACTTACCTGATTTTTATAACGCCTAAACGGTAATGTACCGGAGAATAACGTTGCAATGGAAATACTTTAGTCTAAGTAGTAATTCTCTATAGCTTTATGGACTTTCTTTTAACCGTAGCAATATACCTAATCTATTATAAAACTTAAATGTCACCTGCAGATTTTTTGTTCTCTTACATCATTTTCCACGGACACTGGTTCAGTGCTTTTTTTGTGCTAGTTTATTTTTACAATATTAAATGAATTGGCTCCGCGATAAAAATTAAATTCCTGCAGATTTTTGCTAAAAGTTCGGTGAAACTCTTCAGAGGAAAAATATACTTACAGTAGGTACAAACATATCATGTGCAACCCGACAAATATCATCAACAAATATTCAGCCAAACGTATTTGAAATAAAGTTGAAAAACGATTGAAGAAATTTAAAAGTTGTATAAATCTACATAGTCCTCAAACAAGGATTCCAAATCTACTAGTCTAGTGTACTAGTAGGAAGATAATTTTCGGTAGGTAACTCAGAAATTAGATTCGATTCAACCAATTTATTGAGGATCGACGGCTGGACTAACCTCCTTTTATATTGTTTAGGTATGTTTTATACGTTTTTACTGTTTTTGATATGTTGTTTTGTTTATTGTCTTTGTTTTTTAAGAGTTGTGAATCTAGCATTGGAGATAATACAGACTTGATTTGCATATTTATTGGCATCAGCAGAACCCTACCAGCTATAATTTATGTAATACAATCTAGACACAACACAATCTTTATCCGATAATCAATGGTTACCTAAATGTTAAATTATTAGTACTTATGCAGTCCGCTATTGTAGGTATTGTTAAATTAAAAGAAGCTTATTTTTCTTTTGTCGCATTTATAAAAATAGGCAAGTAAGTATGAACCAAAGGATATTGATGTTTAGTATTCTATATAACTAGAGTGTGTTGTTAAGAATCAAATCCTTAGCAACCTACTTACTCGTGGAGGTGTCAGATTTAACAGTTCCATCGTTATACCTCCCACGTGAACAGCTGTATGGTACAATTGTACGTTTCCTTTGAAAATGTTGTAATCTGATCTTGTTAGTGTGCGAATGGAAGTTTCATCATCGCCTTCTTTCTTTTGCAGACCGTTACGTCAACTGACTGTTGACTAGGATTTCCAATTAGATGCTAAGTACTAGATGACTCATACGATTTTGTACCCTGTAACTGGTAATCATGGTATAACAATCGACACATTATTATATTTTGCTTCATGTAGGTTACTTAAAACTAAGGTACCTAATACTTTATCTAACAGTTATGAAACTTCTTTCTTTTATAACCCACTTTACTTACCAAAAGTAAAAAGCTTACGATAGAAACGATTCCAACAGGATTTCGTGCTAAGAAGACGAAACTCACATGTCTAGGTTAAAATTATTTTTAACCAAGAAAATATTATGATACATTTATGTAGGCAGTAACGCATGGAGTGTCAAAATCTCTATCAAATTCTGATTTATCTCCATGTCATTCCTTTTCCACCTTAAAATCTTATAATTTCGTCTGTTTAGGTATAAAATATATGCAGTTATGCCTAATGCAGTTTTAGAGTTCCACAATACTTGCGTTAATAGTAATTGACTTGCTGTTATTTTCATAACGTAGTCGAAATTTAATTATGAACAAAAGAGCATCTGTAAAAGATACTGAGTGCCTAATGCAATAAATTAGCAAACACTGTCATAATCACGCGCATGAAGCAAAACAGTAGGCATTAATAATGATAAGCACTCGCAGTAATCATGGCAATATGCCTTAATAACAGCTTGTCTTAGGTATTAATTTACGCACTAAGAATAAAAGAAAAAGGAATACTTATTTTGTAAGACGCAATCAGGCGTCCACCCTTAGAATGTCTGATTGTAGGTACAGTCGGTTGCAATAAAATGTACCTACCTATCCTATATTTGTTACACTGTAGTTCCTACCTTGTCACAATATTTTACCTGCCTTATAAGAAAGTAAAGTCAGATAGAAAATTTCAACAACTTACCTATGAATCAAAGTGCTTTTTGCAGGTGACTAGGTTCGAAAGATATTTTTTCAAAAGTGCCGAACCACAGTTTCCGAAAAGTTATAAGCCTAGAAACCTATTGTAAAGAGGTTATTGTAAAAAGAGTTTTAAAAAACAAATTAACTGCGGTTTCTTTAACCTTCGGTTTAACGAGTGAGATTAGGAAATTATTCGATAAATCATAAATCACAGCCAATCTACTAAAATTATAATACATTGCAAAACGTACTTGAAGCCTAATCCCGCAAGACACCGAGATCGACTAACTTATACAATATTACCCAGATTAAGCCTGTTTGACCGCACTAAGCAGTTTACCGCGTTTAATCTAAACTTAGTATTTCCCAAGAGAATCGTGAAATAACATAATACCCTTGGATTAAAATTTACTTACATAATAATGATCGTGTTGCTCAAAAACTATCCTATGTTTGGGTTTTGAAAAACCTTTAACACCCCCTCATTATAAAACAGAGACTAAAGTTAGTGATAGTTTAAAAAAATAATGCTGTCACTTTTTAAAAGTAACAATTAAAAGTTACAGCATCAGTTTTAAATCTAAACGAACTTTAGGCTACTTACTAGACTATTTATAAAGAGGTTAATCTCATAGACGACGTCAAGGCCTATACGTAAACCGAACACATGAAACATTTGCGCGACGTAATCGACCCCTAGCGCCATCTGTTGTTACTGGTCTACTCAACTTGTTGTATAATAAAGATGGTATTGGTTTTAAATTTGGTAAACAAGTAGTAGGTATTGTCTACATTGGTTATATGTAAAAGATTGCCCCTATTATCTGAGAAAACATTCGACTAGCTTAGAACTCATCACAATCATTATAACACTGCCTTAATTTATTTAAAAACTCCCCTCATATTCAACGTGTTTTACATTTAATGACACTATTAAGATATCGCAGTCTTACCAACACCAGACATTAAGAGTTTTCTAGCATCGATGCCATTCGACTGCAGTTTACAATGACACAGAATCCGAATGGACGATAGACCAATATGATCGAAGCTTAAACTACCATTAGCCCAGTCAGTAACTTGTTGCTTTGCCATCGATTAGTATTCAAACGCAACCAACGTAATTTCTTCGCACGCACACGGTACGCATGACAACATTTTTGTCATAGTAATTAATAGTCGGTTGCTATCCCTTATGCAATGAACACGCAACAGTAAGCACACTTTGTTTACGTAAGTAGGTACTGCCACTTAATCGTGTGGTTGTTGAGCCCTGTCCAGACCTTTGACGTAGGTACATATCGGCTAAGGCAACCGAAGAGAGATCGGGCGCAGGACTAACATTATAACGTGCTTTCCGAGGCACGGGGGTAGAACACTGCCTACTTCGAGGCTTCTGACACTGAGAATTTCTGGAAAGAAAAACTTAGGTATAAATTTTTCGCTCGACCCCAAGCGCAGCCGTCACTTAAAGTGCGACCCACTACCCACTGAACCACTGAGGCAGTTATCTTCTATACTATTTATAAAGAGATAATTTCTATAGACAACGACAAGGCTTATAGGTAAACCGAAAACACGAAACGCTTGCGCGATGTAATTGAGCACAGCGCTATCTATTGGTTCATTTCTGAATTACTGTCCCGAAGCGAAGTGAGGGCGGGCCACTAGTTATATATAAAGCTTACGAGTAGTTAGCTTCACCCCATAATTATTCGAGCTTGTTATTGTTCATAATATTAGATCCTAACCAAACTTAGATTAACCACACAACCTCGGGGTCGAAAAGGCAACGCTCAATATTAACTGAAACATCACGGAAGCATTTGATTACATACGACAAAAAAGATAGATACCTATTAAAGTACCAGTGTTACCTAAGTGGTCGCCAAAACAGTATTAAGATGGTTGCGAAACTAATCCTAAGGAAGCTATAAACGTGCTCTATTTGGTCACGCCTCTCCTCGCCTTGCACTTACTTCCTTGTTTTTAACTCAGTGTGTGACTGGAATTTTCTAAAGGCAGTTTACGCATCAGGAAAGAACTCTTTATGAACTAAAATTTCGTTGACATTAGTATATTTTTCATATGATATTCCGTAGAGGCATTATAAGATACCATTTTTTGGACAGAAAGATTCTTTTATTTTATTTATGACAGTTTTTTTGCGAGGCTTACTCGTATTAAGTTAGGTAAGTTTTATAACGCTTTCATTAATGTACGTAGACGTCAATATTCCCGTTTACGATATTCTGAGAATTATTCATTGACCACAAATTACTCACTACCTACGTATGTGGCCTAAAACTGGCGTATGGTACAGAATCTACCATTCAGGATATTGACACCAACGTATGAGACGGAAAATGACTGTTGACGTAAAATTAAGGTGATAGCCGTCTACGCACGAGGTAAATCGCAAAAATAAGGAAAAGCTTTTGTCTGTTCCGCATATATTTGCATAATGCCACAGTTCACACTTTGTTTGTAATATATTATTTCTAAATACCACAAAAGTATTTTATGATGAATCTAAATTACTAAAATAGAATGTAGGTGGATCAATAAATTAAACGAAGTTTTCTTTTTTTTTTCAGATTTATCCCCTGTGCGCTACCCTAATCGCAAGAGTAGCAGCAGTTCAGTGGAGACCAACTTTTACAACCTCAGCGACCAAATAATAATCGTCGAGAAATCTCCACACAGTTGCCATCGCGGTGGCGAGACCCCCGTCACTCGCCGCATATCACTGCAAAACGGTCCCGCCTCACCGCAGGAAAGCTATAATGCAACTCGCAAAAACCGCGGCGGCTCTTTGGAAAAAGAGTATACCGTATATCGCGAAAAGCGGAACCCGTTGCTCGATAAAGTTAAAAACACCAAGCTATCATGTTTCAAGTCTAACGGGCCTTTACGACATGCGGAAGATGCTGCATCTACTTCAGGAAGCGACTGCAGCGGATTTGGCCACGTCGAGGACGCGAATCAATGTCGATTCGCGAACAGCTATGCTGATTCACACATAGAATTTGAAAACCAAAACCCTTGGGTAAAGATGCCAAATTACGACGACGACGTATTCTTTGCTAAAAGTATGACTAGTCCTATTGAAAGTCAATGGAGGGAGGAAAAACCATTTACTAGCAGAGGCACCAGATGCTACAGCTCAGGTTCAGAATGTGATCGTTATCATGCAATACCTAAAGCAGGCGCCAAACTATCTAAATCAAGCGACCAAATCTTTAATGACGATTATGAACCTTATGATGATGGCCCCATAGCAATGAAGTCTCATAATACAAGTAAGACTGATAAATATAAGAGTAATAAAGCTGACAAGGATACTATTGGTCCTAGTTCTTGTTTATCGGCTAAATTAAAAGCAATGTCCGACCGGTACTTAAAATCATCTACAAACAAATTCCTTTCTAAATTATATCGACCTAACGGCGAAAACGAGGACGAAATGAACAATAGTAATGATAATATTTTAAAGTCCAGTAGCTCAAGTAAAAGCCGAAAGAAAAGAGGTGGTGTCAAGGCAAAATTACGGAGCTTTTCTTATGGAGCACTACCAGGGTTAGATGAATTCCAAAAGGGAAATAATTCTGTTTTCCATGACGATGTTTATCAAGTTTCCTGTGATGATGAAAACGTGTTAATACAAGACTGTGAAGATGCTGATTCCGGAATACTAGTCAATGAATCTGCAGCGTCTTCAATTTTTGACAGTGATAGAATCTCATCCCGTTGCGAAAGTTCTGCCTCACATATAAACCCTTTAGCACCATGCCACGGTCGAAGTGTGTCTGGTGACCAGAACTACCCTAAACCAAGATCTTCTGGAAGGATAAGCAGAGTCGAAAGAAATGATCATCCTAAACCAAGACCACGGCACACCCAAAGAGCTTTATCATTAGATCGAAAAGAAATCCTAAGGCGTATGCCAAAGACTAGTAATAGTGAGTATGCAGAACCGCAATATTTACAACTAACAGAAAAACAAAAGCAACGTCAGAGAGATGCTAATATGGGAGATACGGGAATCCCTCCCATACCTCCATGCAGGAAACCAAGTAGGGGTAGTAAAACAGAAAAAGGTCTATCTGAATTCAAAGTTGTCCGAATAATGAGAAGGAATCCGGCAGATGAATTGGGCATATTCATTGCGAAGACGAGACTGTCTGATGAAGGTCATATTGGTTACTTAGTAGCCCATGTCGTACCAGGCGGATTAGCTGAAAAGTGAGTAAAACATTATAAAAATAAACACACTTAATAACTTTAGTCACTTGCATTGTGCATTTTACCAAACATGTTCTCTTTCATTTCATATTGAATCACAATAACTAAAATATTATGTAATGCTAAAACTTTATTTGGTAACAATATATTCTCATTGTTTTCAGGGAAGGCACACTACGTATTGGCGATGAGCTACTGAATGTAAATGGTCGGCGACTTCGTGATCTTACTATGTCTGAAGCCAAAGACGCATTAAAGTCGGGTTCATCCGAAATTGACATCGTAATCTGCAGGCAGCGTGAGAAATCCACACCTGACTCCAGGCAAAGGGAGCCGTCTCAGAGGAGCATCATCCTGATGCGCGAGAGCTCAGTTGATTACGAAAACGCGATAATTTTGGGAAAGGAAAAGCGTGTTGATAAATATGACGTCAGGATAGACCGGCGACGGTCGCAGGATGAGTCGGCGTGTAATCGCGGCGCGCTATCAGCTGCGGACGAGCCGAGCGACGCCGCGGCAAACTCGCATTCACACTTCCTCAAGGGTCAGAACGCGAGCTACAGCAGCATGAACAACAAGCTGCTGCGCCGTCAAGTCGTGAGCTACGGCGGCGCTAACAAAGACGGACTCGCTCTCAGTTGTGCCGGTGACATTGTCGATCTAGATGTGCCAGACTGTGCCTCAGATAGATACAAAGACCGACAGGACAGTGAAAGTGATATTCAAACGCCGAATGCTGCAAACTTTTGCACTTTGCCCCGAAGGCCTCGAGCGCCAACACATACGTACCATACAATAACATTTGAAAAAGGGCATGGCAAGAAGCCTCTGGGATTCACAATTGTTGGTGGACGAGATTCGCCAAGAGGACCGCTTGGTATCTTCATAAAAAGTATACTACCACAGGGTCAGGCCATAGAAGACGGCCGGCTAAAAGCAGGTAATTATCTTTTACTACTTATAAATTTGTTCGAACTTTGCTTCTAGCTATATGTAAGTAGCTGTGTAGTCTGTGGAATGTCAGTTGATAAGAATTGGAAACCGTATTGTGTTGGTTCGAAGAGTGGTTTACATTTACAACAAAGCGCATACAATGTTAGCAGGCTATTATTGTTGTGACTAGAGTTGGTATTAAAACTGATATCAATGTTTAATTTACGACGACACAATATTATTTATTGACAAAGTACAGTTTACTAACCCAAAATATAGAGGTTAATTCAAGTGTATTTATAATATCAGTAATATAATATCGGTTAATTACATTTAATTAACTGCTGTCTGCTAGTTGGTTTATTTACCTAGTTATGATAGTGGATCAAATATTCCATCTATAAAAGCAAAAGGTTACCTACTTATTCTAGCGTATAAAGATAAAGTTTTGGATAAACACTGCACTTCAACTCTATATCTTAAAATTGCTTGTTACGTCCAAAACCGTAGCTTTGAACCTTAGAGTACGCTTGTACACATGATACAGGATTGCTGAGTCTACTTAATAAATTATAAAGAACCTATTGCCGTCTGACCTTCCTTGCCCTTACTGGGGAACCAAACAAACTGAATCAAGGAAACACATTGCATTGCCCCACCGCTCAGCTAATAGTGCAAATATAACACTAAGTTTAGATAAAAAAAGTAATTGAAAATGATTCTTTTTTGCTGTGAAGCATTACCATTTTCATTATTCGGATTTTTTTAAAGTAAACGAGCCTTTGTCTGAAGAACTACATATTATATCTAAAAAAACTTCTCAGAAAAATTCGATGCAACACGGCAATTTCATAATTTGACCCCTATTATTAGATAGGTCATGCAAATTTTCATGACATAAGGTTAACAAAAAGTACAATTAGATCTGCAATGTTGTCCTATACCCAACTATAATACATATATGTAGATAATTTACAGACGTTTCTCATTGAACAGTTAATGTGTGCTGTAATATTATTTCCTGCAGATAAATTACATTCATAGAATACAGTTGTGTGTTCGTGTTTATGGCTAACAGTTGCAAGTTTATAGCGAAAACTAGTCGTATAACAATAGATATTCCTAGCTCACAGGTGCAAATGAAATAAACAAGAGTGAACTTTGTGGGCTTCTAATAAAGTTGTGATTGGGTTTATGACTGTATGTTTTTATCTGTTGGTTTCCAGGAGATGAGGTGTTGGCGGTGAACGGCCAGGCGTGCCATGAGCTGGCCCACGTGGAGGCGTTAGCGTTGTTTAAGTCAGTCCGAAATGGATCTATCGAGTTGAGGGTCTGCAGGCGAGTGAAGAATTCTCAGTAAGTAACTTAATTTGATTTTGAAAACTAAATTAGATTAAGGATAGCACACACTTTACCTTAGACTGGTGAATATTTGTAGAGGATGTATCGGTATATCCTAACTCCTACCAACCATTCTGTAGAACATTGTCTTGACTATGTTTTACGATCCCATACAATATTCTCAAACATTTTAAACTTCAAGTCTTCAATTAGACGTTTTGATTTATATGGCGGTGAAATTTACAGTTTCTTAAAAGGTAAACAAATATTTATTAATTTTATTGTGTTACTTTTTCCAGGTCAACCAAAGCAAAATCGTGCACAGACTTATTGAATGACGAAGAATAAGAAGATCAGTTGGATGCATAGCTATTTATTTAAAATATGAAAAAAATATTAAATAATTGTATAATTTTGCATGCTGAAAAATCTTAAATCTGTTGTTGTTAATGCTATACCTACCTGCTAGTTGAAATATTGTCCTTAGGGACATTGCGTTAGTATTTCTTCTAAGAAATTGGTGTGAATATTAAAAGTGCTATAAAGTAGGCATTTTAGATAATATCTTTAAAACTTTTTCAAAAAATGTTATTTATCAAGACTATTAGGCAACAATTCGGCAAACATAGGCACTGTAAATACAAATAAGAGCCATCTTTGACCCTTTCACGCTAATGGGTTATTTTTAGGTTTCATGCAGATTAGAGAACATTTTTAGACGACATTTTAACCTTTTCAGATACCAACCACCTAAGCAAATGTTATATATCAGAATAAAGAGTATATAAATAAGAGGAATGATATAATTTAAACTAAGAACAACAAATTAAAACAATTACGGAATATCTCATTTATATACGATATTATACATTTGCTTTCTATTTACGTTACGTATAAACGTACCTGCTGTAAATTTGGAAATAACCGTTTATGTAATGAACTATGTATTCTTGTATTTTTAATCTTTAACACCTTCTTGAAGTGCCATTCAAGAAATCTTCACATTTTAACAAAATTCTTTTAACTAAAATCTGAAGCTGTACCTGATTTTTTCTATTTCTTTTTTCATATCGTATCGACGCTCAAGTTTAGTTCATACCTAAACTAATATCCCAAAGATAAGTGTTAGGTATTTCGTTATTAACTTCTATGTTTATCTGCACTAAAACTGATATAATATGTAGATAATGTAGAGCTTGTAATCAATGTGTAAGTTGACTCATAATTGTAGTAAATGGTCTGCAAAAAGGTGGAGTGATGCACCTACACTAGCCACATAATCAACAATACACTGTCAATTCTTCAATTCTTTATGTACCTAATTGAAATAATAAAATAAGACACAATTTAAGAATGTACGAGATGAATTACTTGTGTAAAAATAAGATTATTTTCTGTAAGTTTTGACTGATCTTGAATCTTTATTAGAAGATTCAAGATTGATTGAAGCAATTACTCTCTGGCATGTTTGTCTTACCTATCATCAATGATGTTAAAATTTTGTCATCACATTCTTTTTGTAGACTATTTAATCACAGCCTTAACTGAATATTTGTAAAACTTGTATTGTACTCGTATTGTATAAAATGTTTGAAGTCTGGTGTTTGTAGGTTTGCTGTTGATATCTGTAACTATACTTGGTATCACAGCGTTATAGTATATAGACAATAGGACAAAAATTTAATATGAAAGTGCAATATGATTGATTGGAGATATATTTACTTTGAAAAGGTAATTAAAAATCGTAGCAATGATCTGTTTACTGTGATTGTTATTGTTGAATCAAGGTTTGAACTTCTTGCTTCGATATATAGACTGATATTGAAGCACTGCAAACCATATATCTAGAGGTAATTTAAATTGTTAATTAATGTCTTATTATAAAACTTTTACAGCAGTTTGAAAACCGTTTTCAACTTTTATTTGCCGACAATTTATTTATTAGGTACTTATTTGCTATTCAATTCATAAAAATACTTGAAATGATTTAAAATTGGAACTGACATAATTATCGTTTTGCGCCATTTTATATATTTATATCATTTAAAAATAAAAGAAAGTCGTAATAAATCACACCATGACTAAAGGCTCAATCGATTTAACCGACACTCAATTTGTCCGATTCGACTTTGCCCCGAGTGACTATTAAACTCTACACAACTTTAAAGTAAATTTTAACATACCTAAGCACCTTTAAATGCCTCAGTACTTACCAGTGATTCTTTCGTCACAATACTAACTTTCATGGTATTAAGTCCGTAATACCTAAAATTATTTTTACAAAATCGATTGTAAATTAAACAATTTGGTTTCTATAATTGTGTCACTCGGTTTAACGAGTGGTTTATTAAAATAATGATAGTAAAAGTAATGAATGTATGAAATGTAATGTAATTATTTCGTTTATTGTTTAATCTGGATTAAGTTTTACACATATCATAAAATTATTGTAATCTTAAGTAGATATTGTAATGGTTTCGTAATTGTTCAAAATAAAAATATCTGAAAGTGTAATTTGAATTTTCTTCTTTTATCTGGAGAAATGGAGACCTTAGCCCTTTTCAGTGGGGCAGTACGTTACATACTTATCTATACCATTTGTAAAGAGATAATTTCTAAAGACAACAACAAGGCTTATAGGTAAACCTAAAACACGAAACGCTTGCGCGATGTAATTTAGCACAGCGCCATCTATTAGTTCATTTCTGAATTACGGTCCCGAAGCGAAGTGAGGGCGGGCCACAGTCTTCTCTAAAGAGAACTCCTATGGCAGTTCAGTGGTAATAAAGAAAGCGCCTTCTATGCAGGGGTTTGTGGTTCAAATCAAAACACCTCTGGATTTTTCAAGTGCACATTTCTAGAATTAGCTCGGCGGTGATGGAAAACATCTTGAGATTATGAAACGTGTAACCATAACTCAGTTTATCCGGTTCCCCTAATAAAGTGTTGCGAAATTGTAAGTAAGTGCGAAGACTCCCTAAATCCTGATTTCCTGAATCATGGTCTAGGCGTACCCTGGGCTCTATAGCGACAGCTTTGGACGCAACTGGGAATGACACGCTAAGAAGGGAGAATATAATATGTGAATTTAATATACCTACCTAATTGTTGGTATGGACTGATAGGACTAAAACCCTAAAAGGTAGAATTTAGATAACACCACATTCAATATAATGTTAATATTAAATACCTACCTATCGAATAAAACGTCCTTAATCCTTATTACGACACCTAAGATAATTTAATATCAGGCCTATAATATTTATAGGCCTATAATTATAGGCCTATAAATAATATCAAATCTTCATGAGTGCTTAATGACGATAGATGGATAGATATTATATTCTTTACTAGCTGTAACCCGCGACTTCGTCCGCGTATAGTAGTATCTTTGGGTAGCATTTTAAATTATGTAATAATTTTCATCCCCCCTCCCTTTGAACCCCTTACAACTCCCTTTTCGTCATAAAAAGGAGCCTATGTCCTTTCTCAGGGTCTAGACCATCTGTATACCAAATTTCATTCAAATCCGTTACGTAGTTATGGCGTGAAAGAGTAAGTAGGTAACAGACTGACTGATAGAGCTACTGTCGTAGACGATATCATTGCAAATGGGTTATGTTGGTACTTATAAGTATGCATCAGATCCGTATACTTATGGAAATTGCTAAATTTTTAACGTGAAATGACGTTAAAAATAGGAAACAATGTGATTTGTTGAAGTTGGATCTATGCTTACAATATACACCATCTAGCGGATCTTTTATGTACAAATATCTTGTTACAAAAGATAGTTCGGCAGTGTGTTTCCACTTAGTCCCGCCGGTTACCTAGTGTGGCGCGATGGCGCCACCAAGTTATCAATTAGTTCATATTTAAAAATGATATACAGATAGGTATCGATTTTTGATATCTCTACACAAAAAAAAACATATTTTAAAAGCGTATTTTTATAAAACCATGTTCTTTCATTTTGTTGCTCATTGCACCTAGCGATATCTAGCGAGCTTGTCTCGCTTTACAGTAGAAAACATGATCTATATTTGAACCACAGCTTTGACGAACAAAGCGGGTTGAGTATTCGATGCAACTCAACAGATGTCGCATCAATGATCATACATTTTATAAAAAAGTACTGTGCGACAAATTAATTGGCGTTTTTCAAAAAGTTGTGGTGTTATAGGTAATGTGAATAGAATTGCCACGCACTAGACACCAGAATTAATATTATCAAAAAAACTTTAAAATATTATTGAATTTAATAAAACTCATGAAATTAAATCTCATCCTTATTTTTATATAAAAGGTGGCAGATAAGCAGACGGATCACCTGAGGTAAGCGATCACCGCCGCGTATAGACGCCTGCAACTCCAGCAGAGTCACAGGTGCACTACCAACCCTTAACTCCCTTTCCCCAATTCTGCCCTCACTCACTCAACGAACCCCACGCAGGCGCTACTTCACGCCGGTTTTCTGTGAGGCGGTGGTATCACTCCGGTCGGGTCGGCCCATTCATGCTGAAACGTGGCTCTTCTACGGTAAAAACAAATGATAAACTGCTACATTCCTCATAAAACTCCGTAATTACCTTGACTCACATTTAATACACCGTGACCCTGATATAAGGAAATACTCAAAGTCTGGAACACCCATATTGCAAGTGGACATCTATTTTTGAAAGACATCCAATGACCCGCCACATAGCGCTACTTATCACCTCCTTTAGCTTAACTTAGCAGTTAGGTAACACCTACTTAACAATAATAATATCACCATTACAATCCGTTAGCGTTTCCTCACAATTTTTCCGTGAAAACCATCAATCCGATCTCAGTAATGATGGTGTGAAACTTTCGCTTTCGGCATTTCCACAGAAACAATAGAAATGGCGTGTATATCTCGTAGATTATTTAACTCGCAATCGCTTCAAAGGGTCGGAAGTGAAGGCATGGCGTGACAGTGACATCTCCTTCATTTTTTATTATTCAACAAAAGACAAAGGATTTTTGTCACAATAGAATGCCAGGTTAAGATTTATTATTATCTACAAATAGGGCAATTTTTAGGGATAGGTAAATGGTACATGTCTGGAACGGTTGAATGAAAAATTGATTTAGATCTCTGAGTTGAGTGTTAAATATAATTTGCTATGTAAGTACCTACAACGCCCTTATTAGGACATTATGTCAAAACAGACATTGTAACCGCCATAAAATTTGGCATTGGCAAGACACTCTTTGGAATTCACTAAAAGAGAGAAAAGTAAGTTTCAATAACTAAGTAAAGTCTTTACCTATTTTATCGAGGATAAAGATTGAAGACCTTAAGCGTTAACTTACTAGATCAGAATGAAAGTCGTTAGGTACGTACAGCCACACATCAAAGTATACAAAACTGTCAAATTTCTTCAATCGAACCTCACTTTTATGTCAAAGTGTTTGGTTCAATATCAACTGAGGAAATTTGACAGATTGTAGTAACTTGATGTGCTGGCCACTGTACTTACTAGAGTAGATTTTTGTTACAAGAGAGAATATGTAACCGAGGCTAAGACAGAAATTTCTCAGACTTAAGATATCATACAGTTAAGTGAAATAAAGACTTCGCTTTTGTGTTATGGACTAAAATCACCCCTTTATCTTCTCCCAACAATCTACAAACACGAAAATAGGCGTAGGGTCCTTATCTCCTGCAAAGACCGTCGACCCTATTTCACAAAATGCTTATCGTGTAACGGTTACTCAACGTCGATGAAGCTTAACTGACACTATAATAAGATGAGCCTTCTCGGAACCAAGGCAAGGAACACGTGGGCAAAAAATAAAGACTGACACAGAAGGCTGACTTAGCCTTGATTTTGAATTTAGAAGAGTTCGTTGACATATGCTAGGGTTGTTGCCCGGCATGAGTACATGTACCTGGCCTCTACCACAGACCTCGACAGTTCGACAATCTTATGTCATTAGTTAGGATTAATGTGGTCGAAAAGGCCGTTAGTGCGCATGCGTGAGTACATGACATATTTTTAGCTCTTAGTGGGCAGTCAGCCTTCTGTGTCAATATTTATTTTGTGACGTGGGCCTGCGTAAATAAGATTGCAAGTACTTCATTATGTACCTACCTCATCATCTTAATATAAAATTTCCTGGAGAATATCATTAGAAGTTATGCGTCCCTCATATCCTGTATTAAGTAAGTGATTGGCTGAAGATGATATAGGAGATGGGCCTATGTTGTACAACTTTTTGTTCAGGGCTGCGTAAAATTGATAGAATTTTAGGTATTACTTTATAAATTTATTAACGTAGAGGACATTCTTTAAAGATATGATAAACATTATAAATAATAATACCTAATCGCAAATTATAAATTAAAAATCTGACACATTGATACAATAAACGTTTTTAAAGAAAAAATAGTCCAATCACAAAACTTTAACGGTTTTTTTTTCATTATAATAAAAAGGTTTATGATAAACACCAAGCAATTTGCTATAAGAGATCTGTAACTGGAACTAAACAACCCTGAACACCATAAGTGAACGACATAAGAGGTGAATTTGAACAAAAAAAATATTTAAGATTAAACCCTTTTTTACAAAATTTATCTTACAGTAATTTGTTGTAATATCATCTTTCTTGTAGCCACGGAAACCAGAAACTGTTGGTGACATTCAATACTCGCCTCACCTGGCTTTGCCCGAGGTAATTATAATGCACATCACTGATGCACCTAGAAGAACATAACCCGTTCACTGCACAGTACTTACCTTCCCATGGTATACAATTAATTTCGTCTTAATTTCGAAACATTTTGTACATTTTCCTAGGTTTTTGTAACATATGAACAATAGTGTACAAAGTCAAAGTCAAAGTCAAATATTCTTTATTTGCATAGGCTTCTACACAGCACTTACAAATCGTCATACATAAAGAAAATATTTTAAACTATTTAAAGATAATGTATATGATTTAAATGAAATGAAATATATATCTTGGTACATAAGATATACTAAAAAATAAATAGACATAATGCGATTCTACCACCGGTATCGGAAAGTTGATTCTGACGAGAAGATCCGGCAAGAAACTCGCCAGTTACTCTTTTTAATCGCCAAAATGTTTATTACAATGTTTTCCTCATACCACCTCCTACAGTCCAATACTTTCTCAAGATGAAGAAAATGTTAAAAGCTAAAAATTAGGTAAACCAGAGCAGACCAGTCCCCAGAGGCGGCACCTGTACACAAGTATGACGTATGTGTCAGCCATCATTTCACTCAACCATATCAGAGGGAATGTAATGACCCGCCACATAGCGCCACCACCTCAGGACTTAGACACTAAAAATATTTACAGATACCTATAACATGTCCCCCAAATGCTGCCCACAAGCATCCTGCCTATGAGAACTGAGCATATTTCCACTCTGGGTGGCCATACTTATATGGCCTAGTAATACCCTAGCTCTCCTGTCACTCATCACGTCAACCAGCATCTGGACTAGTTCATGGTACGGGTGGTGGGTATCCAGTCCCTAATCTCGTGTTATTTTTTTTCTATGTGACAGGTCGCAGACGAGCAGACGGATCACCTGATGGTAAGCGATGGCCGCCGCCCATAGACACCTGCAACATCAGTAGAGTCACAAGTGCCTTTAACCCCCTTTCCCACAATTGAGTTTTCTGTGAGGCCGTGGTATCACTCCGGTCAAGCGCGGCTCTCCCACGCCACATGTTAGCCTGAATTGTCCCCTACTTGTATTTTATTATTTTTTCCCTGTAGTGAAACAATATAGGCCGATACTTCACTTCATTGTATTAAGAACATCTTCAGATCAGAACTAATAACGTAATAGTTCTAATTTTTCCCTTATTGCCTACCTGAAATTATAGCAATTACATGACGACTACCTACGAGTATATCTAGTAGTGTGGCTTCTTCAACTTAATGTTGGTGGGTAGGTACAGTATGCCACATACTCGTTGCTTTTTGTTTTAGATATTTTTATGAGAAGTCCTGGCCGACCCTCGCCACCAATGCATAGCGCTGTGGAGCCCACGACGCACACGCTAGGGTGTTGTAACCTCTACCAACCATTCTGAACAACATTTGTCTATGACTTTTGAAAACGCGCATAAAAAAAATATGTTTGTCGGAATGGGGAGTCGAAAAAATGTTCGATGAATCTCGGAAAATTGTTGAACAAATATTTTTCAGAATGGTTGATAGAACACGTGGTTAAAGGGATGTAAATGTTCACAAATACACCCTGTATAGTATAGACAATGCATGAAAATATCAGGGAAAAATACAAAATAGAGATAAGTGTACCTGCAAATACAGCCCAAGTGCTCTTGAGCACTAATGGCCCGTGGCCAACCACCGCTGCTCCCGCGCCTGCGGGATATCAATCACGTGCGCGGACGCAGCTCGCGCGCCCATTACAGCCTTAACTAACTTTTTGTCTTTCTCAGAAACCGCCAGTGTCTCTGATGTGTTCTATATGTTTTGATCTATTACATCGTGTAAAGTTAAGCACCTAATCAGCTAACTATTATCCTGTAGAGAACAAAAACAGTAATTGCATAAATAAATGAACTTACTAGTTCTTAGAAATAGAGGTACAGTCGGCATGTCTTCGTAATAGGACGAATCTTAACTGTTGGATATAATTTAATGGGGTTCAGTCCTGCAATTGAATAATAAATATTGACAAATGACAAACAGAGCTATTAGATCTATATCTATTAGTGATTCCAGTCTCGATAGGAACTTCTAATTGCGCCAGATTCTATGTAGCTCCAATAATAATTCACCGTGGGAGAGCTAGTCATCCTAGGGCCGGCTCGCCCGGAATGATACCACGGTCTCACAGAAGACTGGACGTGAAGCAACGCCTGCGCTTTGATTCGTCAAGTAAGGGTATGGGAGGCCCAATCCGTGGGGAAGGTGGTAAAAAAGGTAAAAATTTCCATGAGCGACGGTATTCGCTTATCATCAGGTGACCCGCTTGCTCATCTGCCACCTATCATACAAAAAAAATTACCTGTAAAATTATTAACTTAAACAATAGTTTAAATTAAATGTGATTCAATGCTGTCGATAGCTTTAAAAGAATTATTAAAACAATAATTTTCATACGGAAAATTCTTCAGCCACATAAATTTATTTATGCATACTGAAAACCCTTTTCTTGACCAAGTTTTAAGCTCTAGCGAGGAAGTAAAGGTAACGGGATAAGTAGGGAAGGCTTACATAATATAATAAAAAAGGGATAAGCCCACTACTACCCAAAGAAACTTAATATATGGCTTTGGAAGTAAATATACTCGCCCTCTCGTAGCCCTTATTACGGTCAGTAAGTTTTGGATTTTCAGAACTTAATTTACCTACCCGTGTATGTGGTCGAATTTCGAGGGGTCCAATGGTTGACATAGAGAATTTAATACCTATATCGAAGTCCCTACGTATAGGTACCTACTATCGAAAAAGAAAATGTAGGTGGTTTTCGTACTGTTACCCCTCTTTTATATGTTCAGGCAAACAGAATCTGTCTTTTATTTACGCTTAAATCCTTGTCTAACTTAAGTTTAAGTAGGTGCACCGTGCTTTTTAAACCGTCAGCAAATAACTATTACTCATCTTACTCCATCCAGTCAATTTATTATAAAAAACGTCATAAGCACGCAATGGCATAAAAAAACACTTCTCTTACCTAATTCCAAACTTTAACGCTCCATATATCTCAAACTCAACCTCATTAAGCTGCACAATATCACCTGTCCACTTACCGAAAGTATAGAATAAGAAAACACATTTTGCTCCACGTAAGAAAACTTTAACACAAAATACTCCAATTTGCGGGCCCCGTCCGTGGCAGTCCTTGATTTATGTTACTTCCGCGCAAAGAATTTTCATCACACTTTCGCTGACTGCGCCATGAAATATTACTTCAGATAACACTCACATTTAAACTTCGTGGCCGACTGCTGAGGCTTTTCAACCCGATTTTAACATTGTGTTTTTATAGCCGGGATTGTGAGGGATTTCACTTTTACGGTTAAATGGACGTTGAACTTCTGTGGGTGTTTTGATTCTGCCAACGTCAGCACATTCGTGGTACTGTTTTTGTGAATAAAATTGGATGTCAGTTTTTTTTACTTTATCCTGAGTATATTGCTATCATTATTATTAGAGACGATAGTAAAAAGTGTAAGTAGAATGATGTATAAAACAATCAATCTTGCAGGCCTAGATAGCTAACTTCATAACTAAAATCATTGTTCTGCGATTTTTGATACGTCATATTGTGGACTACCCGTGCGCGATAATTTGACGCATTTTTGTACAAATTCTATCAGCTGATTTTGTTAGTAAAGACAAGTATTGGTTTTTTTGAGTTGAGTATGAGTTATTTTTTAAGAATCGTAAAACAATACATGTGGTTTTGGGTGATACACCACCATACTTTTTTTTTATAAAACATCTACAACCTCGCCTTATACTTGTGCTTCACTATAGCCTGCGTATGTGACTGTTGCAATTGGCTGATATCAAAAAAAAACGTAGGTAAGCATATTAAATCTACTCCAAGTTAATATAAGTACAAAACAACGGATAATTTAAGCCAAAATAACCCCTTTCCGTGAAAAGAAAGCCTTCAGTATGGAAGGCAGATAACGCCGGCAGCATTTGGCACCGACGCAGCGTCTCCGCCATTATGTGGATCCATCACAGAACAAAGATAATATCAGTGAAGTAAAGTAGGTAAACACCTACCTATCTTTTTCAACTTAAAAGAAATAGGAGTGCAAAAGACGATTAGAACTCAGATTTTGAGTTGATTCAAAGTTTTGCATTTTGTATCTACTCAGGTAATTTTGAATCCAGGGTGATTCATTACTTACTAAAAGTTATGTTGAATCATGGTTAATTATAATAGAAAAAACAAACTTTTGAGATTTTATTACTCATCATATTTTGAATGTTAAATAATATTTACGAAGGGACAAAAATGCGGATGTTAAAATTTGGTCACTATCTATTGGACTCGTACGAGTTCTTTGCAGTTTTTGAGAAAAAATATCCAAAAAGTTGAGGTTGCCTCATTGAAAAAAAACATCGACTTTAAATTCGAAAGGTGCAAAGTTCCCATTTAGAGGACGGATCGTATCCACACAGCTACCCTTTCATACACTTCCAATGGCGATTTAAACTCTTCAGTTCAGAAGCCCCGTGGGAGGATCAGGGGAGCTTAGTACCTACCCTACTGCAATTTACCCCGTTGTGTCATTAAGGTAGTTCCGCAGTCGCCACTTGACCCGGTTGCCATTGTGCTCACACAATGCGAAGACAAATCGACCTTTTGTTGTCACTTGGCTTGCGACATACGGGGGCGAGTATTGTGGAAGTACTCGACTGTATGCGGCTCTGCGAGAATCGAAAGGTAAAAATATCTAACACTACAGCTTGTCCTCACTTCGTTTCAGGCCTTAGTTTCGTTATTACGACGGATATCTGCTATGGCAGATACGAGGTTTTTCTTGAGAAAAACATATTTTTACTTAGCAGATACGATTCTATTATTGGGGTGACAATTACATCGCACAAGTGTGTCGTTTTTTCGGGTTACATAAGCCTTGTGGTTGTCTATAGAAGCTATCTTTTTATAAGTATAGATATAAACGAGCGGAGGCTCGTAGCTTGCTCACGTAAGCCAAGCTGTTTTATAAGAATCAGAAGTTTCCTCGTAGTTTAGTATATGTCAGTCAGGGCTTTCTTTTAGGGACACAACTCTTAAATACAAAGAGAAAAGCTCTTATAAGGTCGTAAGGCCTATAAGCCTTTTAAAATCCAAAGACAATTGATTTTCTATTGTGTCTGCTGTCTCAGGCCTTAGGAGGTTAATGAACGTTTAGACCAAAATGTAACCTAAATCGAGTAAACACTCTTCAGATAATCTGCTGTCTTTATCATGAATGGTGTATTTTTTTAACTGTTTTTTTTAATGAGCTAGAAGGAAACCAATTTGACCTTAACTCGACAAAATCTTCATTAAAGCCATTCCAGAATACTTTGATACCAAGAAATTGCAGAATACACCCACTAAAATCCCATTCATTATATTTTATCTGTGCCTCATAATGTGTTGCGTAAAGGTAAATATTGTTCCTGCCAGAAGCGGTGATAACAACTAAATAAATTGCTGGGTTCGCGAAAATCTTCTTTAGAATAACCCACTTTGGTTTATTTATTTATCCATCATTGCTCTCAAGGATTTTCATTGTAAATTCATAGGTAGGTAGATACTTACGTGAAGAATTGCTATACAAATTGAAATTTAACAATTGAATTGGCGTCGTAAGTATATGAATGAGTTATTTCTATGGGTTATTTTGGCATGAGGAAAAGCATCGTTATCATTTCCTGTTCATTATATAACATTGTATTTTAGAATATATTAATATTTTGAGAAGGTAATTTTGATCCTAGAAATACCTTCACTTACTTAACTGTATTTAAGACAGAATAGGTCTGTGATATATCCTACATTTCTTAATGGTACAGGACAGCCACACATCAGTAGCGCTACCATGAGTTGACATCGAAAACTAACATAACGTAAACTATTGCTTTGTCTCTTTCAAATGCATCACAATGAAAGAGACAAAGCGATAGTTTTCGATAGCGAGGATAGTATTTCAAACTCATGGTAGTGCTACAGGTTACCACAACCTGTCAAATTTCCTCAATTGATATTCGACTTAATGTTTTTGACAGTAAGATTAGAATCGATTGAAGAAATTTGACAGTTTTGTATACTTTGATGTGTAGCTGTACGTACCTGATGTCAATAATTTCATTAACAGTATAATAAACCAATTTTCATGTTAGATCAGCAAGTTTTTGATTGCATAGTATCTACGCTCACATCATCCAACGCAGTCATTATTGTAATTAAATAATATCAAGGTATAATAATGTCTACTCGCTCGTATGGTGGGATAGAGATATAAATAACCGCTACCGGGTATAATAATAATCTATGTTTAATGTGCGTGATTATGAACATAAATGTGAATGCAGACATGACACTGAGTCGCTGCAGTGATATCACAGGAGTACCCAAACCGCACGAACACATTTTGAGGTCTAGGTAGTGTTGAGAAAACCGCACTTATGGGTAAAATACGTCAGATATAGAAATTCAAAGATTTTTTCTTTCTGTGCGATATGGAAAAAAATAGG
Source organism: Cnaphalocrocis medinalis (assembly GCA_014851415.1). NCBI lineage: Eukaryota > Metazoa > Arthropoda > Insecta > Lepidoptera > Crambidae > Cnaphalocrocis > Cnaphalocrocis medinalis. The sequence continues at coordinate 7,698,730 of CM026275.1, read as the reverse complement.
TAGACATAATAGATAGAAAGAATTTTAAGGCACAAAATTCACTACATTCTTATTATTATTAGACATATTTTATAAAATAATGTCTATTTTGTGGGACTTTTGCATATTGTTTTTATTGACAAAATAAAATTTGTCTTGAGCTATATTTACTTATATGCAAAGACTCCTGGCTTTGTTTCGTTACTCAACTTAGACTACTACCAATAGATGGCACTGGTAGTCGATTACATTGTGCATGTGCACAGAGGCATGTGTTTGGTGTTTTCGGTTTACCTATAACCCTTGACGTGGACTATGAGATTAAATTCCTTATTAATAGTATTTTTTTTTATGTGATAGGTAGCAGACGAGCAGGCGGATCACCTGAATGGTAAGCAATTGCCGCCGCTCATGGACACTTGCAACACCAGTGGAATCACAAGTGCGCTGCCAACCTTTTATCCCTTTCCCTCCCCGGGTGGGCCTCCGGTTATTAATAGTATAGAAGATATTATAAGATACATAGTTCCTTTCTATTAAGGCTTATCAGTTTCCCCCGTAATGAATAGCCGGTCAACCCCAAGCTGTGCATCAGTGGAAAATAAACGTTGCTGTAATATTTTCGCTAATGCACGGCTATCACGACTATCGGGGTGAAGTTGTGGAAGCCGCGGAGGAAATTGCGTTGATAGTGATGCGACTCGAGTTCGTGTGATGGTACTCAGGTAGATGAGCAGACGGATCACCTGATGTAAGCGATTGCCACCAGCATAGACACCTGCAACACCAGAGGAGTCACAAGTGCGCTGCCAACCCTTAATCCTCTTTCCCCCCAATGGGACCCCCCTTATTCACACTCACTCGACGAAACTTGACTGCTTCACGCTGATATTCACTCTGGTCAAGCCGGCCCATTCATGCCGAAGCGTTGCTCTCCCTCGGTATAAGCTCAGTGGATAACAAAACGCCTTCCATGCGAGGGTCGTGGTTCGATTCCGAGCATGCAGATATTTTGATCTTCTCAGAGTTTCGCTGAAACTTCTTCCACGAACCTCAGTTTTGTGGAACAGTTTAGCTGCGGCAGTATTTCCTGACGGATATGACTTCCGGACTTTCAAGAGAAGAGCGTACTCCGTCTTAAAAGGTCAGCAACGCATCAGAGATCTAGCAGATGTTCATGGGCAGTGGTGATTACTTACCACGCTTGCTCGTTTAACGCTTGCTCGTTTGCCGCCTCTAGTATAAAAAAAACTCTAAAAAGGAATTGATAACTCAAAGTGTAAGACTCGAGTGCAAAATTTGTCTCGAATCGCGTCACTAGTGTCGCTTGAGGAACATTAGCTGATGTAATAAAGGAGCATTTTGCCTCCAGAAACTTTTATGAAACTGCTGCCAAGTAGAATGAAGTTTTCCAGATTTATGAAAGACAATGCGACTCGTATGTTTTGGTGGACGTGCCTTTTGTTCTGTTATTGTGTGTGTGCAGAAAATGATTTATTTGCTCAACTTTTAGGCCCTGTCTTTCCTTCTCATGTAGAGAGACAAACATTTAACACGTCAGGGTCTAATAAATGTAATAAGTCGAGTTAAAGTTTAGCGTTGTGAAAATAAACAATAAGTAGGAAAAAAGTTAAAGTTGTTTTATTAGTCGCCAGGTATGGATCAAAACGATTAGGTACATCTCAAAATCACGTTCACAAATTCCTCCGAAGGTGTAGGCATCCATTGGCTGCGGTAGTTGCAGTAGTACAATCGGGCGAATCGCACACGAGTATAAACAAAAACGAATTGAGAAAAACAAAATTGTCAAATTCTTCAACTTCGAGTCTCAAGTGTAAAAACATCAGTATCAGCCTATATACTCGTACTGTCCCACTGCAGGGCAAAGGCCTCCATCGCAGAAATTAAGTCCTCGCTACATGATGGGATTAGACTTAAGGTGATCCGTCGGCCCGTCTGCCACCTATATCATAAAAAAATCACCACGTTTGCAAAGACATATTTACTGTTTTACATGTTGCTGAATAAACAAGAAAACACACAATGGTAGGTATTATAAATGACTTCGTTCCAACTCATTTCTGGGTCTTACAGCATAATTAAAACAAAAGTTACGTAATTTGAGAAGGGTCTCAGCATAATTAGGTTTCTCATAATTTCCCCTCTGGTGTGACCCAAATTTTAAGAGCTTGGCTTATTATGCTACCGCGCGCCTCTTTAGGCACAGTCACGGGCTTGAATGACCTTGGCTACATCACACCCACCTATCAGCCGTTGCGCAAAGTTGACTGGCAAAATATTTTATTATTTATAATAACTAGTTATATATATTTTTCCTAATAAACCGCGGGCAACACCGCGGGGTAGCGTTCGTTTTTTATGTCAGTCAATCGAATCAACGGCGAGCAGCGTTTCTCATCATTGTTTCGAGAGTTTGAAGAAACAAATAGTTTAAATATACAAGAAACTAGTTTCTTCAGTGCATTGAACCAGTAGGTAATTTAGAGACTAGGATTTCCTGGTTACCTATGCTGTAATAATACTGGAAGAAATTGAAATGGGTTTGCCCGTGTTTTATTGAACAAGGTGACTTATATTACGTTATAAATTGCTAAGGAAACCCGTAAACTCTCCGTACTGTTAATATCCCGTACTAAAGTATGAGTAAGAACGAGCTATGGTGGCTCAGACGATAAGAACGTACGCATTTTTATTGGGAGGTTAAGAGTTCGATTCTGTTTTTTTATCACATAACTAGTGGCTCGCCCTACACTTCACTTCGGGACCGTAATTCAGAAATGAACCAATAGATGGCGCTGGGTACAATTACATCGCGCAAGCGTTTCGTGTTTTAGGTTTACCTATAAGCCTTGACGTTGTCCATAGAAGTTATCTCTTTATAAATAGTATAGAAGATAGAAGATAGATAGGTGGTAGACGAGCAGACGGATCACCTGATTGATGGTAAGCGACTGCCGTCGCCCATAGAAACCCGTAACACAAGTGGAGTCACAAGTGCACTGCAACCTTTTTGACCCTCTTTCCCCCCAATTCGTCGTAGACTGAGCAAGCCACTCCCCAGTAGTGGGAACACTCACGTACTTACTTCGAAGGCCCGTGTTGTCAGCCTCTTTCGATAGTCCGGGATTACCTAGGCCGTATTCCTAACGCCCCAAGCCACAGGTCACTGGATCATGGTCTAAGGTTAACCCGGGCTCTTAAGCTAAGTCTTTACTATAAATAGGTTTGAAAGTGGTAGGACGAGGTTTACGAGGGCTCACTAGTTCACAATAATTGTGCACACTTACAGCAATTTCTGTGACAGTTTACAAGCGATTATCGTAGGTAATAGAGGATTTTCCTTATAGTCTCTAATTATAGCGATTATTCATTGCATCATATCGACGTTATAGCATTCTCAAAAATCTTAAAATATTTTCTTCAGCCTATGTCACTTCCCAACCACGAGTTACAACCGGACAATGGTGATGATAACTATACCTAGAGCATCATCATAGAGATATCATTATCGTGGCTTTAAACCCATACCCTACAAAATTGACATCATAATCTTTTAAGTTTAAATATACGCATTTTTTTTATAGAAGAGGCCTTCTTTATAAATAGGTAATCAGTAAATTATAAAACTACGGGTTGTTTGAGGACAGCCACAGGATTACTGAATACACAAGCCTGGCCTTTTCTTGAATAGAAGTGAAACCAAAGGGCCTAATGAAATGTAATCTACAGAAAGGAATGGAAAGAAAAAAACACGTTACAAACGAGAGAAGACAGAAAATTACGAACAAAGTTTGCGAAATAGTGTATTAGTTAGATCTAATTTTATACTTATACACTTAAATACTACAGTCATATAGAAAATGTACATACCTACGTAACAAAAATCAATCTCAATCAAGACTATCTGGTCTCAATAGTGAATCCCTTCAAATTGCTTAACATCTTTCATAACCTAGGAGTTGGCTGAATACTGTTTACGTCACATCTGTCTGATTACCTGCCTCCAAAAATAGCCCATGTTTGTTCCCTTTTTTAAGAGTGGTGTGATAAGGAGCTGTTTGCAATGGGTAAGTCAAACACAAAACATTAAGTCTGGAACTACAGATATTGTTGTGGTAAAATATTGTTCGAAACGGACGTAAAAATCTGTTTTAAAGTAAGTAACAGTCGTTTAATTTTCACAAATTATTAAGAGCGGAGAACTAGTTTAATTTTTATAAAAAAAAAATAGAGCAAACATGTGATGGATGCCAAAGAAGTTTAAAAACAATAGAAAAATGGCTCTTTTTTAATTTAGAACGTGTAGCTTTTTAAAAAGATTTTATGCTTCCTCGATACAAACTATTTATCAGAGAACTGCAGCGAAAGTTATATCAAAATTCCTTGTAGGTAATAACCCTTTGAGTACATAGAACCAGGACTCATATTGCGCCGTCTGCCAAACCTTGTCTATTTACTTAAACCGCAATCGAACGGTCCAAACCCCAATCTTACGACAGTATGAGTCAAAAGATGCGTCAAATATCGCCGAGCTTATCGCGATGAACACCCATAAAGGTTGCTCTACCTTATTTAATCTTTAGAAAATGTCACCGTTATGCTGCTAAAATTGATAAAAGACACTTTAGGTCAATTATAATTGACTCACCTTTGCGTATGAATGTGTACTGATAGCTAAGAAATGAATGACAATCATACCAAGTAAATGAATGGGACTGAAAAAACCTTCATTACCTTGTGAAGTTGTTTGAAGAATTTAAGTATGCTTAAAAGCTTTCTACAAAATGTAAGTAGTTCTGTAATATTTTGCAAATAAATATGGAAACCAAAAGTGATTAAAAAATTATAATAAATTTACAAAATGTAGGTAAGTACCTACCTATCTACTCGTATGTTTTCTAGGGGTTATTTACAGTGATCAGATTTAGGTGTGCAATTGTCGACGAAGTCTCAACAGGGACACAGAATTAAATATTAAAATAAATAAATTGAGACAACATCACATACATTGTCCTGGTCCTAAACTAAGGTTTTTCCTTGTACTACTTAAGTAGTCATCTTATTTTTATGACCTCTATCAAATTTATATCTGATCTATCTATGTAGATATAATTTTGGTGGAAATGGCTCCTCTTAATTAATAGGCCTGCCATGGCAGTGTAGACAGCGCCTAAGGTCACAAGTGGCACATGGAGACGAAACTGTTCCCAATCCCGAATGTGGGTCGCCGTATCTTTATCAACTAAAGTGGATTGGATCCAGCAACCTATTTCGCGAACGCGTGGATACGGTCGCATTGACACAGATTATTACCACAGTAGATATATCTACTGTGTTATTACCGCGCTGTGATAATGTTGGCAGTAGGTCGACGTGAATTACAAGGGTTGCACTGAGGTAGAAAATGGGGTGGGGAAACCAGGAAAGGTCCGCGTTTACGCCAAAACGAAGAGTTTGTTTAGTGTCTAGGTTTAATTTATGTATTAATAATTTTCGTAGGAGAGCCACGCTTCAGCAGGAATGGGCCGGTTCGACCGGAGTGTTACCACGGCCTCACAAAAGACCGGTATGAAGCAGCGCCTGCGTTGTGTTTCGTCAAGTGAGTGAGCGTACCTGACGCCCAATTTGGGGGGAAAGGGGGATCAAAGTTGGCAACGCACTTGTGACTCTACTTGTATTGAAGGTGTTAATGGGCGGCGACAACTGCTTGCACCTAAAAAACCTATCACATAAAAAAAGAAATTTTTATTCACAATATTTAAAATTGGTATTCACAATATTCACAACATGTAGGTACTTGATCTACGAAAACTTAGCGATCACTAATATGCCACCTTTTCGACTCACTGTTTGTTGACTTTGGATTTCCGACTTCCGTCTTCAATGCTTTTTTTTTTATACTAGAGGCGGCAAACGAGCAAACAGGTCACCTGCTGGTAAGTAATCACCGCCGCCCATGAACATCTGCGAGATCAGAGAGGTCGCTGATGCGTTGCCGGCCTTTTAAGAAGGAGTACGCTCGTTTCTTGAAGGTCCCTAAGTCATAGCCGTCAGGAAATACTGCCGCAGCTAAACTATTCCACAAGACTGAGGTAGAGGCTTTAAATTCAAACACTTGGCGATCATTAAAACAAATTCTGCTGCCCATCTTTATACTGTGTCGTTACGTATTCGATATAGATAGGTCACTTTACAAGCTTTCAAATAGGTAGTTGTTTTTCCACTCTACAAGGGAAAACACTTGAATTAGGTTTGTTCTACTTTTGGTGAATGACTACGGAAAAATTATAATCAAAGTCTATTAGCTTGATTGTACTTATTTGTGTTTATTGTTAATCATACGAATTTTACCACACTGATATTAAGCATGTGTAGGCGAAGGCGTAGGTATGTGTTTGAGACAATAAGTCTTGAACTGCGGATTTTATAACGGGATTAGCTGGCTTAACATACGTAGGCCAAATTTTACTGCGGCGAAATTTTAACATCTTTTTCCCACGCGAAAATCTATGAAAGTTAATCATATCATAAAAATAATATAAAAGGTTTCGTATTATATAAAAGGTTGGCAGCGTACTTTTACTCCACTGGTGTTGCAGGTGTCCATGGGCGGCGGCAGTTGCTTGCCATCAGGTGATCCGCGTGCTCGTCTTCTACCTATCACATAAAAAATATATACCACTAGGAAAAACGTGAATAGTCATTATTTTTACGTTAATGCACACACAATACACAAATATAATAAATAAATATATTTATCCTAAGAAATCGCGGTAGCACCTCATTGCACAGTCAGTAAAAAGTAAAACGAATAATTTCCCTTACCACCTGAAGTATTTTTACAACCCAATAAAATACTAAGTCAACAAGTTCATTGTGTTATTCAATATTGTTGTCATATTTGATTTATCCGCCAATATATTCCGTCAACGGATATCCCTGGTAAATACTCTTCCTCCGTATTTTGTCCCGCTCAGCGTTCCCGAAATAGGACCCGGAACATTCCACGGAAACATATATTTACCCGGTTGACATCAAGATATGGGGCTGAGCAAGTGAAATCAATATGAACGTATTATGAATGTGCAAAGTATTTTCAGTAAGATAATATTATTTACAATCGACACGTAGGTACATTAATTCAGCTCCATCAATTTGTATGTTGAAAAAAAAATGTTTTTTTCCTACAACAGGCACTTGTTTAGATTCATCTTAACGTAAGTAATTAGCACTATACACAATGTAATCCTAAGTCCTGAAACTATACGACTCAATTTGTATCGTTTGCTTAAACGAACTTTTATTATATTCGATTCAAATTTCTGAAATTATTAAAAATATAAACGCGCTGGCAATTTATTCAAAATCAAACGGCGATTCAATTTATCGATTCGATATGATGTCACATCTCTAGGACAATATTTGCGAACTTAATTAAGCTAGTAATCATCTTATGCAAAACTTCGTGTAGGTTAAACTGTTATTAGATGTGAAAACAAACATACTGAATTAGGTTAAACATAATGAAGCTACGATTACTGTGTAATAAATAGCAGTGAAGCATCAAGTATCAAGACAATAATCATTTTATAGTATAGGTACCTAAAGAGTTTATAAAGTTGTGAAGCAAGATAATAATGTATTAAAATCTCATACTTAGCTTGATTGTTATTAAGCTGGAAAATTAATTAATAAAGATTTAAAGTCAAAATAATGTCACACAATATATTACAACAAAGGTACCTACACAAAAATTACGGTAGCTTCTATCCAGCAAAAAAGACTGCACATGACACTATAGGCGTCATTGGAATGGAATTAGGCTTAATGAGTACCCTAAGCCAAGGTATATTCGAAAGAATTGAAACATACTTTTTGCCAGGACCCCGAGATAAAAATCATAATCAAAATTCTTTATTCAGTGGAAGTCCATACAGAACGTTTATGAATGTCAAATATGTTATCTAATCTAGATCACGCTTTGTTTTGTAGGATATGGTTAGGCAGGTACTACTAAGTGTGAGTCTAGACAAAATGAAGAAATGCAAATTTTCAGGTCAAGTGGCATACTCGGTACCTACTTGCTCATTCAATAGTCACTTAAGCCACATGTAGATCAAAACACGTCGCCGATTTCCCCGACTCCGATGTCGTGATGGTAAGTAGAATATCAGCTTACACATGAATGGAGTAGGTGGCGTAACTGGGTGAGAGCTGTAAGTGTACGTTTCGGCTAACGCAAACACCAATTACCACATACGAGTAATTATTCAACTCATCCGCGACTGAAGTTGTAGGAATGCTACGTTTTTAGGGTTCCGTGTCCAAAAGGTAAAAATATGGAAGCCTGTAGTAGACTCAGAAAGTCGGCTGACCTCGATATTGAATGGATCGCTATAGCAGTATATTGTATCGTGTCTCTCCTGTACTTCTGACCCTGCCATTCACACTGAAACACGCCGAGATTTCTGTACGTGCAGATTTGCTGACTGGCATGATTGGCCCGATTGCGCATTTGATAGTGGCCCATACGTCAAAGTTCCTGGGTTTGATCCCCATCCTGAACAAACATTTGTGTGATGAACACTTGTGTTTCACTAAAAACAACATTAGACAAAATAAAATTATTTAAAGGAGGCTCCCATAGAACATTCCTACGCTACGTTTAGACCTAAATTATTATTGAACTATAATGAGTTTTATTCATTGGCAAACAAATAATACAATATTTACAGTAAATTAGAAATACCTATACAATTAAAAAATAATATATAAGTACAAGAGATGAGAGGTAAGATGAAAATATTTACAAAGGAGTGTTGTCTGCCCCACAACTCAGTGTGCCCAGAATGCTGGCGGCGTTATCTATTCGAATAGTCAGCCGAGGTAGCTCATATTATTAATTGTATGTACTGATTAAATAGTACAGAACCCATTGATCTCCATTCAGTCCTACTTGCACTGGGCTGGTTTTTTAATTGAATGTTATGATTTTAATTATGTGGGGCAAAAATAAAATGCTAATTGTAAACTAGTTTTTCAGGATGAAGCAGTATGTAACTAAAGAAAAAAAGAACATACCCATTACGTCCAAACCATATAAGTAACTTGATAACACAATAGAAACGGAAATAGTAATGATTATTTAGACATCTTACAACCATCAAGTCTTAGATGGCCTATACCTACTTGTGTATAGGCCATCTAAGACTTGATGGTTGTAAGATGTCAAGCTATTGTTAGCTTGCAATACATTATATACATAATTATAACCAACACTTGGGACAAGGTATGTATGGTCTTCTATCTATTTTTTTTTTGTAATAATAATGAAAAAGCTCTGTTTTTAATGGCTAATTTCAGAAACTATTGAACGAGTTTAAATTAAACTTTTTATCATTGCATAACTTTGAACCTGGGCTATACATATAGGTTATAAATTTATTGTGAAAAATATTTGATGCACTGAGATGCAGGCATCCGCTCTCTAATAAAGTCAGGTGATTGGGTGAGTATGTGCATTTAAATGACCGCTACAATAAATTGAAAGGATGCAGAAATGTATGATAATAATGACAGTCGGTATGGTTGAAATAAATGTAAAGGCATTATAATGATAAAAGGAAAACCTAATTGTGAGGCATTACCTATATATTATAACACCAATATCATTAATATTCTTGATCATTTGTCATTTAAATCCAATAAGGCTATTAAGTTAGTAAGGCAATAAGTTAATATACGACCTTGTGTGATAATATCGAATGGCTATATCGATTATATCGATTCAAACTACACAACGAATACTCCATTAGTCAACTTGGAACTAGGCATTTGCTAAATAATTACAAAACACAAGCAATTTAATAACAAAGGTATTGTAATTGTATCCGATTTGGTACTAGCCAAACTCACGCGTAATTATTCCATTTGCAATTCTAGAACTATTTGGTCGGTGGTACATGGTCCGAAGTGAATTGTGTTTGCATTCCGATGCAGCGGGCCGTATCTGCCGGTGTCATCATCTACGTTGTATCGTAATGTTGTTCACTAGGCCGAATGTAAGGCCGGCAGGATGTATGTCTATAAACATTTACGCATTTTACGATAGTTTAAAATCGTTAATGGGGATTCATGGCTCATGACGTCGACGTATTCGCCCCGGTATTGCGTATTAAGTTAATATAAAAATTATATTGTTTCACATATTATTGTGTAAGGTATACACCCGATACATACAACATAGAACAATATCTATGTACACCGTTAAATTACACTAAAAGACCAGCAATGCATCCGCGCTTCTTCTGGTGTGGCTGATGTCCATGGGCGGCGGTGATCACTAACCATCAGGTGACCCGCTTGCTCGTTTGCCATAAAAAATGTACCTATATTATTTAACTGTGGGCTTTAGCGAAACAAGTTGGAAGGCTCCTCCGCATTGCAAGCCTTCAAATATCATTGATGCCGGTAATGCGGATTGTGCGTTAAGGACAATAAAAACAGCACATTAAATTGTACCCACTCACATAATGCAGTTTCGTGCGCTCAATCAGTCTAAAATCAAACATTACCATAAAACCCTTGTATACAACCACTCGATGTCAAACCGCCCCCCAATTAACAAAGCTAACAGCTTACCATAAATTAATCACCTTCGTGCATAAAGACAAATTACTCCAAGTTGTATGGAAACATACAAAACACTCATTAACGCCAGGAGGGTCAGTACTTGAAATTAATTTATGTGACTTTCCCCTTGATCGTTCTCATTAATTACGCTACTGCCCCTTCAGGTTTGGTTCAGGATTCGTTTAGTTCATTTTCTTCGTCTAATGCGGGCCATAGTTGCTGTTGTCAATAGTGACCTCTTCCCACCCGTCTTTTACCTTTGAAGAAGTAACAAATTGAAAATGTGCACCGGGTATTTTTTTACTCCAAAATTCAGTCTGTTTGATTGTTTTTGGTAGCAAATGGAAATTACAAGACATTACGAGTATTATCTAATAAAAACTCCAGCAGAATATAAAAGAGAAAACTAAAAACTTGCTTTAATAATTCTTCGTAAAATATTCCACTATCCAACTAAGATATCTAAATAAGTAGGAACAAATAGTTAACTAGGCTATTCTTCAAGTTTTGACTTTCGTAGCCGGCGTCAAATCCGAAATTGGCGACAGAATATTAAAATATGAATATGATATATTATATGTGAAGCAGCCCTTGTGCTGTGTTTCGCCGAGTGAGTGAGGGTACCGGAAGCCCACCCGGGGGGAAGGGGATAGTAAACTTTACAGTAATAATAATAGATTTGAGGACTGCCAAGATAGTTAGATCCCGAAAAAAAGTCCCAAATTTAAAGTAATTGCTCGAACTTAATTGGTTCGGGTTAGTCATTAATCGGACTGTAATCATTGAATGATTAATCTACAATGACTTCAACATCATTATTTACATACATTGTGTGATATAATCGTAACAAATTTTACTACTGGATACTTGATTTTAATTCTAATTAGATTTCATGTAAGTATAATATGATGTAATTTCAAGTTATTCAATGTTTAGAAAGTAACAAAAGACATTTGAGAATTCTGTAATTTTATTTACATTTTGAATCAAATTTTGAGGATAGCGCAGATTTTTTAAAAAGCAAAATAAATTTACTACCTATGATGTTTATTTTATTGGGTAAAAATATATTCAAACAGCAAAGCAAACGTATTTACATAGGTACTTACCTGACATTAATTAATGCATGATGGCTATAAAAATGTACGTACATTCACAAATAAAATTTATGACACGTTATGTAAACTAGATATTCCTTCTTGCTGAGGTTTTCTGACTAAAAAACTACATTCTGAGCTAGTGTAACATTCTAAATTCTATTTTGGTATTATCACTAGGATTACAAATAATAATAGATTTTTGCAATAGAAATATTCGTGTTAAAGTTTCCCTCAATACCTAAATAAGTAAATCGGTTGTAGCTAGATACGCTTAGGCTGTGTTCATGACATTTAGCCACGGCGAAGCACAATACCTGCCGGAGGTATCGCAGAATCTTTGAAAGCGGTCATGTCGATGCAATTTTGACCTGAAGAAATTTTTTATGCAAATTTCTTAAAGTCATAGAACAAATGTTGTTTAAAATGTTTAGCAGATGACGTGATTTCTTCTAAGTCGGTATCACTCTTGGCAAGTGGTCGTGGTCATTCACTTCAGGCATTGGTGGCATAGCTTTACAACACGCCACCATTTTTCTCTGATGAGTGATGATGAGTCACTTGCTGCCTTTATCTGATCTGTCCACCTCATAGGCGATATCATCGTGGCCTGGTTCTCTCAACCTTTCCTTGGACAACTAGTCGCTCGCAATTATAGCCGCTTCCCCTCGGCGGTATACGTGACCAAAAAACCACCAAACAACCAAAGACGGCAAACGCTGCCTGATGCCGAGTTCTCGAAGTATAGACTCGTTGGTACGAAAATCAGTCCACGATGCGTCTATCTTCTTCTTCTCTACTTCCCGTAGGATCCACATTTCTGCAGCGTACAAGAATATGGGGAATACAAGTGCCTGAACTAGCCGGATTTTTGTGGCTCCATATTATGTTACGATTCCTCCATATTCAAGACATGATTAGAGGAATGTAAATGTTAACAGATACAGCCTGTATACTATGCATGTATTAGGTACAGTACACTATTTGACCTATAACCTATTGGCTCCATGCAAGAAGGAAAGTTTAATATGTTGCGAACGTCGTAGGTCAAGACCTATTTCGGGGTACTAAGCCATGAAGCTTGTCATCGCTAAGGAGGCTTGCATAAGCGTCAGTCTTCCGTGTTCACCCGTTTCAAGAGAAAATGAACTTACCGTTCAAAACTACATGATAAATAGTTGCATAACATTTGACGCGTAATCAAATACGTAAGTATAGCGTAAGTCTCCACAATCGAAGATGTTACATGCTGTTATTATAATTATGTAGTGTTTATTTACACAGACTAAACAATCTCAGTTGGTACATTTAGAAGAACGTCACTTTCACACGCACTTTGCGTCTCGTGTCGTCTTTTTAAATGAACCTTTCTGAAAACCTGAATTTTGGGTGGATTCGGAGAGAACATTCGAAGAGATCGTAAGACGGTAATTTTTTTATATGTGATAGGTGGCAGACGAACAGGCGTATCACCTGATGGTAAGCAATTGCCGCCACCCATAGACATCTGCAACACCAGTAGAGTCAAAAGTGCGCCGCCAACTTTTAACCCCTTTTCCCTCTAATTGGGCCTCCGGTACCCTCACTCGATCGACGAAATACAGCGCAGGCGCTGCGTCACGCCGGCATTTGGCAATATTAATGAATAGGCCGGCGTGACCGGAACTATACCACAGCCTCACAGACAACCTAGCGAGAAACAGCGCCTACACTGTGTTCCGTCTAGTGAGTGTGGTTACATACCAGTGGCCTTACCATGAGTTTGAAATACTATCCTCGCTATAGAAAACTATTGCTTTGTCTCTTTCATTGTGATGCATTTGAAAGAGACAGAGCAAATAGTTTACGTTATTTTAGTTTTCGATGTCAACTCATAGTAGCGCTACAGAAGCTCAATCCAGAAGGAAGGGGTGTTAGAGGATTAGTAGCGCACTAGAGGTTCCACTGGTGTTGCTTAGCATCAAGTGGCCCGTCTGCTCCTCTAACTTATCACATACACATAAAAAATACAAGTCTTGCTACCGGAAATATTTATACTGCTCTACTACACTCAGCGTTTGCGAACGCCAATCAGTACGTACTTAACTCATCAAACAGGCCGTTTTAGTCTTCAGGGGTACTTATGTGCACTTAGTGATTGATTAAACATATTCTCGTGTAGTGTAATCGAACTACCGATTACAGCTCACTGTCTGTACATGTTGCAAGTTGCTTTAGATTAAAACACACAGATATAGGTAGATCTGTAGACATTTACATACCTTTAACCACGTGTCCTATCTGCTGTTTATTCAGTATCAGTAGTATTATGTAGAGTTAATCACGTGACTTGATAATTTTGTATGATAGCCGAAAAAAATTTCTACGAATTTCCAAAAGTTGTAGACCAAAAATGTTATTCAGAATAGTTGGTAGAAGATATGATTAAAATCATGTAAATTTCTACAGACACACCCTGTAATACTATACTGTCACAGGGTACCTATACAAATAATTTGCCTATTCCGTAGGTGTTATATTAGTTATATTAGCTTCATGTCCGTAAAATGTAACATGTGCAATTTTATATATAAAAATTGTCAAAAATCGATGTCTATCCTAGGTTAAACTAGACTAGGTTTTCAAATTAAATTATGCACACTTGCTTATATCATGTTACACGAAATCACCATAGATGATAACTTGGTGCTTAGAAATTATGAAAATAGTTGGCAGCGCGTAAGCAATATCTCGAGTGTTTCAAAAGTATACGGTAGCTGATTATGAACAGGTGGACCGTGAACTTGATAGTCACCTTAAATGCATTAAAATGCATTTACGACTTAAGTGCAACGAAGTGCAAGCATTGAAAACAGTTCTGACCATGACATTTTTCGGTTCAATATTATGTTTAGTACTAAAGACACGATTAGTGTCACCAATATAGGTTAAGAAAGGTTGTTATTACAATGGTTTTGCATTTATAATGATAGGTAGAGTCAAGAATTTAAACAATGAAATAAACCACAACTCGCTCAACATCGTGCCCGACACTTAAGTGTTACTTACAAACCCTAAGCTTAAGGAATTCTATTGGGAAACGTTCGTCGTGACTGCTTTCCATTGTGAGTTTCCCTTTCAATTTTATCGCCCATTCTCAAGGATAACCTTTCCCATCTGGACTGCACTTTAAAGAAGTGAATGCATGGGTCGCAGCCTCTCACCGGCTGTGAGAATGGCTAAATGTCATCGGGGGCCGTAACAAATGTCAGTACTTTGTAAATGAATAGTAATAAACATTGACAACCGTGTAGATTGCCGCGGCGGGAAGGGCTACGATTTACTTAAGGGACAGAGCCTAGCGCCGCCAATGATTTTAGTAATTTTAGCTCCAAATTTAATTATTTTAGATAACTGGGGTACGTTATTTGCAGATAGTTGGTCTTCGAGGAAGGCGTACTTCAGCAAAGGCGTTTAGCTAACTGATTAATTAACCTTGAATGATATATTCCCCTTTCTAATTACCGTTGTCATTAATTTCATATAAGCAAAATAGGTCAATAGATATTAGTTCCTAATGCTTACGTCACTTGCTTAAAAAACTTGCAAAAGACGACTCTAGAGGAACTCTTTAATAAGTTACTCTTTTATAACTCTTTTATAAGGCAATATTTGGCAATGCAGCGTTATTCGTTCGTTACAGCGTTTTTTATAATTTTTGGATCGACGCTTAGCCGAAGGGAGGCCTACGCTACGCTTTCCGAGTCACGACCTCCAATCAAAAACAATTCTACGACAAAAGTTATTGGTTATAAACAGGTATGAGTAGTTTTCATCTGATTTTATTCCTAAATGGCGCTAGTAAGTTATTATCTATTCTTCTCCTAAAGATAATCACTATTGTCATTGATCGCAGTAGCCGCTTGGTGTTATTATTGTCTCTATACAAATTGATGATCCATTGTCTTGTTAGTAATCTGACATTCTTAGTGAATTAAACAACGATTTCCCCTTAATGTTTTAGTAAATATTATCGTGACTAGTCCTCCACTAGTAAAATTGATGTTATTAGTTTGCAATTATTTTTTATTGAGCGGAAGTGCATTTAAACTAATACCTAATTAAATATTTCATCAATACAATCACATACCTAGATTAATAAGTTTTATGAAACTTCATAAAATTTGACAGTTGAAATGTTAAATTCGTTAAAGCTATATTTTATATCATCGTCGCTTGTGTCAAGTAGCTATATCTTTTGGCTTAGGGCTTAGTAGCTGATGGATGTCAAAATTTTGTAGAAATTCATTGCCAGTTCTGAGTATGAAATTTATCCTGGCCAATCAAACTGTAGCCCCATTTGAAATAGTCGGTTACGGAATAGAGAATGCACAATAAGTGTACTACATTATATCTGTTTACTTTATAATATTCTGCCTTTTACTTAGATCACTGAGTAAAACATTGGCTTATGGACTTATTAGTAAGACTGATACAAAGTGGTACAATTTAAGGCCACAACACACAAGTCAAGTGCTAATATAACTTAGTAATTGATGAAGATACTGAATGATCAATAATGATGTTTGCATCATTTACCTATACAGTTTCTAATGGCTTGAAAGATTGCTAAAGCAATTGCGATTAAATCTTCATTCTTGTAACACTAATGCACATGGATACAATACATGAACGACAGGTCAGTATAGTAAAATATACTTTTAAATATATGATAAATCCTACTAAAAGTAACTGCGTTGGGAAGTGTCAACCTCATCGCCCCCGGTGAGGTTTGGTGTTCTTCCATGAAGAGTAACAACTCACATCAGTGGCGCGCTGAATAAGAAATTTCATTACCAGAGAATCGACCAGTTCCCTCTCCCTAACTTGCCTTCATTATCCGGCTGGAGAAGACCCTAAGATGGGCTTTCACCTTTGGTTTGCCTTCACCTGCCGCCCTGAGGTACCTATATGCTCGCAGCCGGACGGAAGTGAAAAAGGCATAAGTAAGTCGCGAGTTGGCACAGTGTCTGTTGTTACAGACACCGGGTAGAAGGCAGTGTGCACCTCTTGGCACCCTGAGCTGCTTACTCTCTTTCTGGAAGCCAGCATTTACTTAGCTTTTAATCCCGATCAACAATTAAAATGACAATATAATATAAAAAAAACATATTGCAAAAAAAAAACAGTGGGCACCTAAAACGTCTAATATACTTATTACACGTTTACCTACACTTTGAAATCACCGTAAACTATGCAACATCTTTTCCCCTCACTGTTCAATTTGAGCATTCCCCTGACTACAGATCCCATCTGTCGAAATATGATAATCGCTCCATCCACCTGAGCCAAGGGATACGCTTGATAAACACCAGGGTACTCAATAGAAGCATACAGGAAAATTGTTCAAAAAATAAACAACCCTACTGAAAGGGAAGATTACTATGTGACTATTATCTTCCTTATTGGCGTGTCAAAAGAGATGCTTGTCAATAAGGAAAGAAGAGGCGTAAACTTATTAGCTCTAACACTTATGGGATATTGTTATAACGCGTGAGGTGGCAAGAATTTCCTGTCCCTATTTATTTACAATTCACATAGCTAACGATCATTATAAATTATACAAATCATGATGATTTTCGAGGTGCATTCAAACTATGATTCATAAGAACGGGAACTTACTTAGGCACCTGATTAATGTAACGATGGTAAACTCATTTGGTACTGGCCGCCGTTTATGGCTGATTTTATAATGGGAATCTGTCATGCATTGAAAAATAAACAGACACGCTCTAGGGAGCGCATTCGGATCTGAGTTACGATATCGCGAGGAATTAGAGAAGGAGGGTCCAGACCTCACGTTATAGTAGGGTCTTGGAGGAAGTATCCTCCCAGATTGTGGTAGTTAGAAAGTGAAATAACCTATTATTTTCAGAAAAGCAATAAAAATATTTCAAAATAATACCGCCTCCACCTCATTGCAACAGTACCTACCTACTTGCTTTTTGATCTTTCGGCTACGTTACAGCAGTAACTAGCGAACTCACTGCGTTGTCCGCCACCTACAACTTTGTGCAATAAAGAGTAAGTACCTATCTATATATTTGTCTACAACTCTGTCTTACTGAATGACGACGCGAGACTTGCCCACTGAACTTAATAGATTAAAGCGCAAAATTAAAAATTTACCTTCCAAATGAATAACCATGGTGGTTACAAAACTGGCCATTCCAATTTTACATCGAATCAAATTAATTACAAAATCAAAGAATCCATGTCGAAAATGAGCTCGGTTGTCATGACTGACGGGGTGCAATGACGCATATCGCCGCTGCAACTTCCTCACTTTGTTCTGTCACAATGGCTCCGAAACTGCCCCTTCATATTGTTTCGGGCAATAACAATGATTTCGGGTCAAGAGCTCCTTTGGAAAAGTGATGAAACAGGTTGAATAAGATGTCTTGTGTTTCTTAAAATGCTAACTCCGCACATACTATCACCTGATCTGACGATGGTAATCGTATATGATGACTGCAGTTTAGAGGCGGCAGTCCCATGTAAAAAGATTATATCGTAAAAAAAGTTTTTACACTTTATGAAATAGAAAAACTTTAGAGTAAGCTGTATTTTACATATTGAAGAAGTTAAGGTTTGATCTGCTCTTGATACTAACAAAACTTCTTTATATAAATAATCTAAGTATGTACAGATTAAGTCGAAAATTAAATTAGAAAGTGTTAGGATATAAAATATCGATCCAAAAGCTCGATCCCATGGGCTAGTCATCCAGGGACTCCAAGGAGCCCTCCCTCTTTGGATTGAATTTTCTCATCAACAAAAACAGTGGCTACAGTTCCTGTGGCTTTATTTATTTTACTAGTGGCCCGCCCTCACTTTGTTTCGGTCTCAGTAGTTCCACTCTCTACCAATAGATGGCGCTGCACGCTGATTGTATCACGCGTGTGTTTCGTGTTTTCGGTTTACCTATAAGCCCTGGCGTGGCTCTTTATAAATAATATAGAAGATGAATCAGGTCGTCTACATTTAACAAAGGTCGTAAGATTATTCAAGGTTTACCTATAAAATTATATTATATCAAATTACATCACAGAAAGCGTGTGCGCTAGCATATCGATTAATGTGTTTGTTTATTATACTTATAAACCTCATATTGCTTACGAGCAATATTGTTATTATAAATAATAATATTTTGCATATGCTACGCTGAGTTGCCTCTGCACGGGTGCGCCCGCGCATCGTAAACAGACGATATCTATTTACGGAGTCTCTCCACTACCATACTCCACAAATGTCCACAGGAAGGTATAATTAATAGAAGAACATTAACAGCTCATTTATAATACACATTAAGCGGAAATACTAAGTTAGATGGGTATCGTATTACCTATTTTAATATTATTTCACTTTCATAACTATAACTTTAATTGTGTATTAAGTATAAAATTATCATTGCGACTTACATTTCAAAATACTTATCTTAAACGTTGTCATAAATTCAGGTTGTATCTGTTAACATTTACATCCTTTTAACCACGTGTTCTACCAACCATTCTAAACAACATTTAATTTTGTTCTATGACTTATCGAAATTCATAATTTTTTTCGATTCCCCATAGAAAATGAACAAGTCAGGTAGCCGAGTTTGTATGAAAAGTTAAGATTTTCCTCACAATGCTTTCACCGAGCTGATGATAAAAATACACACACAACATACTAGGTATGTTTGAAAAAATTAAGGATGCGCTGAACTTTACTATTATTTTAAAACAGTACTTATGTAGGTAATAATATTTTTTCGGTTCCAAACGTTTGAATTATTCTTGATGAAAAAATACCAATCTTTAGTTCGAAACAAAACGTTTATTTACAATGTAACGTATTATGAAAGTCCCCGTTCGACATACTCGCAATAAAAAAGTCAGAAATTGCAAACCACTACAGCCACATAAATTATATCCCCCTCATTCGATGTCATTTCATTTTTGATCGTGTTAACTTTCAAAACACGTTTTGCTCCCTCCAGTAAATAAAAATGCAAAGCAGATACGTAGACACTGATGCATGCAAATTTTATTTCTCCTCGCTCCTCAAATAATATTTTGTTAGATATTGTTATTAGTAAACTCTGGACGTTTTGCTCGACGGCCAATTTAAGCCTTTCTAAGAATTTTTGTTTGTTAACATAGATTTGCATCTAAGGTTTACTGAGAATGAGGGAATCTGGGGAAATGAAAAATATGGCTTTGGTACAGTCGAGTTCAAAAATATGTATACACTTTAGCACCTTGTCACAATACATGTTATTATAAGAAAGTGGAAGTCGTTTTCTTATACATATGTACTGTTACAAGGTCCTAAAGTGTATATATATTTTTGAACTCGACTATACATGTTATCAAGTATCAAGACATATTTTTCATTTACCCAGATTGGGTAGGGACCTACATACTCACATTGGATTTAATGTAAAGTATTATATTGCCATCTTTGAAATCAAGTGATCGCTAAGTACTATGATGGGATTAGGCTTAATCACCACACTTGCCTAATGAGGATTGGTGATCATTACAAACCCGAGCTACATACCTTTTTAAAGGATATACAATTAATAAAATACCTATCAAACATTTGTGTGCATAGTACAAACATTTGTGTGCATGAACATGTCTGTTTGTATTGGTCTGGGTGTTTTCTATGTATTATAAGTATGTATTTACAAAAGAAAAGTATCATATGTACATATTTGTAATCCCACTGTTGGTTCTGATATCTGTAACACAGGTGCTTGAGCTACGTATCTCAAAGTCAGATCAATGTATGTGATGTAGTGAAAATATTATTATTAATTATATTATCCTCATTCGGATAAGACTATAGGTATTAATACGAGTAATAAAGAAAAATTTATAAACTTTAAAGATTTTCTAAATATTTTCTTAACCAAAATGTAATTAAATACCTACCTACATACCTTGCCTAAATAAAATATAGAACTTCCTTTTTTTTTGAAATCGGTAAAAATATGTTTTGATATGAAGCAGAAAAACAGCGTTATGACATCAGAAATAAACAAGAGGAAATCGTGAAAGTTAAATTGGAAAAAGTATTTTCCCTCTGAGTGAACTCAATTAAGTGAAGCCACGTGTAAAACCTACCGATTTGAATTAATTTGTTGGCACGTACAATAGAGATATTAATTTCGTTTCTTTTAAAGACTACGAAGTTTTATAACCTGATACCAACTATTTACATAATTACAAGTTTTATTTATTCAATTAGTCACACATTTTTTATTATAATCGGTCGCTTTACGTATCTACCTAAAACATATTTTAATTTGAACCAAATTACTAGCGAAATATTAATGAATTCATAGAATACCTATTACGTTTTATACTCTAACTAGAGTAACCCGCTCTCACTTCGATTCGGGATTCAAAATTTACCGATAGATGGCGCTAGATGCCGATTCCATCGTGCAAGTGTTTCGTTTATCCGGATTACGGTATCGAGAGTTAACTTCTTTATAAAACACGCTAATAAAATCGTGACTCATAAATACAACAATTGCTTATAGGATTGTAATTGTAAATGTAATGTTGGCCATAGGCCATTTAAATAGACCAATCCTTCACATCGGGCATTCCTATCGTAACTTCCATAATGGCACAATCATTCCAGAAATATCAAGACAGCAATCCAGATATGGTATGGCATTTTCTTGTGGCCAAGTGTTTAACCCTACTGCCCTGGTGGAACAACCCATTCATTTGTATGAATAATGTTTAATTGGCTTTTGAGAGCAGTCTAACTGACGCGCTCACGAATCATTAATGATGTAAGACAATAGTGTTGTTTGTCCAAGAGACTATGTTAATTACCGCTATAAATATCTTCAGGATTAATTGCTTAAATGTGTATGATTTTGATGAAATTGTTTTTAAGCCTTTACCCTTACTTCTAATCTGCTTTCTCCCAAAACATAGCTAAGCGCTCAGTTGAAGTCATGGGACACCCAAAGGCTGGCAGCTACTTCGCCTAGCGAATTCCTGTCGCTATCCAACGAGGTGATGCCAGCATTTTGGGGACTTTTTGACTGTTTTAATTTTTTTATTGGTAGTTTTTGCGCTTTCATCATCAGCAACCCACCCTCGTCCACTGCTGGACATAGGTCCAATGCACGCCACCGCTCCCGATTTTCGGCCACTCTCATCCAGCTCACTCCAGCCAGCCTTTGAATGTCGTCATCCCATCTTGTAGCAGGGCGTCCAACACTTTTTTGGTTTTTGCGCCTTAGTTTTCAGTTATTGTCTTAATATTTAATTATTTTTTCTTATTTTGTCCAATTTATTTCATTAGGTTTTTTTCTAACGATGAAATCAAAAAGAAGAAGATCATCTTAATAGACAACAAAAATCCGATCCAATCTGCCACCAACACCCATCTCTTTGTTGTTTGACTTTGACAACTTACCAAATCCTTGTACTGTCCCAACCCAACTTATCACCCGCAAGTGATTTGGTTTATAAATATCTGTGAACGTCGCGTTCTGAAATAACCGCTTCGCAAACCGCAAGTTCATCACCCGGCCTGCTATGCGAAACACGCCGACCGTCTCGGGCTGACACGATAAACAAACAACATACTTTATTCAATTACAATCATACATAGCTATCGAATAGAATAATCATACCATCGTAGGCATCTTTATTAAAATTGAAGTCTATACTGAACACATATTATGAATGCTAAAATATCATAACTGATCAATCAAAAAGTAATTTATATGTACTGAATGTTCGCTTATATTTTTTTCTTTTCAATCAAGATTGTCAGGCTGCTTTTTGATTAGTCACTTTAAGAGTTAATTATAAAAACAAAAAAAAATTAATGATTTTTTTTATCTGATAGTTGGCAGACGAGCAGACCTGACCTGATGATAAGCGATTGCTTCCGACCTCTAAGACGCCAGTAGAGTCACAAGTGCGCTGCCAATCTTTATACCCCTTTCCCCTAATTGGGCTTCCGATAACCTCACTCACTCGACGAAACAGCGCAGCCGCTGCTTCACACCGGTCTTCTGTGGAACCGTGGCATGACTCCGGTCGAGCCGGCCCATTCGTGCCGAAGCGTGGCTCTCCCACGGCTTATTTTTCGTTTAGTTTTTACAAATCCGAAGTCTGGTTAGGTATATTGTCGCCATGTCCGTTTGTCTGTCTTTCTGTCCGCAACCTTGACTGAAAGATTATATGAATTAATAGCAGAACTATATAAAAGTTTGCTTTGTAATAAAACCCGACCCAGATTCGATTTTGCAACTCTCTTTGTAAGGCGGAACACCTCCAATCCTCCATATACCCTCATCAATAAAGGCCAATTCAAAACGACTAATAGGTATTCTTATTATACTCGTATTTACGGTTGCCGTTAGTTCTTATGAATGAAAGCAAAATACGCTTGAATGTCGTATAAGAGATAAATAACCTGCTACATATGTATCGGAAGCCTCGAGGAATTCGCGCCGATAAATCACATAGTGAGCGCGTGCCGGCGCATGCGCCGAGGAGTTGCATTTTGCTTGTTTCACGATTGTTTCCATATAACAGTTAATAGGAGTGAAGCAATGGCTATTCCGACTTGAAAGGGCCTATAACACTGAATAGAATCGATGTGTGAATTTTTTGAATTCGTATTAATCGATAATTTATTAAAACGGGAATTGACACGACATTCGTTATTAAGTACCTACATGGTTCTGTACTTACTACAATTTGTTCGTATAGAACAGTAGACGCCCTGTTGGTGTAGTGGTTTAAGTAACGAGCTATGGATCTTAGGGTCCCGGGTTTGATTCCCGGGTCGAGCAAAACCCGGGTTCAAATTTTTCGAACATAGCTTGGGTTGTGATCACCAATCCGCGTAAGGCAAACCTAATCCCATCATAGTAGCGATGACTTGATTTCTATGATGGAGGACGCTCCTGTTCACAGTGGTCGCATGTTTGTCGCACTGAAATTGAAGGTTGTCAAAAGACAACCTTAATCTTCTGATTACAAGATTACAGTATCACTACGATACTGATTGAGACGATGAGTGATTGCCACCAGTAAGCCAATGCTTCGCGAAACAACGTGCACCGTGTAAAGATATTCAGATACCTTTACATAATGCAAGTTGTCTCGTGGAGTAAGCGAACCTCTTTCAGGTATCACGAGACGCCCGGCATTCGATATTTTGCGGGGCATTCTATGCTATGCTATACATTTTCTATGAATAAATTTACTAAAAATCCGCTCAAAAGCTATTTAAATAAAATGCACACTACCAGTAAACAATGCCGTATTGTTGTGTGATGTAGATCCTACTACTATTATAAAGGCGAAAGTTTGTAAGTATGGATGTATGGATGTATGGATTTATGGATGTTTGTTACTCTTTCACGTAAAAACTACTGAATGGATTTGAATGAAACTTTACCACAATATAGCTTATACATCAGAATAACACATAGGCTACAATTTTTGAGGTTTCTACGAACCTGAAGTCCACGCGAACGAAGTCGCGGGCAAAAGCTAGTATTATATAAAACCGATCCAGCTCCACTTACATACAGCGTTTGGTCTACTGGTCGACCATAGTCGGACCGTGTTGTAATCTTTTGCAATATATTTCTTTACTGATCAACCTTATACTGTATCCACCGGACGAAGTGCTGAAAAGCAATAGTGTGATTTATGAATGAAATTGTGTTATAATGAGTGATCTATGAAAAGATAGGTGATTGCAAATAGTAGTCAATTATCGGTTTGCACGTTGAAATAAAGTTACTTCCATGTCGTAAATTGCGAATAAAAAAAGACGCGTTGTAAATCAATGCTTGTTTGCATAAATTAGCTATTAAATATTACATTAACTGCATATTGTATGACTTCATGATTACTTTATTAGCAAAACGCATAATATTAAAACGCAGCAAGGTTTTCTCCTTCGATTTACCGGTTTTAAATAAATAATAGGTACTGCATGCAACTTTGATTCCATTTAAAAGTTGACAGCTGCATCTTCAACATAATTCATGGATCTCAGGCTTATTTAATAAGTAAATACGGAAGCGAAACATAAATAGACGTCGATCTACCGATACTCCTCATTTCCTTGAACGCATCTTAACTTCTAGATACAGTCTCTATCAAAAATAAACTTATACATTTAGTTCCTTAAGTCAACCGAACATGGTGCATATTTCTACAGATTTTATTGCTGGTCGCTGTACAATCGCGGGCATTATTCTTTTCTTCTAACATTTCTGTAACAGGTGTTAGGAACCTTCAACCTTTATTGGGCAATTTATATTTCCTTTTGTCCTTACCAAGCTGTCTTTTGGTCCCTTTTCTTTTTAACGGTGTTCTTTGTATCGTAAGCCGTTCATTCATTACCTATTTCAATCTTATTATGTAGGGGTACAGTATGGAAAAAAATATTGGCCCTGAAGGTAAATATATTAAATTCTAAAATTAGCACGTCTTACACGAGGCTTCCATTATTTATTGAAAGAAATAAAACAGGTATGATTTTTTAAGTTTGCTTATTTTATTTAGAAATAGAATAAATCTGTATTTCGGTAACAGAAACAAGAACCAAGAAAAGAAATTAAATTAGCTATCTTATTTCACCAATTAGAGTTGGAGATTGAGCGAGTTAGAGTAATTGATAAAGATTTTTCAAAGAATATTTATTCATAATTCATAATTTCTTTATTCTGGAACAGAGGTGTTTAGTTGATGTTACAAACTACTTACAATTTACTACAAAATTGGGTAATGTAATGTAAGTATATACTTTTTGATGAGGTCGAACGAGTTGTGAATTTTGTGTATGGTTAATTTAATTTATGTTTTAGCCAACGTTGGACGTCTATTCGTTAACTGCCAAAATACCACTAAGTACTCGTATCTAGATCCCTTAATGTCAATGCTCACCCAATATAATATGTATGTATATGAAATGACAGGAAAAAATATTTAAATCGAACTCCAAGCAAAGTGTAAATATCTTCATTCAAGCAAAACTAAACCTTATAGCGGTCAACAATACCGACCGCAACTATACTTTGCCGGGACGTAATTAGTTTGCATCCGTTTCACTTACACATCCCGCCATATCGACGGTTCCACCTGCCTCAGTTCTAAGGCTGCTTTTCCTCCAGAAATCAATAAGCGAGATTCAAGCTACACCACAAAATAAAGTTTCTGACACAGAAAGCTGACTTAGCCTTGATTTTGAATTTAGAAGAGTTCGTTGACATATGCTAGGGTTGTTGCCCGGCATGAGTACATAAGCGCGCGGCCTTTACCATAGACCTCGACAGTTTGACAATCTTATGTCATAAGTTAGGATTAATGTGGTCGAAAAGGCGTTTTTGCCTGTTAGTGCGCATGCGTGAGTACATGACATATTTTTAGCTCTTAGTGGGCAATCAGCCTTCTGTGTCAATATGTATTTTGTGGCTATACTACGAAATTATGTGACCATATCCACGATTGCTTGTTTTCTTCAATCTGTCTACTGTACCCTCAGGGAACGCTTATGTATGTTCTCTGAGGATACTACGTGACCCAATTTTTTATTTTTTCGCCACTTGCCGTCTCCCCGCCCGGGAGTATCCGTAGTACAAATATTATGTGCTGGAACGGGTCACGCAATGTAAGTATTTGAGTAGAGGTAGCTTCCCAAAGTGGTGTAGCGAAGAGTGTACCTAGTGTAGACATGATATGAAAATGAAAACTAGGTTTTGTACGAGAACTTAAAAAAGAATGTATTACTTAAAAAAATCTTAGACACATCTTTCGTGTGCGACATTTTCTTAAACTAGAAGAAATGCTCTCAGCCAATTGAGCTACCGTAGATGATAATGACTGTGAATAAGTTAGTGTATTCTGATTTGTTAGCTACGGAATGAAAGTATTAATTTCTAAGTAATGTATATTTACTATGACCATATATTTACAGAAAATAGAGAAAATGATAAAAAACCAAACTTATAAAATATTACTAGCGCACCCCGTTGCTAGCCTGACTGACAATCAACAACGACGACTAGCAACGGGGTTGCCAGCTAGATCTATCGCCAACATCTCTCCCCCCTGGTAAGAGCCGAAGGTCTTACCATAGAAGCTATGGCGATAGGTCCAGCTGGGCTAATCTACGCGCAGGTCGCCGAAGGACCCCTGCGCTGGTCCTCACGTCCGCTACTCGCAATGCCGTCTCTGCAGGGGAACACCTGCACGACCCTGCCGCGAGACCAGGCTTGACGTAGTAAAATCACCGTCGCAGATTGAAACAAACCTTTGCTTTTAAATTTTCATGCTGGTGTAAAGGGCCTCGCGGAAACGGGTTGTGCAAGTATCTCTCAACCCTGGTGAATCCAAAACTCTTTCAACGAGACGACAAGCCTTCTTCCGAGTAGTCGCCCGCCGGAAACGTCTGCATTCAAAGAGGCCTGTTTGCGTCGAAAGGCAGTTCGCTGCTTGCAGTCTCCGCCCGCTGTCTGATAGGAATTTTGAGGCGAGGCATCTGGCGACGCTCTATCAGTCTCCGAATTGCCTAATGGCTTACTTAACTTAATGTCCTATATCTGTCGCAGTCATCTGGTTTAATCAGCTATTTGATTGGATGACTAGCGAGTTCATTGAATGGCGACATTTAATTGAATGACTGAAGACAACTCGTCAAGTTGTTTAATATAACGTTCAACTTCTTGACTGAACGTAATTTAGCATAGTCGTTGAATGGGATATAGCTGACTTTATAATGTTTGATAAGTTCGAAACTTAAAAGATAACTAACTTTAGATAAAATAAAATATGAAACGACATAATAACACACATTAATATATTTTTTTATGCAAATAAAATTTCAAAACAGTGCTATTTATTCGATCTGTCTGTACCAGCTGTTTGACGCCATATTTGTTTTGATGAGCACCAACGCCGCAGTGGAAAAAATATGAACTAAATTACAATCACTTGACTGATTTTACGTCCGCTATGTTCAAAGAGCTACGTTTCAATCCGCTAATTTGTTGGACGTTGAGTGAGGCTTGTTCATTCAACGTTCGGTCTAGTCATTCAATTAAAAGTCGCTATTCAATAAACGCGCTAGTCATCCAATCAAATAGCTATTTCAACCAAATGACTGCGACATATCCACTAGATGGGTCAGAGGACGTTCACAGTAAGTCGCCATCCTGAACGGTCTTGAGCTTCTTTCAGGCGCCCACGAAGTTTGTTTCAGGCGCCCACGTTTCCATTTTCCTTAGGGATTCCAATCTGGGGCTTGGCTCGGTATATGGTCTGCCGTGCGTGTCGCCGATCCAGTTCCACTTACATACAGCGTTTGGTCTGCTGGTCGACCGTAGTCGGACCGTGTTGTTATCTTTTGCAATATATTTCTTTACTGATCAACTTATATACTGTATCCACCGACGAAGTGCTGAAAAGCAATAGTGTGATTTAGAATGAAATTGTGTTAAATGTGATCTATGAAAATAGGTGATTGCAAATAGTGGTCAATTATCGGTTTGCACGTTGAAATAAGTAGCTTCCATGTCGTAAATTGCGAATCTAAAAAAAGACGCGTTGTAAATCATGCTTGTCTGCATAAATTAGCTATTAAATATTACATTAACTGCATATTGTATGACTTCATGATTACTTTATTAGCAAAACGTATTAAAACGCAGCAAGGTTTTCTCTTCGATTTACCGGTTTTAAATAAATAATAGGTACTGCATGCAACTTTGATTCCATTTAAAGTTGACAGCTGCATTTCAACATAATTCATGGATCTCAGCTTATTTAATAAGTAAATACGGAAGCGAAACATAAATAGACGTCGATCTACCGTTACCGATTTCCTTGAACGCATCTTAACTTCTAGATACAGTCTATCAAAAATAAACTTATACATTTAAGTTCCTTAAGTCAACCGAACATGGTGCATATTTCTACAGATTTAATTGCTGGTCGCTGTACAATCGCGGCCATATCTTTTCTTCAAACATTTTTGTAACAGGTGTTAGGACCCTTCAATCTTTATTGGGCAATTTATATTTCCTTTTGTCCTTACCGAGCTGTCTTTTGGTCCCTTTTCTTTTTAACGACGTTCTTTGTATCGTCGTTCATTCATTACCTACTTCAATCTTATTATGTGTCCCCTACATAATAAGATTGAAGTAGGTAATGAATGAACGGCTAATGAATGAAGTATGGAAAAAAATATTGGCCCTGAAGGGAAATTATATTAAATTCTAAAATTAGCACGTCTTACACGAGGCTTCCATTATTTATCGAAAGAAATAAAACGGTATGATTTTTTAAGTTTGCTTATTTTATTTTTAGAATGAATAGAATAAATCTGTATTTCGGTAACAGAAACAAGAACCAAAAACCGGCCAAGTGCGAGTCGGGCTCGCGCACAAAGGGTTCCGTAGCAGCAAATAAAGGTTCAGCCATCGTTTTCAGTGTAAGCACAATAACTTAACCAAAATTACAGTTAATCAACCTATCTCAAAACTATAAGAGATACTTTGATCAAACCAAAAATCGTTGAAAGAGTTAATTAGCATGCATCACCTATTTTTTTTAGAATTTTATACCCCGTAGTTATAAAATAGAGGGGGGGGACATACTTTTTACGACTTTGAGAGCTGATATCTCAAAAACCGTTCACTTAAGAAAATGTTTTTTAGAAAACTTTATATCGATTGTGTTGTATCTAAATAACAATGTAGCGACATCTAGTTTCTCATTAGAACAATAATACTTTTTTAATAGACTGTTTATATTCTATTGTCTATGCTGTGTCTATGCCCTCTATATGTTCCTAAAAAAAATAAACTCACTCTGTTCTATAAAGTCAATAGCGTTGTTTCATTTTAGGTTATGGGCCCAGTCCCATATTTTTCCTTTAGTTTAAAGTTAGTGAAACAGTGAGTAGAATAGGTAGTAATAGTAGTTTTGACTGTATTAGGCGTTCGTAATTCTTTGGAATGGCATCGAACTACCTGGTCAACGTGCCGAAACTCAAAGGCAGAGAAAACTACAGCGAGTGGACTTTTGCCGCTGAAAACTTCCTAGTATTGGAGGGAATGCTTCATTGTGTTAAACCTGTTACCGGCAAAACAATCGAACCGGAGGATGATCAGAGAACAAAGGCAAAGCTCATAATGACTATCGACTCGACGCTATATATACACATCAGGGATGTGGAGTCATCAAAAATGCTATGGGATAAACTGAAGAGTTTATTTGATGATTCAGGCTTTAGCAGAAAGATTAGCCTACTTCGCACTTTAACGTCGATTCGTCTCGAAAGCAGTAACTCGATGGCGTCATACGTAAACCAAATGATAGAAACTGGTCAGAAGTTAAGAGGAACGGGCTTTCAGATTAATGACGATTGGATTGGGTGCTTGCTGCTGGCTGGCCTCACCGATAAGTACATGCCCATGATTATGGCGGTGGAACATTCAGGAATTGAAATAACATCAGACGCCATTAAGGCAAAATTATTAGATATGGCGGGAACAACAGAAGTTTGTGGTGAAAAAACTGAAGAGGGCGCGGCGTTCGCCGGTTTCCAGAGGCGCCAACATAAAAACAAAAATAAAACTTCAGATGTCAAAGATGGCGGCTCAAAGAAAACAAATGTCAAGTGTTACAAATGTAAACAGTCGGGTCATTATAGAAATCAATGCACTTATAACAATTCAAAATCATTCAAGGAACCAGATACTACTAGGAAACAAACCAATGCGTTTAGTGCCGTGTTCCTTAACGCAAAATATAACAAAGACGACTGGTATATTGACTCGGGTGCGAGTTCGCATTTGACGGCTAATGAAAGTTGGGTGATCAACCCGTGTTATGATCAAACAAATGAGATTATAGTAGCAAATAACCATAAACTGCGGGTGTTGTGTACAGGCGACGTTAACATTGTGACAATAGCAGATGGCTGTGAATATGATGTGCCGATCAAAGAATTACTTTGCGTTCCTGATTTGACTACAAATCTTCTATCCGTTAGTCAACTATTAAAGAATGGAAATAAAGTTGATTTTGACGAGAAAGGATGCAAAATATACAACAAAGTTGGTTGTTTAGTGGCTGTGGCAGATGTTGTCAATGGAGTATACAAGGTCAGGATGCCCAAATATGCAATGTCAACTTCTACTGTGTCTGGCGATACATGGCATCGTAGACTGGGACATGTGAATAGTAATTATCTAAACCAAATGTCTGAAGCTGTGGAAGGTTTGAATTTGGTTGAAAAAGTAAATATAACCAAGTCGACATGCTCTACTTGTTGCGAGGGCAAGCAGTCTAGGCTACCCTTTAAACATGTTGGAACTAGAGCTGATGATGTACTCAAGGTGATCCACACTGACATTTGTGGACCAATGGAAGTGTCATCAATAGGAGGTGCAAAATACTTTCTTTTATTTATAGATGATTATTCCAGGATGATATTTGTATATTTCCTTAGAAACAAAAGTGACGCCTTGGCATGTTTCAAAGAATTCAAAGCAAAAGTTGAAAATCAAACTAACAAGAAAATTAAAACTATAAGAAGTGACAATGGTTTGGAGTTTTGTAATAAAGAGTTTGATATGTTTTTGCAGAAGGAAGGAATAATTCATCAAAAAACGAATAGCTACACACCTGAACAAAATGGTATGTCAGAAAGATGCAATCGCACTATAGTTGAAAAAGCAAGATGCCTGTTGTTTGATGCAAAGCTAGAAAAAGAACTTTGGGCAGAAGCAACAAACACAGCAGTATATCTTCATAACAGAATTGTAGCATCAGGATTGAATGGAAAGACACCTCTTGAAAAATGGACAGGTAATAAACCAGACATTAGCCACTTGCGTGTATTTGGTAGCAAGGTTATGGTCCATATTCCCAAAGAAAAAAGGCGAAAATGGGACAAAAAATCTGTTGAGCATATTCTTGTTGGTTATTCTGAGAACGTTAAGGGATATAGAGTCTACAATCCAGCGACTAAAACTGTGAGTTTGAGTAGAGATGTCATAGTAATGGAGCAAGAGAAAAATGAAGTCTCTCTTCCAGTGACTGAGAACAGAACTGTCGAGGATGTATCTGAGTCTGAAGAAGAAAATATTTCTACAGATTATGAGACTATGAGCGATACTCTGGATGAAACTTATGTTCCTGATGAGGATATACTTGTACCACAGACACCAATACCAAATAGACCGGTGAGACAGAAGGTGAAACCGGAAAGGTATGGTTTTACAAATATGTGTGTCAGTGAAGATGCTCAAGATGATGCAAATAGCCTTACTCTAGAAGACGCGCTGAATGGATCTGAAAAAGAGGAGTGGTTAAAAGCAATAAAAGAAGAAATTCAGTGTTTTGAAAAAAATAGTGCGTGGGAGTTGGTTGATGCTCCACCTAATAGTAACATAGTGAAGTGTAAGTGGGTTCTTAAAAAAAAATATGATAATAATAACAGTGTTCGGTTCCGTGCGCGATTAGTGGCTAAAGGATTTATGCAGAAACAAGGTGTGGACTTTACTGAAACCTACTCACCCGTTGTAAGACATACAACTCTTAGAATCTTGTTTGCATTGGCTGCTCAGTTAAACTTAGACACTGCCCACCTTGATGTTACTACGGCTTTTCTGAACAGTGACCTTGATGAAACCATATACATGCAGAAGCCTGATTTATTTGCAAATTCTAGTAATGATACAAATAAAGTCTTGAAATTAAAAAAGGCAATATATGGTTTGAAACAGTCATCAAGGGCCTGGTACGGAAAAGTACATGATTGTCTTACTAATATTAATTATGTTGCATCAAAAGTTGAACCATGCTTATATACCAAGAGTGTTGGTAATTGTAAAACATATATAGCTTTGTATGTTGATGATTTTTTCATATTTACAAATGATGTATCTGAGATGGAGTACTTGAAAAGTGTGTTAGCTTCACATTTCCAACTTAAAGATTTAGGTGAAATTAAACAATGTTTAGGTATGAATGTGCATATAGATAAAATTAAAGGTGTTGTAGTATTGAGTCAAGAAAAATATGTAACTCAATTGTTAAAGAAATTCAATATGACAGAATGTAAACCAGCTGTTACACCTATGGAAGTTAAGCTTCATGTAAATAAAAGTGAAAAATGTAATGAACAGCTTCCCTACCAACAACTAATTGGTAGCCTCATGTATCTTGTAATGTTAACTAGACCAGACATAGCTTTTTCTGTTGGTTTTCTCAGTCAGTACAACAATAGCTATAATTTGGAACATTGGTCTTATGCCAAAAGGGTATTAAGATATCTTAAGAAAACTAAAGATTATGCTTTAGTATATACTAAAAATGGAAATTCAAAGCTGGAGGGTTATGCTGATGCAGACTGGGGGTCTAACATAATAGATAGGAAGTCATTTACAGGGATATGTTTCACTCTATCAGGTGCTGCGATATCATGGGCATCAAAAAAGCAGAAAACTGTTGCTTTATCAAGCACAGAAGCGGAATGCATGAGCCTTACCGAAGCATGTAGGGAGGTCATATACTTGCGCCGCTTGTTATGTGAAATTACAGATGAAATTTACACTGTTAATGTATTTAATGATAACCAAGGTGCTATAAAACTGTCTGCTAGCAATACTTTTCATAATCGTACTAAGCATATGGATGTCCGTTTCTATTTCTGTCGTGACTGTGTAAACAATAATATTGTTAAGTTTCATTATTTAGAAACCGCTAGTTTGCCAGCTGATTTATTAACTAAGAGTTTATCCAGTGTAAAACATTTCTGTTTCATGAAGGCTTTGGGTATATTGAATACCATTGAATAAGTATATTATGTATTGTAAATATAGCAAGTATGTTATCAGTTTATTTAGATAAGAGGGAGTATTGTGTTGTATCTAAATAACAATGTAGCGACATCTAGTTTCTCATTAGAACAATAATACTTTTTAATAGACTGTTTATATTCTATTGTCTATGCTGTGTCTATGCCCTCTATATGTTCCTAAAAAAATAAACTCACTCTGTTCTATAAAGTCAATAGCGTTGTTTCATTTTAATTCATTTTAAAAGACGGACAGACGGACAGACGGACAGACGGACAGACGGACAGACGGACAGACGGACAGACGGACAGACGGACAGACGGACAGACGGACAGACGGACAGACGGACAGACGGACAGACGGACAGACGGACAGACGGACAGACGGACAGACGGACAGACGGACAGACGGACAGACGGACAGACGGACAGACGGACAGACGGACAGACGGACAGACGGACAGACGGACAGACGGACAGACGGACAGACGGACAGACGGACAGACGGACAGACGGACAGACGGACAGACGGACAGACGGACAGACGGACAGACGGACAGACGGACAGACGGACAGACGGACAGACGGACAGACGGACAGACGGACAGACGGACAGACGGACAGACGGACAGACGGACAGACGGACAGACGGACAGACGGACAGACGGACAGACGGACAGACGGACAGACGGACAGACGGACAGACGGACAGACGGACAGACGGACAGACGGACAGACGGACAGACGGACAGACGGACAGACGGACAGACGGACAGACGGACAGACGGACAGACGGACAGACGGACAGACGGACAGACGGACAGACGGACAGACGGACAGACGGACAGACGGACAGACGGACAGACGGACAGACGGACAGACGGACAGACGGACAGACGGACAGACGGACAGACGGACAGACGGACAGACGGACAGACGGACAGACGGACAGACGGACAGACGGACAGACGGACAGACGGACAGACGGACAGACGGACAGACGGACAGACGGACAGACGGACAGACGGACAGACGGACAGACGGACAGACGGACAGACGGACAGACGGACAGACGGACAGACGGACAGACGGACAGACGGACAGACGGACAGACGGACAGACGGACAGACGGACAGACGGACAGACGGACAGACGGACAGACGGACAGACGGACAGACGGACAGACGGACAGACGGACAGACGGACAGACGGACAGACGGACAGACGGACAGACGGACAGACGGACAGACGGACAGACGGACAGACGGACAGACGGACAGACGGACAGACGGACAGACGGACAGACGGACAGACGGACAGACGGACAGACGGACAGACGGACAGACGGACAGACGGACAGACGGACAGACGGACAGACGGACAGACGGACAGACGGACAGACGGACAGACGGACAGACGGACAGACGGACAGACGGACAGACGGACAGACGGACAGACGGACAGACGGACAGACGGACAGACGGACAGACGGACAGACGGACAGACGGACAGACGGACAGACGGACAGACGGACAGACGGACAGACGGACAGACGGACAGACGGACAGACGGACAGACGGACAGACGGACAGACGGACAGACGGACAGACGGACAGACGGACAGACGGACAGACGGACAGACGGACAGACGGACAGACGGACAGACGGACAGACGGACAGACGGACAGACGGACAGACGGACAGACGGACAGACGGACAGACGGACAGACGGACAGACGGACAGACGGACAGACGGACAGACGGACATGACGAAACTATAAGGGTTCCGTTTTTGCCATTTTGGCTACGGAACCTAAAAAGAAATTAATTAGCTATCTTATTCCACCAATTAGAGTTGGAGTTGAGCGAGTTAGAGTAATTGTTAAAGATTTTTCAAAGAATATTTATTCATAATTTCTTTATTGTGGAACAGAGGTGTTTAGTTGATGTTACAAACTACTTATAATTTACTACAAAATTGGGTAATGTAATGTGAGTATATACTTTTTGATGAGGCGAACGAGTTGTGAATTTTGTGTATGGTTAATTTAATTTATGTTTTAGCCAACGTTGGACGTCTATTGGTTAACTGCCAAAATACCACTAAGTACTCGTATCTAGATCCCTTAATGTCAATGCTCACCCAATATAATATGTATGTATATGAAATGACAGGAAAAAATATTTAAATTGAACTCCAAGCAAAGTGTAAATATCTTCATTCAAGCAAAACTAAACCTTATAGCGGTCAACAATACCGACCGCAACTATACTTTGCCGGGACGTAATTAGTTTGCATCCGTTTCACTTACACATCCCGCCATATCGACGGTTCCACCTGCCTCAGTTCTAAGGCTGCTTTTCCTCCAGAAATCAATAAGCGAGATTCAAAGCTATACTACAAAATAAAGACTCTGACACAGAAAGCTGACTTAGCCTAGAATTTAGAAGAGTTCGTTGACATATGCTAGGGTTGTTGCCCGGCATGAGTACATAAGCGCGCGGCCTCTACCATAGACCTCGACAGTTTGACAATCTTATGTCATAAGTTAGGATTAATGTGGTCGAAAAGGCGTTTTTGCCTGTTAGTGCGCATGCGTGAGTACATGACAAATTTTTAGCTCTTAGTGGGCAATCAGCCTTCTGTGTCAATATGTATTTTGTGGCTATAGTACTACGAAATTATGTGACCATATCCACGATTGCTTGTTTTCTTCAATCTGTCTACTATACCCTCAGGGAACGCTTATGTATGTTCTCTGAGGATACTACGTGACCCAATTTTTTATTTTTTCGCCACTTGCCGTCCCCCCGCCCGGGACTATCCGTAGTACAAATATTATGTGCTAGAACGGGTCACGCAATGTAAGTATTTGAGTAGAGGTAGCTTCCCAAAGTGGTGTAGCGAAGAGTGTACCTAGTGTAAATATGATATGAAAATGAAAACTAGGTTTTGTACGAGAACTTAAAACACAATGTACTTAAAAAAATCTTAGACACATCTTTCGTATGCGACATTTTCTTAAACTAGAAGAAATGCTCTCAGCCAATTGAGCTACCGTAGATGATAATGACTGTGAATAAGCTTGTGTATTCTGATTTTATTCCAATTTTAGCTCAGTTCCTTGGCCCACCACATAATTGATAGAGCTACAATAAGAATCTTGCACCCATGCTAACCACTTTGATTGCGATAGAAAAGAAGAAATAATAAAAAATCCTTGAATATTGTTAGTGGATATCATACGCACTCTTAGTCAATCATCTCACAATCGTCTGGCAGTGATTGTGTGGTGTTTGTTGCCAGATCATCTGATGACAGAAGTTCTGTCAAATGTCCCAAACATTGCGTCTCTACAGCTTTCAGCTTTCCACATCTTAGGAAGGATAACAGCCTTGGGCCTTGCTAATGGTGTTAAGGCCATGAATAAGGAATAGATGCTGTTCTCTACCGTAAACTTACCCTGGGCAGACCCAGCATTACCAGAGTAATGGCTGCTTAGTGACTGTGTATCGGGGCCTTAATAGTGTGAATTAGGTAGGGAGGGCTTAATGAGGGTAAGAATTTATGCATGATATTACAAGTATAAGTGTGAGCATTGGTACCTATATTAATATCCTGGGTACACGGACCTTATTAACTGTAAGGCCATCTTAAGTCAATCCCTCATTTTTGTATATAGCATGAAAGTGCGTAGTTTTTTTTCAACTTAGCTCCATTTGGAATCGGTCAAAGTGTAAGTAACTGCTTCTTACAGCCGTGCCTTTTTTTTTTTTTTGGCATATTTATGTATTGCATATTTTAGTAAGAAAAATGTCGGATTTCACGCAATAAAAACCAGCTAAAAACATTGTTGTTACTAAGATGAAAATTAATTTACTTTAAATGGTTGTTGAAAAGAGGCAAAAAAATCGGTGTTAATTTCTACAAGAAATACGAGACAGACCTTTGTCATAATGTGTTCAACATTAAGGCGGAACGTTAGCTGAGCGAACGAGGGAAGTATACCTTTTTACTGGGATATCGTAGGTTGAATCCGATCATGCACCTCTGTCTGGGTTTTTCAAATCATGTGTATTCTATCATTTGCTCGGAGGTCAAGAAAATTATTATCTTTTTGTGGCCAAATAGAGCCCAAAGACAGAAAATATTTTGCACACGGTGAGTCCAAGCTTAAGAGCAATAATTTAGTTAGATATGTGTGGCCTAAACAATAAGCAACAACTCACCGTTTAAATATAATTGATAGCTTCTTGTCGATGGCATGTTTAAGCTTGAAAGGTTATTAACTCTGTCTTATAATAATTTTGCTCTAACATTCAGTAATTTGCATTCCTGTCTTACTTCCTTCTTAACTTACCTATACAGGATGTATTGTAATATTTTGACAAGATATTAAAATATTTGTTGCAATACTCTATAAAGTATTAAATCTTGACATTTTGTTCAAGTTTGATCTGACCATCAAAAGGTTTTTAGAGTTTCGGTAACTCTTTACCTAATACTTAATTAAATTTGCTGTTAACCATGAGCAGATAGCTGTTGAAAAATACACCATATTGTAATAGTTTTGTTATAGGTACAGTTTGGTTACAGCGGTATATCCTTGCGGTTATTAGTTAGGGATTTGCAAGAGCCGTACTTCTTCCTAAAACGCCGGCAATGAATCGGCGACTCCTCTATTTTCGCAAATGTACATTGGTTATTCAATGATTACTTGCTTGCTCTTCAGCCGTCTCAAGACAAAACAAAATGTAGCATCTACAGTTACACCCCATAAACTTATAACTTACCTCCTCCCGACGCCAAAGTCCACTACTGTGTTTATGTATGAAGGTGCATTTTTCCCCCGGCGCTTACCAAGTACCAGAGATAAACACGTTTGTTTTTGTGTGGGTTACAAAGCGGTATTTTATAGCCTGCCAGCGCCGGCCAAGTGCCGTCGTACCAAAATAATGTTCCCTAATGTTAGGTATGAGTATATTGGTGACATGCGACTCGACTCGTGTTCGCTTGAGAGAATCGTATGGGAGCGGTTAATATTGTAAAAAAGCATTCACTCGAGTCACTGAACTCTTGTGTTTGAATGCTTACGCTTTTTGAAGACGACTTGAGTCTTCCTCGCTCCAATGACACTTGTGAAGATTTTTGATCATTCAATATTTTCCGATAATTTCGTATTGGCTTACAGTAAGTGAGTGATTTCATTCGATTGATTCGAGCGAGAAAATGTAACTCGGATCGCATCACTAATGTTCCCTAAATGTTGGCTTTGCTGGGCGACAATATTTTAGGCGCCTATGTCCCTCCCCGGCCCATTAGGGCTACGTCATAACTCTTTAGCTAAAAATGGCCGCTATCGCGTCGAAAAATAAACACAATATTTATATCTCCACCAACCCTATACAGGATGAATGGTTATTGCAGTTTGGGAAGAGTTAACTAAAACAACATTGTAGCTGACTAATTAATTTAGAATTCGTGTTGGTAATAAATAAAAATATTAAAGCTTTTCATTTGTGAAAATTATGAATCCGACTGTTCAGTCAGACAATCTTAATAACGGTTCTTTCATGTTTTATTCAGTCCACTAGAGAAACATCATACCAACGTTCAAAAAAATATCTAATTTATAACGTATACTAAATACAGACTCCCACACGTTTGACCACACTACTAGTCTAGGTAGATATAGTCATGGTACAACAATCAACAAGAAACCACTTCTTGCTTGTCTGTTTAAATCGTATTATGATAATAATAGACTACTGGCCCGTGTTGAAAAAATTATGGGTCATTTGAACCACCAGATGACCTATGTAGAACGATATAAGAGCATAAGATAATAAGATTCAGCATTATGCCGTCACTTGTAAGCTGTCCAACTGAGTGCAGGTGAGAATTCAAAAGTGCAGGTAGAGTGGGTATTTTGGTCATATATTTTTGTACGGCATTCTTACTAATCGATAGATCCATGAAAAATAATAAGACAACGCATAGTGCCGTAAAAAAAAGGTGGTCCAAAAAGTCGGATTTTCTTTTTGATTTTCCGACAATTTCCAGGGTGAATTCGATCATTTGATTTTGTACGGCATCAGTTTCATGCTATTTCAGGACTGCTTCTAATACATTATTCCGCAACGCCGTACAAAAATCATGCGACAAGGGGAAAAAACCGAGGGTTGCAACCCCCTCTGTTTCTGTGGTCCAAGGGGTGATTTGACACAACATCAAATTAATTTATTTCGAAAGTATTTTATGCATAGATAATATTTTTCATATGCCGTACATTTTCGTTGGTTCAAAGGGGAAAACCATATTTTGTATTATCATCATTATTAAATATATCAATTTTTTCTTAAAAATAATTGTTTTATTTCTTCACATCATTACAATGAAACAAATCAATTATATATGTATCAATAATGTTCGAAGTATATAGTAAACCAAAAAGTATACAAAACTGTTGATGCTGTGGTTGACAGTTTAAATTTTTGGATATAATATACACACCGTTTCACGGGGCGAGCCGGCCAGGTGTAATTAGATACCAGACAAATAAACAAACGCTCCATGCGATGACAGGATAGCGTCCTGGCGACTCCAATTCCATTTGGTGTTGCCAGGAGGCAACAGAAAGTACTTAAATATTTTACTTGGAGAAGGATTGGGTTATTCAGATTTATTACTGTTTCTGCTGGTAATGCAAGCAAAGCTGATGTGATAACAATAAAAGAAGGAAGTAAATTAAGGTATCGGTCTGTTTACTGTGCCCTGTAGGTAAAGATCTTCATAAATAGCAGTATGCAGTATAGAGGATTATTAGTGAAACATCGAAAGCATTATCCTGAAACATAATTTTCGACCACCCACATTTAAAAATCACATCGACTGTCCGTCGTTGCATAAAGTACCTACTTATTTTCAAAATAATATTTCCCCAAAATTTTCTGTGTTCAGTATTGCCACATTAAATATGATTTAGTGATAATTTTATTGCTGTTTTCTCTTTTAGTGCGCAAAAATACAGTCATTCTTCTTTTCGTGAAAATTGAAGCAAAAACAACCCTAATTTTTTTGGGTTGTAAAATTCCTCATTTGATATTCAACCTAATGTGTACGACTATAAGATGAGAGTAAGTTGAAGCAAGTTGACAGTTATATATACTTTGATGTGTGGCTGTACGTACACATAGCGTCATCGAATGAGCCTTTTTGGATTTTGGACCGTGTATGTCTGAGACACTAGTGCTATTTTTGCACTGCGAAGGGCGTAACTTGACGTGTCGCTGACTGTATATAATGTAAGTGACAGTTGATATAGGTAAATAGAATATGAAATTCTCTTGTAAAAGTTAAACAATTAATAATTATGTACAAAACGGTAACACTTGCGTCATTAGAAGAAATAGGCACGCATTTCTCTGATAATGAAGACGAGATACGCAGGAGATAATTCGTCAAGCGTGCAAGTTTTAATTGCAGTACCAGACCAACTTCTATTAAATTATCGGCACATCTGAAAGTGCAATGCTTTTTGATTTATCAACTACCTTGTATCTACACTAAGTGTTACTAAGTGTAAGTTTACACATAGAAGTGCTGAAACAAAACAGATTATAATGGACTACTACTTATGAAATTAATTCTATTCCTATTGATATTCTTCAAATTATATTTTTTCGAAACGAATTACGTAACAAAACAAAAGTTTGTAATACGTACGTACGTTATCTCCTGAACTTTCAAGTTATTATGCAGAAACAATTCGTGATTATATCCGTTTTACAATATGTTTTTATATATTGAGGGCATTATATGTATACTGCTGAAAATAAAAGAAAACCCAAATAACATATAATGGCAAATAAAAAAATACTTTAAATAAGAGTCATGCTTTGTCCATGAGGTCACCATGGTTAGAATATTGATACTCGTAGTAATTAATGGTCAATTATGTTAACCACAATGACCGTTCAACGTATTATTTGATATGTCTACGACCACTACGACCTACAAACCTTCAAGAAAAGGGCATATCTCGCTCTGAAAGGCCGGCAGCGCACCTGTGAAGCCCCTGGAGTTGCAGGTGTTCATGGACGACGGTAATCGCTTAACATCACAACTGCCCCCTATCCTATAAATGAAAAAAAATATATATCACGTAAGCATCGATGAGAGGGGTGTCTTAGCTCTGAACACTTTTGAGAA
The DNA here is from genome assembly GCA_014851415.1 of Cnaphalocrocis medinalis. Lineage (NCBI taxonomy): Eukaryota > Metazoa > Arthropoda > Insecta > Lepidoptera > Crambidae > Cnaphalocrocis > Cnaphalocrocis medinalis. The sequence continues at coordinate 7,656,889 of CM026275.1, read as the reverse complement.
ATTTTGGAAGATAAAGAATATTTTCACCGACAAAGGAGAGGGGTTATATTTTCCAAAAATCTGCTTACGTAATACTTGAACAGTCCCATAGTATTTAATAGATCACCATAATAACACTGAACAACTCAGTCAATTGACATAATCACAGTACAGAAGTAGGTACTAAACTTGAAAACACTATTGAGCTTGCTGAGTTTTGCTCCTTGGCCGTGTCATCGGAATGAGACCACCAAGGAGCCAAACTACAGCCACTTTTTATCATGTTTTCTCTTGAAAGCGTAATGTCAATTCAGCATCATACATCGGAATCCTAAACAAGACCACAGCAAAGTTTTTGTTGTCGTTGTCTGAGAAGACACCTACGATCTCCGAAGATTGCATTTCGTCGGATCGAATTGCAAACAGGTACCAATTATACAACTAACAGGATCATAATAACGGTAGAGTTACCAATCATGTGTGGTTAGATATGTAAAGATTTGTCCGATGGCGCACTTCGTAGGACACAGCCTCGTACAACACAGTGGTCCTAAACGAGATCTACGGCATTGCTGGACATAGGTCTCTCCAAATGTTAACCACTTTCATCAAGGCAATTTGCATCCAGCTCCTCCCAATCATCTTGCGATAGTCTTCTTTTTATGTGATAGGTAGCAGACGAGCAGGCGGATCACTTGATGGTTAGCAATTGCCGCCGCCCATGGACACTTGCAACACCAATGGAGAGACAAGTGCGTTGCCAGCCTTTTATACCCTTCCCCCCAGGTACCCTCACTCACTCGGCGAAACACAGGGGCTGCTTCACACCGGTTTTCTGTGTGGTAGTGGTATCACTCCGGTCGAGCCGGCCCATTCATGCCGAAGCGTGGCTCTTCCACAATTAGTCGTCACTTTAGCTGTCCTGAGTCCTATATATACTTTTGAACTCGTTTACGAGTATTGTATCCCAACGGTTTTCGGTTCTGCTGCTGACATGCCAAAATTACTGCCACTTCAGCTTCTTCTATGTAGTTGTACCTACATAAAGACTTGGTTCTCTGCCAGATCACCTCATTAAGAATTCGATCCCACAGAGATACGCCTAGCATAGCTCTTTCCATAGCCAGCTAAGTTACTTTAGACAAGACTGCAGCAAAGTTATTTTGGCGAGAATACTCTACGGGCACCCACGATCTCTGGGGAAGCGCGGGCGTCGGCCCGGCGTCGCGACGGATCGATTGCAAGCATACCGACGTAGTACCAGCTTCATAACAACGATAGGGTAGCCAATCTTTTAGGTGCAATGGAATACAGTACAATACAAAATTGTATAAAGTTTTGGCTTTTGTCGTAAGGGATGGTATGCGTGTCTGTTGTTTGTAGAGTGGAGGAAACAGTGGAAAATCAAACTCCAGCAGGCTCCAAAGCCACAGCTTCTGACGCAACTATGAATGAACCTGATACCTTCGCTAGTTAGTTGCTGATTAAGCAAGCATAGATAGTATGATGAAAATGGAAAGATCCAGACCTATTAGGTATGTCTTCATCAGTCATCACATATCTTTCAATATGCGTAGTTGCACAGTCAGAAACCTTTTTCATTGTATGTACAGTCAACTCCAAAAATATGTATACACTTTAGGACCTTGTCACAATACATGTGTCCATAAAAAGTAGAAGTCGTTATTATACCTACATATTATGTATTGTGACAAGGTCCTAAAGTGTATACATATTTTTGGAGTTGACTGTATTTAAATTTTTATTCATTTTAGTTAATTATAATTGTATCGGTATTCGATATGTTATATACTAGGTAAATACTAGATACTAGGTAAATATTTTATGTTTGATCGTTTACAAAAAGAAATGCTGCAAGTGGTGAGATATTACGTATCCTTTCATAACTCTTAGGTAATAACAATAACACAAATCGTGTTAAGACAGGTTTTATCGCAAATTCCATTAATTCCCTTAGAAATTCATGGCATCTCTACTTCCGCAGTTGCAGACTGATCTTTTCCTCTCCCAGATATGAGTGCCGTCCAATTTATTGGGAGGAGTGGGTACTCGAATACTAATTCTAGACTTGGCTATGAAATTTTAAATGTAGTGCTTCGCTCTTAATGTCTTCATTAAGCGGAGATTTAATCAATTTGAATCGAGCCATTTCTCGGTGGAAGTCTGAGTATGAAATTAAGATACGCCTTTGTAATTAAGGCGTTTCTTGTTGCTGATTAAGACTGTTAGTTATGACTTTCATATTTTAGGGCGGCCTGAACTTGTTTACTGTTTATACTGAAATTAGGTAAAAGTGAGTTTCATCATGAATGCTATTAGATCATTGATTTCTATTAAGATAAGATATTTCGATACAAAATTTGGTATTTTGATCATTGACACTTATGCAATGTATACCTATTTTATACGATAAGTGGCAAACGATCAGACGAATCACCGGATGGTAAGCGAATGTTGAATGACACCTGTACTGTAACACCAGTAGAGTCATAAGTTCGCTGCCAACCCTTAACCCCCTTTCCCCTTAATTGGGCCTCCGGTACCCTCACTTACTCGACGAAACACAGTGCAGGCGCTATTTCACCTCACCTACAAGTATTATTATTCAGCTAAAATTTGATGGAAAACAATTTTAACCGGTCCACAACCAATACCCAATTTGTTATCTTGTAACTTATTAACAAAGGCAAAAATACTTTTAGATAGGTACTTCTCCTTACTTTGTAAAAAAGGAACCTTATGTCTACTACCTTAAGTATACTCTTTTTTATATTACTTATACTTAACTTACTTATACTCGATTTATTGTTCCACGTTAACTGACCAAACAACAACATTGGTTTCGTATTTGCTAAAAGCAAAACCACAAAATAAACATAGTAAACGAGAAACTTCATAGCGTCGAGGTGAGTGACCCTCTTTATCCTTTAAGTAGATACTCTTGTCACTCCCAAGATAACAGTTGGCGCTAAATGAGGGATCAGGTGGCGTAAACTCCTGGAGGTAAGCTTAGAGCCGGTCATTGATCTTTATTTGTTCCCCCTACAGGGTCTAAGGGATTTATTTCACCAGAAGGCTTTATAGCAGGACCTAAATTGAACTGGCTCTTATTAACTGTGTAGGTAATGTATGTTAGTGTATTGAAATCGATTTATAAATAGTCCCATTTCGGAAAATATTATTCCTCAATGTGCCACCAAATATAAATGATAATGCATACTAAATAAATCAAAGGCTATAGTATCTAATGGTATTTGGAGAACTATTTTTTTCTATTTTCTGATAATTTATCAAGATAAACCAACTGAATAAATAACTCGGTAATCCCATATAACCGTACCACAACGTTGATTTTGCAGATTACGAAAAGTGGTTGTGAGAAGAATTGCAAAACCAACGTGGGGTACAAGGTAAACCAAGGAGGTTTTTTTTTCAAATTCACTTTTTGCGTACGTTTTCCTATAAGTGCTATTTATTTCCAATAATTCGATGTGATAAGCAGACGTGTAGAGGCTGCTCAGAGCATACATAATTAGTTACAACATTTTTTACTAACCTACCTAAATGCAAACATCTTAATCTTAACACTCAAAAGAGTTTCTATGCAGTAGGAACCAGACAGCCATATGAACGTAAGTCTAATATATTCCTTTTGCCTTCCCCCACGACAACTTTCGTGGTTATTACATCGGATGGGTAAGAAAGTTTTGAACAAACAAGCTTAAGTAGTAAAACGTAGTAATAAAACAGTGCTCCCTAATGAAATTCTTGATAAGCCCACGTGGGTCTACCACAAACATGTAAGATAAGGAAAGCAGTATAATACATGTATGGCTAAGCGACCCGAAGAGTATCTTGATTTGGCTCAAGCAGTAAAATATAACTGCTATTTTTTTTTCACTTCTTTACACTATGTCTGTATCTTACCTTAGAGCTTTACGTTTTAAGCCTACAGCAGTTACAGCTACAATGGAATAGCTATTAGCTATACTGTTTTAAACATTCAGCATACGGTACGCACATATTTCCGTGGTATAGGTACAGACAGATACTATATGGCGAAAACCGTTATGGTCGTAACTTTTCAAAATTATAAAACGACGTAAGACCGACTGATCTGATCAATTTTATCTCTTTCTTTTAAATATTTAGGACCTTTAAAGTTGCCATCAATAGTTGCTAATTCATTTTAAAATGGAAGCCTTTAAGTTTCAATCACCTCCGACATTATATTGATCACTTGATTGTTTTCTAATCTAAAGTTTAAATTTTTAGTTTGAAAAATATCACGCTGATTCACGCTATCAAATTAGATAAATTAAGTTGGTGTTGCACTGTTTTTGAGCCGAAAAATCTATAAACAACAACTGCCTTTCGGTCTCAAACAACAATAGAGTACTAACGAGATTTATACCTCAATGTATACTCGTTTAAACGATTGTCTCACTAAGTGAGTTGTGATAACGTTATAACATGATGTTTTCGCGCGTGTGCACACGAATGCGCCTGAGGCGTATAAAACCACGTGTATCGACAAAGCCAATTTTGACTTTAAAGGTTGCAGAATAAAGTAGATATTTGTGTAAAAAGGGAAATCGGAGCTCAATAAGGTAAAGGTTGAAAAGGAAGCAACATAAACGTGATATCCGGAGTCTTCCCGCCACGTGTAGTTCGCAAAATCAATCGGATGTTGGATACTTATCGATGTATAGCTACGTAATTTCCAGTCTCACTTGACAATTACAGCTCTAAAGCCTTGAGGCTTGAGTTTCTTTTTCTTTGAGTTGACGGAAATGTGAAGGCGGACTACACTTCCGGAGGATTGTAAATGCAAATTGGTTTAATTCCAACGACTTATCGGCCGCCGGCAGCAAAGATTTTACATGATTCTGTGAAGCAGTATAAATTAAATGATAGGGCCCTTTCTAATTAAATGAAGGGAGTAACGGGAGTAAAAATCATATCATTTAAGCAAAAATTATACAAAAATAACAATTTAATGAATAAAATTAAGTTCTGATGACCCAATCAATTACAGATTTGTTACACGTTTGACACGTAAGCATTGATTAGGATGAAAACTTTAATTTTAAAACGTTATCCCCTTATCGCAAAATATGGTTTAAAGTTAGTCTTTGTTTAAAACTGATGCTGTCACTTTCATCTGTAACTTTTATGAAAGTGACAGCATCATTTTTAAACCATGAAAAACTTTACTCTTCGTTTTGTAACAAGTGTTTAACCGCAAGAGTTGTGTTATGTTGTATAAAATGTTAGTCTCTAATAATGGACACAGCCTTCGCAAAAAAAGCATAATTACAACAAAACCTATATTTTATAGATGCTATATTATCGAGGTAGATAAATAAACTCACTTCAGAAAACATATCAGTAAAGTTTCTCGGTAGCGCTACAGAGCAACATAGCTAACTCCTAACAAGATGCAAACAAAATCAAAGAAAATATTCCGATGAAGAACAGCTGTACAATTCACCTTTTTCGAAGTTTCCTCGGCTTTCACATTCCGGGTATTTACTCACACGTTCGCATCGAAATATTGGTTTCCTCGCCCCCACAATGAACCCTTAAAATTTAATATTACGCGGTGAGCGTGAGGATTCTCCCAACGTCCTGAGACGTGCGAATCTAATAACTACTCTGGTTTATGTCAGCCTGGAAAGAACCTGCTACAGTGGCAAGAATAGGGTTAGCAATCTACTAACCGTGGGAGAGAACGTCTATTTACAATTACCATTAAAAGTAAAAAAAAAATTTCAAGCCTGAGCTTTACCTTTGGCTTCTAACACACTGCGATGATGACGATGATACCTTTGATTTATGGCACAAAACGATGGTGATAAATATGTTGTATTCTATTTGAGTATGTACATACATACACAAAAATTACTGACTAATATTTTAATCATAACATAAAAATTATCCCCTATATTTTGACACCCCTGAATATTTATCGTGTGGCCATTCGTTATAGTTTTATGCAGGCTCGGCTTTTGGCAAGCTTTGAAAGGATTTTGGCACGATATTTCTGGACGAGAAGTTATTTGTTGTTTATATCATTTTCCTTTGTTCGAGTATAGATATTAGATAGTTAACAAAATTTTGGAGATCGTCTTATTTTTTACTTTATAGCTTCTTTATTTGAAACTTCAAACTTTTGGGGAACTTAATTCTCTATCAGCAACAACTTGAAATCTCTGTTGTAAAGAAAAAATTACAACAAATTTGATTTCCAAGTATATAAGTAGATAACTGGATAAAAAACACTACCACTCGCCGACGTAGTCGCGCGTTTTTCTAACGTATCGATGTTGTATTCACGGACAAAACCGCCCGCTATCACTCACGCGCGTTTATGGTTAACAAACACTTAAATGCACATTTATTAGTATGTCGCAACACACGTTATACCGTAAGTAAAATAAAAAAAACTCATAGATACAAGTAAGTGGGCTTAGTCATTTTGCTACCTACCTACTTATATCAACTTTCGCGAAGTCGATCAATCTTCAATCAATACACGAAAATGACTAGCGAAATCTTTCACACCATTCAAAAAATCTTAACAAACAGACGGCCTGGCGCCGCAAGGGCTCCGAGCAACTTCCATTTGTCACGACGGATCAGTATCGCCATAGTAGTTAAGCGAAGTAAGTCGTTTTAATCAGGAAATACTTACATAATAAACATTCAAAGTTAATAACACAAAAACTCGGACATAAAACTAATTATTAAAATGTTTGGTATGGAAATATTTTTAAGTCCAGGCAATTTTTTAAGGTACTGTCATGAGTAACAGTCTTAATATTATGTTAAACTAAGCGTTTGAAAATACTAAACACAAATAGTTGCATATTTTGTACCAATAGGTAGGTACATTTATTTTTAGACTGAAATAGTATTGCGTTTTCAGGAGATATCTAAAATGTTTGAATTTTCTTCTCCTTTAATGTTTGACTTTAGATAATAATTTTAGAAGCGAAAGTTATCTTTGCGGATTCAATGCTAAAACTTAAATTTAAAGCTATCTTACTTACCTATGCATTTATTTACTACAAAATCAGATCGTTTTATCCAGTTGGCAACTTTCCATAGTGCACGAACAAGAACTGTACGATTGGGACTCGTCGACAGAATATTGAATGAAAAAAGCGTATAAACTTAACCTTTTATTTCTAAAAGCAAATATTGGCAACCCTACTTGAAATCGTAATAACAACAGATGAAAATTAAATGCAGTATTAGTAGATAATAAAAAAAAAAGATTTCAACTCGTTTTTAAAGACGTTATCTGAAAAGCATACGCTATCGACTCCACGCAAGCCATAGGTCAAACCAGTAAACCATCGAATTTGGACAATTTATTATAAAACTTGAATCACTGCTTTTGTCTCGCTATTCATCCTCATTTCGACACGGTGGTCGTTTTCTTTACTCGTACGTTATACCCGTAATAAATCTGTGGAACAATGTTATAAAATCCTCGTTATCTCCCTTAATTGGCAATTGAAATAACATCTTTTTGTTGGCGCACATCGTTAGCGAATTTTTAATGTCGAGTATTTGCTCTCAAAACATCCCGAACGCATAAATCAGATGACAAGGTCGGAACAAAATTGATGAGACGTCGTATTCAACTCGAGTGTTATTCGCTATGTTCGGAAATTCACATTCTCGGATCGGCGGGGATAAATCGAATCCGTGATTCTTTCGTTCCGCATTTAGGAAACTCTTATTTATTTGTTTCAGTTTGAGAAATGACGATTTGCTTCTTTGCAGGCTTGCCTATCTTTTTGTTTATTCTTGCACAATGTAGCGTTCAAATTGTTTTATATGTCTTAAAAAAATCATTAATTTGTTTTTGATGGTGTCTGATCTATCTCATTTTGCAAAGGTTATTTTTCGCAAGACAAAACGAGGTTTTTTTATTTTTAATTAAACTCCACGCGAGGTGATCTGCTGGTGACTGCTTGTTCCAATGTAAACTGAAATAATATCCTTCGCCTGATCAATGAAATAATTAAATGAAAGCCTCGTTAACATAAATACTCCATCCTTATTTGTAGTAAATTACGCCTACTTACTGGAAGCCAGAAGAAATTGGTATTGATGCGCTACAGTGTAAGGATTCCTGCTAGCAAGGTCTGGAATTTTTTGCCGGTCTTGTGACATTGTGAACGGAATCTCAGGGTTGCCAAATGGAAGTAGATGTCTAGCAACCCTCTAATAGTTAGTGTACACGCACCGTAGTTTCTTTTGATTCCTCATAATTAACATGTACAATTGTACATAGATCCCAAGTAGCATTGAGAGTTCTATAGGAGTTGACTAATGGTGTACATTTATTCTTTAAGCTGTCTATGTAAGCTGCACAAGAGTTGTATAGCATGCTGTACAGCCCGTTTACCACCGATTTGGGCACAAATTATTCAGCTTTAAGTTCTCAAAAGGTACACAGTAGTAGAATAGTGGCTCTTTAATGGAAGTTTAAAGAGAGAACTGTGGTTTTAAAGCTGACGAATGGCACTATTTTAGATTCCCTGTGGTTATTTATATAGACAAGGGAGTTATTATAAGTGACAAGTGAACAATTATAGAGCCAATTGTTAACACTCGTAATCACAAATGTACCCTATAACCGACTTTTAAGCCGCTTTAGGATCGAAATAGTCACTTGAGTACCATTTTGTAACGCATAATATTTGCGACACATGTTTTGCTTGCATGTTACATAATATCAGAGGGAGATTGTGAAGCCATTTTGATGTGATTTAATTTTAAGTATACTCTGTTTATATATGATGTTTGTGTTAATTTTACGGGGTAATTTAAATTTATCGTAAAGAATATACACATTTATTGTTAAAATTTTCACGCGCCTATGCTATATTATAATATAATCAAATAAGTTTAACAAAATAAACAGAGACAAACAAATCAATATTTCATATTTGTGTTTAATGACATTAAAATTACTGCATGGGTTTTTATTTAAATATCAACTACAAAATCAATAACGAAAACTCGTGATAAGTGATAAAAACGTACTTAATATAAAAATATTATAGGTTATTAAGAGTAAAAAAATGGTGGTCATTGTCTGCATCTACAATGAACTATTGTAACTCAAAATTAGTGTTGCGACCTGTATAAAGTTACACACGTGTACCATCATATTGACGTGAGCTCTAGAAAGGTTCACAGGTGTTGTGTTACGATGCGAGCAACCTAACAGCGTACATGTGAACCTCTGAATAGCCATGCAGAATTACATATCTTATAAGGTTTTGTTCAGCTATGAAAATGAAAGCTGACTAGAAGAGCAATGGTGTCCTGGCAAAACGCCAATAGTTACTTAATATAATAAGCTACATTTACACCGCTATAGATTCCTTACACAGGTTTAGGTGGGTATGCTCGCTTTATTACAGCTAATGTACCACGTGTGACCTCTGTTAATGCTAAGATATCATCAATGAACTAAATGTGGCCTTTTAAAGAGAATAAAATGCTATTTGGGATAAAATCTTAGCAAAATAATCTTCAATAAATTTTAGGTCATACAGAATACTCGTACCTACTTATGCAAGTTCTGTAGCTTTTAGCTACATAAGTTATACTGTGGCTGTAAACAGGAGATCGCAACATTGTAGTTCGTAAATAAAGTGATTATGCAGCTGTTGAGAAGCTGTAAACGAACAGTTTATAAGTCCGGCAGCATCCGAGTTGATTGCATGAGAAGAGGGCAACTTCATTTGAGTTAATAAGAATTTGGGTCGAGTTTCGCTAAATTACGAACAAGTGGAGTAAAAATTACAAACGTAGAAAAAGCAAGGTAAGCGTAGGCAAATCACAGCCAGATGGTCAGATGATCCGTAGATCATCTCTTGTCCCGTCGTCTCGTCTGCGTGACTTCGTAAAGTCACGCAGACAACTCATGGGCCAGAAAAACTATATGCCCAATAGTGGACTAAGAATGCATATGAAAAGGAAGCAAAAACCGTAAAATTGGTAGTAGATAAACCTTAAACAGACTGGTTTTCAAAAATACGTGTACTTTCTTGATGCATCGAATATTATGCAAGAAGCTGACGTCATCTATCATCTCAGACCCCTAGGTATTTCATTATGGTAACTCGTTGATGCACTCTAGGAGACAGTCAGTTCCTGTGGGATGAAATTTAGTGATGAATCACATCCGTTGCAAATGGTATCTTATCAAGTGTTTTGTAACAGGAAATGGGGTATGGGAAAAAAAACCAAACATGTCCTAATTCGAAAACCATTTCGAGGCATTTGTCTTTCATACCATATTTTATTGCTTTTAAAATTTAAAAGCATAAGATCAATGATATTTTCAATAAAATCGCGTTTGACCTTCATTTGACCCAAGGTCAGCAGAATTTTCAGTCATACTACACTAACAAGATAAAATAAATGTTACATTAGGCGACATCTACTGTGATTGACACTTAGTCTATCGGAAGAACCAACAATTGGCGCTAGTTGTAATACAATAAAACCTTACCAACCAGTTGACATTTATTTGAAAGGTGACATAAAATTGATTAGAGATACCTCTCTGTTTTTTGTTTTGCCGGAATGTTGTCAGACAGTGATGTAAAATTCCCCCGATTAAAAGGGATTTTGCCCACAAGTAACATTTTACATATAATTTATTTGCCACGATTTGGGGAAAAAAGCGCGTGGTAACACTATTAATATGGTGTAGCGCCCTTGTGACGTCACAAATACGCTTGAATTTAAAATGTTTAAAAATTAATTAAAACATAACTACTGTCTTGATTACAAAAATATTCAAATTGATTGCTTAAAATAGTAAAAGGTATTGAAATAAAATATAAAAAAGGTACCGAAAAATTAGTTCCCATACCCCATTGTGCGATACTTGGTACTATCGTAAACTATTAATATTGCTAGCTCATGGGAATAAGTGAGCTTCAAAATAGATCAGATTTCAAGTTGAGTATTCGTTGTTAATGACATCAGCATTTGTGGAATTATTTTTCTATTCCACTTATGCGGTCACTTTTTTTTAAATATCAACACTGACAAAACTAAAACCCAACTACGACAAAAAACGACGCTGAAAAGTATAAAACAAGCCTTCGTTGTCAATTTACAATAATGTCATACAATACTATTCTGAAGTATGCAATATTCACTATGTAGAGATAAATTTTCATGTTTTCATTTTCATTCAAAATGTACAAGTCAAGCGCTTTCAAATGATGAACCAAACACGGCATATTTATCATAACTTTTTTTTACTCTATATGTTTTGTCCGCTAGAGGGCGCCACTTCGATTTTGTGAAACCTCATATAGCCTAGCGGACAATTAAGACGCTTATAATGTTATGTCATTTGTCAAATTCTGATAAGAAGTTTAGAAGTTACGTGGAAACAGATGAACATACATACATAGCCTGTCAAAATCATAACCCTCCTTTTGCTTTGCCGTAGTCGGGTAAAAACAAGTATTTGTTTAGATATTATTTCCTTTCGCCGCACGCAAGAACAGAGCTTTCTGTATGACCCAAAGGTTGACTACGGTACGAAGTTTTGTGCAATAAAGTTTTAAATAAATAAATAAACTTTATTACTTTCAGCTCAATGATTTTAACAGCCAATAAAACCAAACACTACGTAGGTGGTACTCATGTCATTACTTATTTTCTTAGAACACGATTTCATTGAAAATTTTCGCTCATAAAATTGTACGGCGTGATAAAAAGAAATCCTAAGATATCGTAAAAGCCCCACCACATTCAAGAGGAGAGCGGGAGTTTTTGGCAAACGAAAAAGTTTCCCGGAAGACTGTAATCCTTTTGTAAATCCTCAGTTTCACGTGTTCAGCTTACTTTAGCAGGAGTGCTTCGCTCTTGTTAGATATTTAAATCACGAGTATGCTGGTAGAATCTAAATAAACCAACAACAACTACTAAGTAAATATGAACTAAGAATATTTTGAACCAAGTCTTACTTACGTGTTCCCGTTTTTTTCAGTAATAGTTTACTTTTTAACATCGCTTTAATTCCCGGTTAAATACTTTATAGTTATAATGCAACGCGAAAATTTAAAAAAACTATAGTTTACTTTTCTTTGAAAATCATGCAAAATTATTTCTGCTGATTGTAGCTGGTAAGAACTATGAGCATTTTGATCCAAGAGGTAAATTGTGATCCCGTTGTTTTCAGTCATCAAATATGCACGAATATTTGCAAAATCCGGAGGTACATGCTCGGATTCGAACCATGACCCCCATGAAGGCGGGCTCCTATCCACTGAGCTACCATCGCTAATACTACAGACATTGCAAGTAGGTACCTACTACACATTTACATCTAGATATTGTTCCTTATAGCCCCATGGCGCATTTGATAGCGACCATACCTCATACGCCAACGGTCGTGGGTCCGATCCCTACGCTATACAACTTGTATGTCCTACTTGAGTTTGTTCAGTGCCTGGGTGTAATATTTGAAATGTATTATTATACTAGTTGTAATACCTCTGTTGTCTGATATCTGGTACGCAGTCAGGTCAAATTTCTAATTACTAATGGCCCGCCCTTACCTCATTTCGGAACATTAGTTCCACTCTCTGCCAATAGATGGCGTTGGGAGTCGATTACATCGCGCTAGTGTTTCGCCTTTTTGATTTGTACATAAGGTCTGCCGATGTGTATAGCATTTACCCCGTTGTTAAATAGTATGGATGGATGGATATTTTTTTATTTTATAGTTCCATCTCACAGTGTAAGTTGACAATGTGTGCGTGACACCTCAGGTTCGTCGACTGACGATTATATTCTCTTCGGCTACCGCGGTTCCGGGAACCGGGCAGCCTTAACCGCGGCTCCTGAATAACAACTACATAACGTTGCTCGTCCTTCCGCCAATTCTCGGCGCTTACTATCGAGTGAAGGGCACAGCGCAGTATGCGAATGTAATAGTAATGGTTAATTTGAATAATTAAATAAATTTACTCTATGTTCTAAGGAAATGTGTGTGAAATTTTCACTCGTGATACAAGTTTTGCTTTAGAGGCAGAAAAGTCGACAATGAATAATAATAATAAAATCTTTATTGTTAAATTATTGCGGTATTACAAGTATTGCAAATGTTACGAAAACAAAATGTATAGCCGCTATTATAATAGTAAGTAGTACATTATTTATAGATATTTTAGGTATTTAGCTAATAAACTAGGATTCATCTCTATATCGGTCCCATTAGCTCGTTTCATTAAAGATTATAAAGAAGTGACTTCCATAGACAACAAAAAGGCGAACCATTGGATGTTATCGACGCCCAGAGCCATCTATTCGTTTAGTTTGGAACTAATGCCCCGAAGCAATGTAAGGGTTGGGCAACTAGTATTGTAGTTATGTAACACATACATACACTATACCTATGTTTTAGATCACGGTTAAACATGTAAGTACTTAGTATTTGGGTGATTTGAAAGTAACACTTCGTAACTTCAAAAAAGTCCATAGTAAAAAACTAAGATGAGATAAATTTTACTCACATAAAACTTTGTAGAGCGCGTAACCTCATTTTCCG